>CP092873.1:29194171-29208293 GCA_030710605.1 Cordylochernes scorpioides | reverse complement strand
GGCCTTCTTTTTAAGGTAATTAATTTTGTGTTATTTTTACAAGTACCTTAGAAAATCTGAAAAATTATTAAAGACATATGTTCCCACACTTTCCAACCAATGACGTCAGCTGAACGTAGAATTGATGTGACATAGCAGTAAACAATAAAGCTCCAAAATAAACTATCAATGGATATTTTCAAACAATGGCAGAAGACCTATCAAATAACTCAAAGGTCGTTTCCTCAAGAACTGAAATGATGAGACCAAGTTAGCGAGAGAAACTAGAGGCAACCCGGGTTCCTGGAGTGCAAATCAGAACCAGGTTAGCTGATCGCAAATATGAGTGAATCATCTCTCTTTCTTTCAAATATATTTTACTCTCAGAAATCTAAACTCAAATTATACAAATTTTATAGCAAATTCTGGCCTGAATCTTTACTTCAGATATCAAAATCGATCTGAATAATTAATAGAAATTAAGACAAAGTATAAATGAAGAGAAATTAAGAATTTATAACTTTAACCAAATTTCATAAACGAATTTTACATCATTTTTGCAACAGAAGATGTTTTTGGAAAATTCCAATGTTAAAATAGATTCTATGATATAACAAAAATTTAATCTGTGAGCGGCATTTTAGTGCAACCAGCATTCAGCCCAGAAAGATCTCAAATTATCAATTTTATTGTGCAATTGATGCAAATTTGAAATATTGATTCATAATTATGTGAATATAGAGACTTTTATAATCGATTCTAAAATATATTTCTCTAGAAAAAATAGCAAAAAGATAGAGCTTTATCGGAAAGTCAAAATAACCAGGCGAATGAACAGATTAAGTCCTCACATAACAAGAGGATATAAATACAGTAAAATATATAAAAGTGAACACACAAACATTACAAACAATTTGATATTTAACAGTACATTCATAAATATATTTTCGAAATATAAATCCTTTAAATTTATCTCATGATTTATCCAGAATTTGTATTCAAAGTAATTTTCTAACTTCCCTTGTGTATGGATTTTTATGTTCATTTCTGTAATTATTGTATTATCTATTTCTCTAAAAGAGTATGTGAATTGTATATATTTGAAAGTATTGTACATTTGTTAATTTCTGAAAGTGTGTATTTATCTATTTATACCGAAATAATTGCCTTTTTCTGATGACATTTTGTTTATCTGTTCCTAAAATTATTGCATTTGTTGTTATTTGAAAGTATTGCATATATCTATTTCAAAAAGGTATTGTCATTGTCTATATTTGAAAGTATCGTATTTGTCTATTTCTGAAGTATTATATTTATATATTTACGTTGAAGTATTGTATATATCAATATTGACAATAATTATATATGTTCATTTCTGAAATATTTGTATATTTTCTGTAGGCCTTGTGTTTATTAATTCCTGAAATTATTGTATATGTCTATATTTGAAAATATTGTATTTATCTCTCTCTCTCTAGATATATTATACTGTATATATTTTTATCTCTATTTTTCGGAGAGTATTGTACATTTCTTATATAATTGTATTTATATATTACTTAAATAATATTGTATTTATCTATTTCTTAAATAACATTGTATTTATCAATTTTTGAAATTATAGATTGTTTATATATTTCTGAAATAATTGTATTTTATCATTTTGGAAAGAGCATTGTATATATCTATTTCTGTGAAATTATTGTACATATCTCTATTTCAGAAATTATTGTATTTATCTATTTCTGAAATTATTGTCCTTATCATTTTGAAAAAAAAATTGTATATATCTATTTATGAAATTATTTTACATAATTATTTATGAAATGATTGCATTTATCTCTCTATTTCTGAAAATATATTGTATATATATACCTGAAAAATATTATAAATATCTATTTCTGGAAAATAAAATTGTATATATCTATATCTGCAAAAAATTGTGAATATCTATCTTAGAAAAAGTATTGTATATTATATATTTTTTTTATGTACCTTTTTTATTTATGAAGTATTTATATATTTCTGAAAATAAATGTATTTCCGTTCATATTTTAAAAAATATTATTCTTATATATTTCTAAAATATTTTATTTATATATTTCTGAAAATAGTATATTTAAATATTTATTTGATGAGATGTAAATTGAAATTATTGTTTGTGTACATAAACCAATAACATCAACTGTATATATATATATATATATATATATTAAAATATCTTTCTTTATTTTTATTTTCTTTATTTTAATTCTTCCAAGAAATCCTTATGTAATACCAAAATGTATTAATGAAGGCTTTGTGTATATGAACACTAATTTTGTAATTAAAATTTGATATACAATCAGATCACAGAGAAGCCTGAAAATTTAGCACATTTGCTTAACCCAATGTCAACGATGGTTTATAAATTTGTAACTTCTAGATGGAAAAGGATGTATGGTATTAATGTATAGGTATTAATTCATAAATATCATAAATACAATAAGAGGAAAATAAAACTTTAAACCAAATATAATGAAAGTTTTATGTGAAATGGGGTGAAAATAATCTAAGAAAACTTTTAAGAAAAGCGTAGAAAGAAAAGCAATCAAACGAGGAAGAGAAGACAAAAAAATGGTAAGATAAAAGATAAAAAAAAAAAAAGTGATAGAAGAGGAGAAATGTAAACAAAGTTTAGAAACGAAATATATAAAAGTAAAATAATATAGATACAGTAATATGTCCACTCTAAAAACAAAACTTCGGAATAAAGCATTGCCGTTGAAATTTATCAGATATTAATTAATCGTATTAATCGTATTAATTAAAAAATCGTAAAGATAGAGGGCTGGCTGGCCGGCATTCATAGTTCTTGAAAATAAAGATACTTCGGTCATTAAATCTTTTTATTATCAAGTATCTTTATTTTCAAGAGGGATAAAAATGTTTCTTTGAAAAATAAAACAAACTTGCTACTGTCCTTATCGCGATGAAATAGTGGGAGGATTTTGTTTCATCCATTGTGAACCGGCTGTTTCGACAATTGAATTCACCGAGACTGCTTTTAGAGCTTTAATACTGAATTGGACGATTCTTCTTATATGTGGACCAATGAAGAATATAATCTTAGTTTATGGTATTTGAGCAAACTCTGGACATAAGCTTTTGAGACAGTAGAATTTCATATTACTATTTGCCTCGAGCAATGCTCTTCCGCAAACAATAAAGACAAGGCCACTTATGAACAAAGCCCTCCCACTACTTTTCATCGCAGTAATGACAGTAGAAGTTTGTTTTATATATATATATATATATATAAAACATTTTCCAAAGTTCTATTTTTTGTATATAGATGGCGCGTTATTGCCTTATAATAAATAAATATGTAGACATCTAATAAAAACTACCTCAAAATAATAGCATTGTAATCGTGAGGGAGCAAGTAGAAATATATTGAAGTATCTGATTATTTTAATAATGAGAACTAAATATTTTAAATGTATATTAGGTAAATAAATTTAATATTTAAAATAGGGAAAGATATACATAAAATTGCACTATAAAGAATAAAATAATACACATACTCATGCAGCTATATATATACCTATATTAAATAATATAATAATAATTAAATATCATGTAAAAACGAAATATTTTCCGTTTGTTTTATAATTGAGTTATAAATTATTTACCTCAATCCTTTTTGAAACTAAACTTCAACGTTTCGAAGATCCTCTGTCTTCCTTTTCAAGGAACCATTTTGCTATTGTTTACTTTTATACAAATTCTGAATGATATCATATTTAAAAAATGTTTATATGGTCTAAAATAAAGCGAAAAGGGCATCCATTATACATTTTGAACTTTACTAAATATGAAACAGCTGGGTACCAATTTTTTTCTTCATTAATATTTTATCTATTTATTTAATATATGATGAAAACCTCATCACCGCTTTTATTCTGGCTCAATTCATATAATGTTTCAGTGTTGTTGGCGTATAGAGATATATGCAAACCTTATTTTCTCACTTTTAGTGCAATCTTCAGGCCATGTGATGAGAGTGAATTGATTTTAGCTATTGTAATATATAGATATATATTAAATTTCGAAACTATTTTAAAGGCGTAAGATTATTTTGAAATTAAACAATTTCTACTGCTCTTAGTGCAATGGAAGAATTAATGGGAGGGCTTGGCTCATCAGTGGTGAACACTCCCAGCGGTTTCGTCAGTTTAATCTACCATACCGCTGTTATATTGCATTTTTGGAACTTCCTTTTAAAAATGCAATATACCAGCGGTATGGTAGAATAAACTGGCGAAACCGCTGGGAGGGTTCACCACTGATGAGCCAGGCCCTCCCTTCAATTTTTCCATTGCAGTAAGGACAATAGAAATTGTTTAATTTCAAAAAGAATCTTACGCCTTTAAAATAGTTTAGAATTTTGATAACAGATGGCGCGCAAGTGCATCATATTATACAGAGATATATTAAAATAAAAATGGCATATCCTGACCAGGCTCACATGAGTATTTCTAGATGGAAGAATGCCATCTAGTGGAACAAAAAAAACTAAATAGAAATATATATTAACATGATACGCTGACTTAAGGGATTAGGTATTCATCCATTTTAGTCAAAGTTTCCAAAAGGTCGAATTGGAGTTTTTTTTTCCAAAAATTCGGCTTGAAGAACAAGTGTTCAGCGCCATGTCACCCCCTTAATAGCTCGTTCACGCTTGTTCGGCGGTACTTATACTAAAATTGGAACGTTACAGAGAAGATTAGCATGGCCCCTGCGCAAGGATGACACGCAAAATCGTGAATCGTTCCCTTAATAGCTCGTCTAAATACTTAATGAAGAATTGATTTTATATATGGTCTACTACAATTATAACTGACATAACTTCAGATAAACAATTTGTTTTCTATATCGTCTTCATACAAATATTGACATCATATGAGATGAAGAAATCGTCAATTTTATACAAACCACTATTTCATACAAATGTTAACTAAATATACAGACTTATGTCTTTAACAGTAAAAAAACTACAAATAACTTTAAAAAATTATAATGACTTTAGGTGGTAATACTATCTTTATACTATCGTAAATATAGAGGTTGCCTGGCCAGCATTCATGATTCATTGATATTAAAGATACTTTGGCCGGTAAATCATTTTAAAAATATATATAAAATAAAAGATATTTACTGGCCAAAGTATATTTAATTTTAATGAACATTTATACTAGTTTCTAGTTATTAATATAGGTATTTGATCTTTACATAAGTGTTACATAGTTGTTGAAAAGAAGCTCTTCTTCTCACCTGTGTTTCTTATATAGTGAATAGGTATATTATTGTTGTCATAGTTGTTGTATGTTGCAGTGATGTTGAATTCACCCACATATTCCACTACAGTGTTTCCTATGGATTCCTAAGACGATATATGGGACTCCTGGTATAGCCTACCTGTTCCCAGTACCTCCAAGATCAAGGATAACTACAGTGAAGTGAAATTCCTACACCACCAATGGAAAAGACATGATGCCAGAGATCTGGTCTCAATAAGTCCAGGCCAAATGTAAGTATTGTTCTTTCATAGGATATCACGCCTGGAACAATTGAGATTGAGAATATCAGTGAAACAGTAATTCATTAAAGATTACAGAATAATTGCAAAAGTATAAACATAATTTATGATACCTTAGCGAGCCATCTGTTATGAAAATTCGAAACTATTATAGACGCGTATGATTCTTTCAAAAATAATTTATCAATCAGAATATTTGCAGTTAATATTTTTATTAGTTTAATATGACATACTTTGAAGAGCGTTAGCTCATCATTAGCCGATTGAAAGCTTGAAAAACTTGAAATTTGCCATTTTAAACTAGTAAGAAATTTATAGCTTTACTCCTGATTGATAAATTGTGTTCGTATCTTGATACTATGTATACTACTATGCATTCGTTTAACTATGCAATGGGTTCAGCTGCAACCATATAACAAAGTATCACAATGTGAAATAAATAGTACAAATGTGAAATTGTACTGGAATAAGGAGTATAAATTAAGAAAAAGGCATCTACCTATCGTGCAACCGAAATGGCACAAGCCATCAGCAACTTTCAGTTGCATGATAAGGAGATGCCTTTTTTTTTAAAGCATCACAAGTTCAAATAATTAGGGGATACTTGATTAGCAGCAATTATATAATTATACTAATTTATAGTTCTTCTTTAGAGAAATGAATCGTGTGCTTCTACAAAATTTTAACATAGCTGTTGTATATGTGACAGTGTTGTTCGAAATCTGAAGAAAAGCTGTATCACAAGTTCCAATATAATCCTATAGATTTCCTGCGGAAACATGAAGCGAAGTTGGACCATGGTCTACATGTGCCTGAGACTATGAAACTTAGGAGAAACGGAGGGGGTTGGAATTCCTACAAGACCACTGCAGACAAGAAACAATGATACCAAAGATCAGGACTCAGCAAGTCCAGGAGGCCATGTGTGCTGTGTGAGTATTGTAAATCCTAGGGTATCTCGCTGGTGGGAATTGGGTTGGACAACGTTGGTGACAAAGTTACCTTGACTAGAACAATCTTCTAAGATGTAGTTTACTTACTAAATACCATCTGCTTTGTTCAGGTGATGATCAGGTGCATTTCAGCAAATATATGATTTAACAGACTCATCATTTTGAGAGAAAATTAGTTTCAAAAAGATAGTGCAAAAAATATTAACCAAGCAAAATGAATCAACAATCCTACCATAGCAGCACCTGTCAGTTAAATATTAGAACTATAGAAAATTGGCAATGTGCATTTATCTGAAAGCCAGCATATATTCAAATATTTCTATATAGCCTGAATATTCCAGCCAGCTGCATGTGAATGCTGGGCATTATCAGTAGATTTGTTGGAGAAAATTATCAAAAAAATCGAGCAAAATTTCATTCATATGTTATTATAATGGCTAATAGTCAAATTGGAATAAATATTTGGAGTACTGCGTAGTTAGTTGACATTTAAACCTTCCAATAATATGGAATTTTAAATAAAAATATTTATTTTTTTTTTCACAGGAGCCTAATAAGATATTTCAAAATTCTAAAGAATAAAAAAAAAATGTAATTCTCCAAAAATATGTCTGTTATATAAATGTTGAACTTTGTAAACGGGAGGTCACTCAATGAGATCGTTTATTGATCCAATCTTTAAAACAGTAGAAATTTTCGAAAGAAAACTAAAATCAATAATTAGTTATTTATATGATTTAAAAAGTTTGTTATTTCATGGAGGAATAAGAAAAATAATTTTATGACTCTTTGAACAAAAATATTCATGAATAAGCATTTTTATCTTTGAACTCAACTCATTATGATTTGACTCCATGATGCACTGATGTCTTGAAGGTTTTTATAAAGTAAAATCTCATCCTTTAGCGCTTTTTTTCATTTTGCAACAACTTTTTATATTTTCAAAATTTTTCTTCATGCGTTTTCGTAAAGAGAGAAATTAAAAAGGAAAATAAAATTGTATAGTTTGAAGTAAACATAACAAAAAATTACAGAATGTTTTCTTTTACTTACAATAGTATGAATTCTTGATATGGATTCAAGCCCAAAGTTGAGTTTGTTAAAGGACTTAAAATCTTTCACCATAGATGAAACGCATAATTAGCGTTTACATCTGGCTTCTCGAAATTTTACTTTTTAAGTATAAGATATATTTGATCCATTTGAATGAAAAATTTGTTGGAGATGCGAATTCCTTAATTTATTCTAGATATATCCAATTAACCTTTGCCAAACTAACTTCAGCAGAATCTTTAACGTGAGACAGAAGAGAGGCAAAATGTGAAGTCTCAAAAGGATACCAGGGTGACCTCAATAGGGGGAATGCAGGTTTCTACGAGGGCCGGGTGTAACAGTGGGAGCTTCCTGGAGCTGTGGCTATGTCAGTGATGTTGAATGTCCAAGTTGGTCCCCATCGTCGTTGTTGGTGGCTTTCTGGCTTCGGGTAGGTGGGGGGGACGTTGGTGTGGACTCTAGGGATGAACGGGAGGCCGACCCTGTTCGAGACAGAATCTAGAGTTGGTAGGATGCATGGTTTGTTGACATGCCTCTATGGTGACTGCATTCTTCATGACTGAGGATTTCAGGACGATAGAGATGGAATCTGGAGAAATAAGTGGGAGGTTTCCACAAGTCTTACTTGGGCATTGCATCCTTCTCAAATTTGTAGTCAGACACTTATAGGTGGTTAGGTTTCTAGTAGAATTGCATCTACCCTAGAGAGAGAGAGAGAGAGAGAGAGAGTTTTTCTGTTTTCGATAGTTAAGATTTACAGAAGACAGTTATTCAATATTTCCTTTGAGTCTATTCATTTCGGTGAGTTGAGACCTATGCCTCAACTCACTCTATAAGAATAGACTCCGAGCCATCTCAGTAAGTCGCCCTTCACAGACCTCAGAGTAACATAACAGATGGGAAATATAAACTATCTTTGATGCATATGTTTATTTTTTAAATAAAACAATTTTTACTGTCTTTACTGCAATGGTAAAATATTGGTATCCTATTATTTTATTATTGTAGTAAGGAGGGTAGAAATTGTTTTATTGAAAAGAAATATATGCGTCAAAATAGTTTATATTTCTTATAACACATGGTGAGGTAATGTATTGTAATAACAGCTGGGGTAGATGCAATTCTACTAGAACAAGGCTGGTCTAGCTGGCTTGGTTATGTGTATACAGTGTATGAGAGAGAGAGTAGACAGCTTTAGGGCGGAGACGGAGGTCAATTGGTGCGTTCTTGGCGATGACTTTGGTTATGTCAGAGGTGTTGATGACTAGTTGACTATAAATTTACGTAAGGTGTGAGCTATAGAGTTGTATATGGGAGGGTATAGGATTATAGTAGTAGACTCGTAAGATGTTTGGTTTGGGAGTAGATTAGAGAGGAAATGAAAGATAGAGGATAGCTTGATGAGTTGGTAAAAGGTTTGTGATGATGTTGGTGTTCAGAAGTGATAAAAGAAAGCAAGGATCATTGGGTTAGTGTTCTATGGAAGTCTTTTTGGTTACTGAGATTTGGGAGAGGGTGTTCGATTCATTAAGAATGACCTCAATGTTCAAATGTTTGTTTTCTAAGAGAGAGATTCAGGGTGATGGTAAACAAGCATTTGATGAATTTTAAGAACTTATGTATTCATAAGGGGATTTATAGTTAAAGAATCACAGTTAGTCAGGCTCAGTATTGTGATAGTCATTTAAGTCAGGTGTTATTGTGTTTAACACAAAGCAATAACGCGCCATCTATATATATAAAATAAAAGGATTTAAAAGCGCGAATGTTTCTTTTATACATAAAACGAACTTCTACTGTCCTTACTGCGAAGAAAAAATATATTGGGAGGGCTTGGCTCATCAGTGGTGAACCCTCCCAGCGGTTTCGCCAATTTAATCCACCAGACCGCTTCTCAGAGCTCTAATACTGTATTGGACCATTCTGCTTTTATATGCTACACTGAAGAATGGAATCTTAGAAATGGTTTTCAAGTAAACTATGGACATAAGCTTATAGGACAGTAGAATTACATTCAAATGTTTGCTTCGAGCAATGCTCTTCAGCAAACTATAAAGACAAGGCCAGTTAGGCCTTTTATTTTATATATATAGATGGCGCGTTATTGCTTTGTGTTAATTTATGCCTAACTGGCCTTGTCTTTATAGTTTGCTGAAGAGCATTGCTCGAAGCAAACATTTGAATGTAATTCTACTGTCCTATAAGCTTATGTCCATAGTTTACTTGAAAACCATTTCTAAGATTCCATCCTTCAGTGTAGCATATAAAAGCAGAATGGTCCAATACAGTATTAGAGCTCTGAGAAGCGGCCTGGTGGATTAAATTGGCGAAACCGCTGGGAGGGTTCACCACTGATGAGCCAAGCCCTCCCAATATATTTTTTCATCGCAGTAAGGACAGTAGAAGTTCGTTTTATGTATAAAAGAAACATTCGCGCTTTTAAATCCTTTTATTTTAGATATAAAGTTATTGTGTTTCTTAAAGAGTTTTTATCTTGATGGTTGACGCCTCAGTTGGATGCCTTGATTCTGCTTATAGTTAACGGCATATATGGAAATTTTGCCGAGAGGTAATTTATCTATAAAAATAAAGATAGCATCTTCCTTCAAAATAGACGTCAAAACTAAGCGTCATCTATTGGTACTTAGTTTTAGCGTCTATTTTGATGGGAGAGGTGACCGTTATTTTTATAGTATATGGTATATGTACAGTTTTGAGGAGTCCGTGTAATTAAGGATTTCAGTGTGAGGATGGTCAGTCCTGCCAGGATCAGTTGGATGAGTAGACAATAGTAGAAGTGTCAGATGTATGGATTGAGTTCATGTTATTGTGTGAATGTATGGGCCCAGTGCCGGAATTTCTGTTTGTGTTTTTTGTTCTTAAGGCGATCTTGCTGTTTGGTGGTTGCGGATAGGTCATTCAGGGAAGTGTCTGATTACAACTTTGATATGAGACGGATGTAGTCTCAGTAAGACTTGTGGAATGATCCACGATGTTCTCCAGATTCCATCAAACCTATTGTCCTGGTTTCCTTTCAAAACCTGGATGTGGTTGTCAAGGCACGATGCAAATCCTAATTTCTACCGACTCCGGAATCTGTCCTGAGCGGGCAAGGCTTCCTGTGAATTCTTGGAGGCTACGCCGATGTTCTCTCGCCGGCCTGGAGTCGGAGAGTCGCCTTCGATGGCTTTGGGGCCAACTTGTATCTTCAGCATCACTGATAGAGTCTACAGTTCCAGGGGGCCCTCACTCTTACACCTGGTTAGATACCTGCATTCCTATATATAGGTCATCCTGGTATCTATCTCTCAGACCATACAAATATTGGGGAAAAGACTCTAGAAGATGGTTTTCCATGACCATCTTTTAATTCTCAAAATATTAATGATGAATTCGCTCTCCGACGTTAGTATATAGTATCAAGATATTTTTAAAAGGAATTTTCATTCCTTCTCAAATATTTCAGGCGCGCCATGCCATGGCTTCTTCCAAACCTGCACCAAATTAGCCATATGGAAATTGGCATGTTTATGTGCCTGACTACTAATGACATGTTTCCATGTCTACCCCCATCAAGACCTAATACTGCCATCGCTGGCCGCCATTTACGACGGTCCGAAGAACGAAAATTTTCAAGCTGAAAATTATAAAAATTCTTCCTGGAATTCCATCAACCATCTCAAGCCTTTTTACTTCAGAAAAATTGTCACCTTCCTTCACCACAAAGGACCAAATACCAACCCAACAAGAAACCATGCCCATATTTAGTCGTCAATAGTTCTTTCAACATACCCATAGGATCTTTAAGGATCTTCAGCCCGGACTTTACTCATTGTCGACCAGCTAAACATTCTACCAACGGCCATTATTTCTTTTCTCATTTCTCCTTTGGGCTGTAATCAAAATTATATTTTTTCTTTGTATTTTTTTTATTAGCGTACACGACCGCGATCAAAAATATGTAGTTAATAAATAAAATAAATGTCTAATCTTTGGAAAAAAAATGTCCAAAAATAATATTTATATATATGTTGTTATATGTTTTGATTACCCACTTTTTGCCTCTCTCATCGACCAGTTTTAATTTACTTTTTCCAACGTGATAGGCGGTTATATTGGACTGCGTAATGCAACATTTTAAAAAGGCTTGGAACCTCGCCATTCTTTAATGATTTTATGAAGCCAGATGTAAACAAGCATCCTGTATTAGAAATTCATGTAAAATGTGTTTTCTTTGAGTGACAACTTACGTTTAAAGTTCAATATTTATTAATTGTTAACTATTTATTAATATGTGCCCCAAATAAATCAAAATTTATCAATAAAATTCTCCAAATTCAAATTATATCATCTGAGCATATAAAGAAAATAAGGAAGTAGCAAACCCTTCCTCTATTCTTCAAAATTCAACTTGAAAAGGCCGTTTCCAAAACATATACTGAAATATATTGGAATGGTTCCAGAGCACTATAAATAAGGAACCAAAGAAAATACCTAACTATCCTAAAAATCACGATATTCTAAAATTGACAAGAAAATAAAAATTATGTTACAACATAATGGTCAGTTTTAGATGGTAGCTAACGATGTAGTACTCCAGGTAACATTGAGAGAGTAAACTATGTTCTTAATGACGTTTGAGATAACTTTGTCACCCTCGTTGTCTAGCTCAGTTGTCCCAGCGAGATATTCCTTGTGTGGACAATACTTATGTGGTATATGTGTGCTTCAAACATGTGGGATCACACGGCTGATGTCACCCCTCCAGTATATCCTATCTCTGGACACTCAGATGAAATCGTACTTGCTTCATTTAAGAAATTAATCAATTGAAACCTGCCGAATTGGAGAAGTATCTGAACAACCACCTCATTGTAATAAAGGATGCAGGCAAAATTCCAGGTGCAACATTTGACAACCAAACAAATAATTGTCCGCCAAAGATGCTCGTATTTTACCTTTACTCTGACCAAACTACTCAATTTGATAATTCAGCAGCTCTCATCCACCTTTCTGGCGTTTTGGGCAAAAAGGTGTACCAATGGCTACAGAGCCTCCATGAAGAAATCACCGCTTTGTACTCCCACAATTTCAATTATCTTCCATACTGGATGCCCTCCGCTATAAATATATAATAAATCTCATCTGGCCTATCTGGAAGCTCGGAACTACTTTCCTTTAAAAAATTTCCCGAGCCTCTATTGTTTTCTATCCAGAGCCCAGTAGAGGATCCTTTGACTTTAAAGCGATCACCAGAAAACATTTCCTAGCACACGGATGGATCTCGGCCTTTCAATGCTCCAAAACATGAAGCTGCATGATCCTTGCACCTCCTTCCGAGCAGAATACCTAGCAATCCTGTATGAACCAGATCTATTCTGATTATGCACGGACAAGTAAAGTGTTTGTCTCGATTGACTAGCAGCCATTCATGGAATCAGCTAAGTAAGACCTCACTTCACCTCTCTATACTATGCTGAAACAAATGCGACGAGTATTGGAAGAGCTGTTCAAATGGTTAAAATAGTCTCTCACTTCAACCGGCAGTTATCCTTTGTCATCTTTCCCTAGAAAGTTTGTCCCTGATGCCCACAACAATCAGAATTATACAAAAACGACTTCATCTGTTCAACAATTAAAAATTCACAAGAAGCCTCAACAGAATAATCGACTCCCTTCTCCCTGTGATGTTACCCAACATGTCCCAGCAGCTCTTCTACATCCTCAGACACGATATCATCTAAGCTGCTGACTCTGATAAAATTCGGCCAATTCAGCCTACCATCTACAAAGGCATCAAGCAACCAACCTTCATTAAAAGCAATCCCTAAGCTATGAAGACCCTACAAATTTCAGACGAGTCTGGAGACACCTGACTAACTGGATGTCCAATATCATAGAAGCGACCTTAGACCAACGCGGACAATTGCCGACTTGTATATGCCCCAGAAATCCTAGCCGTGTCAAAGGGATCGTGACAAAAGGCAATAAACAAACAATTCAAAAATATATACATTTTTCATTTACATAAGTTCACATAGACAAAAATGATATTAAAACGTCACTACAAATGTACCCTATTTAAAGTATGTCTGCTATGTTTAATGAGATTCCATCACTACTGAGCTGGAGTCAGGATAACAATCTCTGTAAACAACACACACAAATATTGCCTTGTAATCATTTTATTAAATTTGGACGACATTTATTAATTGATTTTTAATAGTTATAGCGGGTGACAGGCTAACATATGCTCAGGTTAAGTTAATTAAATGAGCTACCATCGAGTAAAATCGTCGATTTTAGTCAGCCATGAAGTAGGATCGAATCCCGCTGTGGAATCCCCCAATTTTTGCAACACATCAGTGATTCAAGTATTCAAACAGGTCTCTGCCCACTGGTAAGTGCAGAATTCAAATTGCTTCTACATATGTAGACAATTGATGCATTTACAGTAAATAGTTGTTAAGTACCAAGATTACCATTGTGTATACAATGCGTAGAGTGGGGATGAGTAACAAATAATAAGATGTCATATACACTTCTTCAGGAGTAA
>CP092873.1:29174980-29194071 GCA_030710605.1 Cordylochernes scorpioides | reverse complement strand
ACAATTATAATCAAAATAAATGAAAAAAAAACACTATTTTGACTTACTTTCCTAGAGTATCAATTTCCTCATAGCTAAATATCCATTAATAAATTGTTTCTTGGTATAAGTGTAGTTTCAAAATGTTGATATTTGATATGTATGTTGTTACATTGCGTGGTGTATTTTCATTTCATGTACAATAGACATTTATACCCCTAAATATATTATAAGAAAGCCCCCATGTGTATATATACTATTTCATGGTGCTGCAAATAACTATCAGCGTTTGGAGTATATTTTTTTTCTGTTTATTTAATATTTCAAGGAATAGAATTTTTCTCTATAAATAATAGACATTTTTCGAAAAAAATTGCGTCGTGTCACCTATTTATACTGCCATGTGTTTCAGAAAAATGTTTACGAATTTAAAAAATAATAATAAAGCCCGCGAACACGCTTAATAATTAAATTTAGAGTTGAAAGTTCCTTATACACGTTTCCTTAATTTTTTTTTACCAATCTGGATGACATTTTTGAGTATATAAAGTTAAAAAGGTACATTTGTCACATTTTTAACCAAGGAAAAATCAAATTTACCAAATACGGAACTAATTTATTTATTTTTCTAGTCTGAAATGTGTGTGTTGATACTATTGAGGTATCATAATTGATGGACAGAAACAAGATTTTTATTTCAGCAAAAAATCAAATCAAACAGAATATGGGCGAAGCCAGGTCATATATATGATTGTGTAGAGTACAAAATAATTTGGGTACTGTACATGAATTGTGAACTCATACTCTAGGTTGAGTGTTCATAATTTGCAGTAAAAATCCAGACTGTATGAAATCTGCCAGAATGGATACCGAGGAGTTAGCTAGATATGAACCACACTACTTTCTCAACCAGTGACGAGCCCATACCACTGTTGCATATTGGATCTGTGAAAATTAAACAAGGACTGAAGATTTCGAGGTCATCACAATATAAACCTTCCATCTATCTCCCTGTATATTTTAAACGGATCATTATTTGATAATATATCATATTCTTTCTGACTTTTTGACTTCGGGGCAGGTAGTGGAAGCGGAGGGGCTACTACGGCTGGAGCTGATTCTTCCTCATGGGGAGTAGGCGGCGCTGGCTCAGCAGACTGATCCGCGGGACCATTACTCGGTACCTCCACAGATAGAGCAGGGGGTACTGGTGCAGGAGGTGCAGGTGCTAGCTGGCAGGGAAGCTGAGGCGCGGTCGGTGATGGGACATCAGTGGGGGAGAGTGATGTTGCTTGCTTGGGGCCAATGGTCCTAGCAAGCATTGGGCAGTTGGCTCTGCCGTGACCCTGGTTGTTGCATTTAGAGCACCTTATTCCGAAGGTCAGGAACGCCGGCAAGGTGTCGCCTTTAGTATTGATCTCGAGGCGGGTAGGAAGCCTCTCGATTTTATGCCGTCGTGGAGGAGGATGTAGGCTTTACGGCGGCCGTCAGTGTAGCCATACTCCCCAGCTTTATGTTGCTTGGGGGCGATGGAGGTAACTCGCCCATAAGGCCGCAGGACGTCGATGATGACGGCATCCTCCACGTAGAAAGGGAGATTTCCGATGGTTAGTTTATCCGACCTTTTACGGAAGGGGAAGGTCTTGAGGATCACGCCCTCGATTTCAAGGCTCTCGTCAATGAGGCGTTCCGCAAGGGTCTTGCTGGTCAGACTTACCAGAACATGGCCATTCATCCTGGTGAGCTGTATGATGTGCCTGACCCCTCCGACCACTTTATCTACCACCTGCAGGTACTGGTAAGGCGCGAATTCAGGGCAGTGCTCTATATAGACTCACTGCTCCGGGGTGAAGGACGCCTGCCACGCCCTGACTTTCGTGACATGCTTTATATGTAATGGTGGTAGAATGATTTTTTCCCGAGACACCAAAGGTTTGCTAATCACATTAGCTTTTCCTACTGTAAGTTCATCTCGAAGAGACCATTTGTTTGTTTTCCAATGTATTTGCCGTGTCCTGCTATCCCACATGCATAAAAATAAGGATACTTGGTGTATCCGCTTTGAAATCCCAGTAAAAGGTTAACCATTTTTAAATCAACGCAAATAAACCAATTATGCTCATTGTATTTGATTTTATTCAAGATGGTTTTTATATTTTCAAAATTCTCCTTCATTTTTGTTGTATACGCTATTGGAATAGATGCATATTTATTTCCATTATGAAGTAAAACACATTTGAGGCTTCGCACGGAACCATCGATAAATAGACGCCAATCTTCGGGACGGTATTCGTCTAGCTTTAAAAGGTGTAGTAAGCCTTTTACCTTAGTGCAGTAAACCAGATCATCCAGCTGATAGAAAGGAAGGAACGAACTTTCTCTTGTCCGAAAAAATGTTACGTTGACATCGTCTTCGAGTTGGCTCATTTCTTTTAATCTTGGTGCAAGCAGTTCCGCATCTTGCTTTGAAAGTCTCAGGTCACGTGTCAAATCATTCAGTTTTGGTTGTGAAAAACGTTTTGGACATTCTTGTTCTCCATAGTTCTCACTATCCGAATCATCCAGTTCGATGTCTTTTTGTGTGGTGTCTTCTGATTCATCATAAAGAGGATTATTAGCACTGGATGAAAAAACTGGGAGGGGACTATTTGGGGGGCTGTGTGGCTTTGGAAGTCTAGCTGAATATAGGTCTTTGTATATAAGCTTTTTCTTACCATTCCTGTTAAAGTGTTTCAAGTCTTGTACGCAAAAGTAACAATCATTGTCTGATTTTTTGGCTCTCGCCAAACCATAGGGATCCCAAATGTCAGTTGCCTTTCACCCTTTGTCCAAAGGCGCAGTGTTTCGACACACGTTTTGCATACCTTATGTGGAGCCCATGTCTTGTCTTGGTCTCCTAATTTTATACCAAAATATGCGAAATACGCCCGCTTTACAAAGTCTGTTATTGCATTTCTTTGCGCTTTCACAGTATATTCGCCACATATATAGCAGAAAATATTTGGGTCGTTTTTGCAGGATCTTTTAGAAAACCATGTCTGGAAGTTAATTTATTTAATGTGTTAAAATTTTATTTTCATAAAGTTGATGTCATAGCTTTTAAATGAATGATGCTTGAAAAAATAAATTTATTAATTTTAATCTGTGTGAATGAAATATATATTTTCACTAAAAATTTAAATACTTATTTAATTTTTGACAATTTCAAATTAGAAGTGATGGTATAATGTTTGGAAGCGATTTATTTATTTTAATTGGTAAAATTTCATTTTTATATGAAGTTAATGGCGTATGTTTTAGAATAACTTTGAGATGTGATGATTGTAAAAATTATGAAGCAATCATGATGACTTGGCAGTTTTCTTTATGAAAATATTATTTTGGTGAAATACACTTTATGGTCATTATCTATAGATTTTGATGACATACAAAAGATCTAAGAGCAGATTCGGAATCAGCGCCATTGGTTTACCCAAAAAGTATTTTAAATTCCACAGCATCAAAAACTTTTTAAAATTTTACAGACCTGTGTAATCTTATATGTACATTGTAATAAATCAGTTTCAATCTCTCAATCTCTCTCTCTCTCTCTTCCGTGAGAAATACAAAAACAAACACAAAGTCTTTATTAAGACACCATTCTTTTACAGATTCTCCTCTCTCATTGCCATCTTACAACGATATCCTCACAAAGATTAATAACCATCATGTAGTGAAGGAAAAAACATAAAATCTAAGTTCGTTTTCCTGATTACTGCTTTGTAAAAGTTTATAGGGTCAGATCAACCATTCAACTTGATATGACGCTGGTTAAAATACTTTGCACTGAGGTGAATAAATACAAAAACAAACACAAAGCCTTTATTAAGACATAATTCTCATACAGATTCTCCTCTCTCATTGCCGTCTTGCTACAATATCTTCACAATGATCAATCACCATCATGTAGTGGAGAAGGAAACGATAAATCAAAGTTCTTTTTCCTTTTTACTGCTTTGTATAAGTTTTATAGATAGGATCAGATCAACCATTCGACTTGATATGGCACTGGTTAAAATACCTTGCATTGCAAAGAAATACAAACAGAAAAGTGTCGTCTGGTAAGAAATGAAGTCGAAGTATTCCTCCCCATTTGATTGGTCCATTCGAGGTGGTAGTTTGAATGCCTCCCAAACAACTCGATGATTGAGTATCGGAAATCAATAAATAAATCGATATATTTGGAATTGATGACTCCCTCTAATTATTTTAAGCCACAGCGTAAACAAAGAAAGCCGATTTCCGTGGTAAATATTCAAAATTAAATCTGAAAATGTTGTTTTTCTCTAGATTAGTTCACCTAGACTGAAGCATTAAATTGACTTTTTAACTTTTTTGTTTTACACCCATGTTTTTTTAACCCTGAGAATTGTTTGCTTCAAATTTCCATATTTATTACCATTTCTGTGTATTTTTGTTAAGCTAAAGACAACTTTTAAAATATGTTTTTTTAACTCCCTAACTTTCTATTTAGTCAAATTAGTTCATTTCCTCTCCAGTTTTATAACTCTATTATATTTGAGAGAATCAAAGATATAAACAATAACCACAATACATCTTTTACTAGATTGTCCTGTTTTTCAACATTATAGAATCGACAATAACTTAATAGTAAAAGATCCAAGTATTTTTTATTTCCAGTAAAGAAATGTATTCAAATTCAATACCTTTTGTAGATATATTTTAAATTATATAGCAACAAATATATTTTAAGAAACTGATCATTTATATTATGTTGATTGTACATATTGCCAGATACTTCTTTATTTTATACACAGTTTTTTTTCTCGTTTTTTCTCTCTTTCTCATTGTTAATATCATATGACTATTCTTTACGGCCTGAAATTATTGTATATATATGTATAGCTAATGTAAAGGCATACATGTATGACAGCGCAAGTGTCCCTAGGGGGACATAGCGCTTTAAATTGAAATAAAATAAAACAATATAGAAAAAATACTAAAAATTAAATATATATATTATAAATAAACAGTTAAACCTGTCTATAGCGCTCCCTCTTCGGACTCACCAAAATAGGGTGCTATAGAGAGGGGATGCTATAGACAGGACACTTTTAATGTAAATCGCATCGTACTACGTATTTAAATCGGGCGCTAAAGAGAGGAAGGCGCTATTTAGAGGGGGCGCTATAGACAGGTTTAACTGTATGTAGAAAGTTATTTTCTTTTCAGGTCTTTCTCTGATCAATATATTAGGCATCAAGCTTTGAAAGTTTTAGAAACAACATTATCTAAAATTCTATCTAATTTGTTTAAAATGGTATCTTTGGTAGTAAGAAATTTAAACTATTTTTCACACTATGATTTCTTTTAATTAATCATTTTTCTGCTGTCCTTACTGCAATGATAAAATAATGGGAGGTCCTGGCTCATCAGTTTTGAACCCTCCCAGCGGTTTCGTCAGTTTAATCTACCATACCGTTGCAATATTGCATTTTGCTGTTTTTCTTTTTATAGTAATACTGAAGATAGACTCTTGGAAAGAGTATTTTAAATGAATTATGGACATAATGAGTCAGGCCCTCCCATTTTTATCATTGCAGTAAGGGCAGTATAGAAAATTGATTTATTTTAAAAATAAACATACGAGTCAAAATAGTTCCAATTTCTTTTAACAGATGGCGCGCCGATGCATCATCTTAAGATTTCCTTACTGTAATTATAAACCAATGTAAGGGCCTGGTTCATTATGTATATTGTGTATGCTGAAACTCCCTCATAACGTAAGTTGAAACTCCTTTGCTAATAAATGTGTGTGATTTTGAACAGTTTCATGACATAAGAGCTAAAAAGAATGACCAAAAGAGAGCACGATATGCAAATTTAATGTGTATATTGAGTACATGTTGGACTAGTAGAGAGGAACGCGTTAGTTGGAGTATAGGCTAACGCATGATCCCAAAGAATCTTCGCCGTTTGATAGGAGTTGGGGGATGGCAGGCCGATAGAACAGCGTAGAGATCGAATACAAGATTGAGAGTCTGGTTGTTGGCGATTCTCATGCTGGCAATGTCGTCCTGGATACGGGCGGAGGCCTGGGTGAACCCTGCCGCCAGTTCCTGTACGGCGGTCTGCCCCCGGCACAGGTCGGCGGTGATGTTGCGGGCTGAGTTAGCTACATTCTCCAGTTCCGTTTGTAGGACAGACTTCACTCCGTGGTCTCCCGTCAGTGAGTCTTGAATAACGTCCAACTGGACTTCTTGCTCGTTCAATGCCACGAGTATGTTCTGGATGTTGATGGACATCCCCTGAAACAACAACGTACTCAGCACATGAACCTGAAAAGTAGAATTGTCTTTTAGAAGTTAAGTCCATCCAAACTTCAAAATGTGTTTTTATAGAATATTTCCAGAGTTATTTACATCTATACTTGTGACTGGGGGCAGGTTGACGTCTAAATTCTTGGTTTTCGACAGCTACAATTCTGGATCGAATCCCATATTGGACAATTTTTTCTAATAAAAAAATTCTCTAATGGCCTCCGATTCTTGCAAAAGTCTAACCCCACCAGCGAGTGCAAGTAACCAAACAGGGCTCTGGCGCACTTTTAAGTACAAAGTCGAACTGCTTCTAACATGTGTAGAGATGCAGTGCACAGTAAAAACAACCACCAAATTCTATCCACCATGATTATCATGGCCTATACCACGTGTACTAAGGATATCAATAGAAATATACTTGTGATATTAATAAACTGAAGATATTTGCCATACCATCTTAAAGAAAACTTGTTCATGTATTTTATCCGTCCAAACGGGGCATCTTTAGATCGTAAAATGTGGCTCTGAAACGCGATACGTTGCAATCTCGCAAAGTTGAGGGGATTAAATTGCATTTCGGTATCATCAAAGTAAGCTACCGAGAACCCGACATACGATGATCTCCAAGAGGAGATAAAAACTAACGGCAATGAGTAGAAACTCGTGAAAAGGTAAAGGTTTGGCGAGCTTTCGGACAATGACTTTCTTCAACAGGCTGTAATACGAATACAAAACCTGTACTGTATGCTTATTACAGTCTGTTAAAGGACGTTAACGTCCGAAAAAGCTAGCCATGTTTTTACCTTTTCATTAAAGAAACTCCTTGTGCCATGTTAGCTTTTATATCTTTTTAGAATTGATACTAGCCGAATGACCCGGGCAACGCCCGGGTTTTACCCGATTAAATGCTTTTATTCAAATACTATTTGTTACAATTATAAATTTGCGCCGTGGATGTCATTCGTGTATAATATATAAATGAGTTTTAAAAATTGTAAAAAAAAAAAAAATGCATCGGCTGGGAATCGAACCCGGGCCGCCCGGGTGGCAGGCGAGCATTCTACCACTGAACCACCGATGGTTATGAGAAATGGCCATATTTGGGTATTTATTCCATTCACAGAGCAAACGGTGACAGAATTGATTAAGAAAGAATTGATTATGACGCTGATAACTGTATATATTAATCTCTCGATTCCTTCTTTTGAAATACGTTGATTTGCATAAAAATAATGGTGAGAGCAACTAGTTCTATGAACTGAGGTTGCATATGTAAATATTTCGAGAAATCTCTCGAAAGATATTGTATTCGTTGTGTATATAACCTACCTCTCTCTTCAAATTTATTTCTTGTGGCCTTTCTGTGTGCTTGGGTATGTAGAAATAAATATTATATGATATTAGGTAATTAGAAGACGTTTTTAATGACTTTAATTAATTAATAAAGAGATTTTCTCAAAACTAGATCACACACACAATTTCCCAAACTCTATGTGTGTCTCAAAACAGTTATGTAAATCTATTCTTTGTGATATAGAAATCCGAGTTAGGTAAATTTATTTCTATGTTTAATCAATATATATGTAAATAGACAAAAGAATTGCTATAAATTTATTAAATAAAAACAAACGATAGCATTGCGTCTCTTTATACATGAAATTTATTATGCTAGCTTTCGGATCTTATCGATCCTTCCACAGGCTAAGCTGTAAGTTGAGTGAAAGAGTATATATAGTTGTACAATATTATTTATATACACCTAACGAAGATAGAAAATAAAATATAAAATAAAATAAATATAAACACATTTCACGAGTTCACGTTTTCTCGTGGCCAGGCTGCAGTTGTTTCATCTTTGTCCAATATATGTAATATATTGTTTAATATATGTAAATATGTCTCTTACTATAAATATTGTACTTAATTCACAATAAAGTGTGAATGTGAGCGCCGTCAGTGTTTATTCGTCTTTGGTGTTAGATCGCCCTCAGTTAGTCTATCATTCAGGAGTAGAAAGACTTTCCCAACTTTAGAGAAAGGTCGGCCGCCCGGGCCCAGAAGTTATCGTTTTTTAGGCCAGGGGTCGGCAATCTTTTGAGTATGAAGAGTCAAAATTACAATTTACAAAATTTCAAAGTTTTTAAAGAGCCACAGTTTTGTTTTTCTTGCCAACAATATATAGTACTCGCATAAATAATATTTGTATATGGAACTATATAAAGAGCCTCAGCTTCACATCCCAAAGAGCCGCATGTGGCTCACGAGCCGCAGTTTGCCGTCTCCTGATCTAAGCGAAGCAGAGCCTGGGTGTAGACACGCGACAATGTGTTTGGTTTACACATCAACTTAAATCCTAATCTTCCTGTCAATTCTCAAGATGATCTGTTCATGGCTATAGTTGTATTTGAATTGGGGGTAAGACGTCTTGGTTTGTCTCTTCAGTTAGACCTCTAATATAGTACCACCTCTTTATCTGGTTTCTTCAATCAATCTTTTTAGAAAGCAATTATTTCAGCATATGATCAATTTAGGTCATTTTTTCTTAGCGTTTTAAGGTGGAAGCTCTTGAAGTTGGAAGCGACTTCTAAAGCCGGTGTACCTTCTATTAAGTTAACGGTTTATGAATGCAGAAGACTAGAGATAACCATAGAGTATTATTTTCCCCACGCAATATCTCAATGAAATAAATGTATAAATTAATATATAGCTATAAACACGCCACTATATATAGGAAAATGAAAGCATTAAATCACGAATATTTCTTTTACCGTACACATAAAAACAAAACATTTACTATCCTTAATGCGATGAAAAATATTGAGAGGGCTTGGTACATCAGTGGTGAACCACTCCCAGGGGTTTCTCTAATTTAATCTACCAGACCGCTTCTTAAAGCTCTAATACTGTATTGGACGATTCTGCTTATATATGCAACACTGAAGGGTGGATTCTCAGAAATGGTTTTCAAGTAAACTATTGACATAAGGTATAAGGACAGTTAAATTACATATATATATATTTGCACCAAGCATGCTCATCCGCAAACAATAAGGACAAATTCCGTTAGGCATAAATTAATATAGCGCTATAACACGCCATATATATAGTAAATAAAAGCCTTAAAGCACAAATGTTTTTTCACACATAAAACAAACTTCTACTATCCTTTCTGCGATGATAAAGTTTGTTTTATGTGTAAAATAAGCATTCGTGCTCTAATGCGTTCGTTTCCTATAGAATTAATAGTAATCCACGTAGGTACGTACTTGGAAGAGGGCTCCGATGCTCAACACGGCGTCCACCTTCTGAAGCAGCTTGTCCACTCCGGCCTTTAGCAGGGTGCTGACATTGGACAGGAGGCCTTCGTAGATGACCTGTCTTTCCAACAGGTACTGGAGATGTCGGCCCACCTTAATGAGGCCTGACTCAATATTCTCATGCTTGGCCTGCATCACAGCTCTTCCTTAGCATCCTTCAAATAGTAAAGATGGGGCATGATGAACAAACGCATTGATTTAATGTATTTTAAACATATGGGAATACACTCATGGACAAAACTTAAGGAAGTTATACCTTTAAGCATGTATATCGGGGTTCAGACAATAACTCTGAAAGATATCTGATACACAGTGACCTTTATTGAAGACACACGAGATAACCAAGTGTGAAAAAAATTACCGGTCTCCAAAAAAAAAAACAGATAACCAGCAACATTAAAGGCTTTCTTGCAGGGCTGGGTCTTCGGGCATGGCCTAGACGATGACGCCCTGGCCATCCTGGCGTCTGCCAAGACGAGCATCTATAGGCACTTCCTCGGCGCGGAACTGAGGAGTGTACAAGAAGACCCCCTCCTTGTCTGGAGGAGGACCCTCTCAAGGTGGGGAAGCCTTCCTTGCTGAATATATTTGTATATATTGTTGCACCAGGTTGCGGCTTGGCAGACTCTTCAGGCATGATTCTCTCCTGTGCTGGGTCTTGCATCTTACCAGAGCGTGTTTCAACCATCCTACAAATTTATATAAGGGAATAATGAGATAAGTCTACTCTAAGTAGCCTCCAGAATCCTTTATTTATTTTCTCACATCAAAGAGAGCAGTGAAGTCACAGTGTACCTAAATACAAATGATGATAAATTAATAATCTGTTTTAAATAAATATCATAGAATATTTTATATAAAAATAAATAAATATATAATTAAAATTTCAAATATATTAAAACTAATATAAGAAATACGCCATTAATCATTATGTAACACTTCCCCCTCTCCAGAGGTCGTCACGTCCTCGTGATTGACCTCATCAATTCTTTCAAAATAGGGTTTGATTCTTGAGACATGGACAATCAATGGGTCTTGGCCAGGATTATCTTTTGGTTCAATTAAGTAATTTACGTTGGACAGCTTCTTTAATATTCTATATGGGCCAAAATATTTTCTCAGTAGTTTCTCACACTTTCCTATTTTCCTAATTGGTGTCCAAACTGCTACTAATTCTCCTGGTTCGTAGCTTCTTTCCATGTGTTTCTTGTCATAGTTCTTTTTCATTCTTTCTTGAGTCTTTATTGTGTTGTTAATAACTAATTTTCTTGTTCTGTTTATTTTGTCTAAGTGATGTTTTATGTATTCATCATAATCATCTTTGTCAATGTCCACCGAGATATTCCTGTCGTCCAAAAGAGACGTGGGTTCTCTTCCAAACATCAGGAAAAAGGGAGAATATCCTGTGGTTTCCTGAATTGTAGTATTGTAAGCGTGAGTGATGAATGGGAGTATTTCGTCCCAATTTTTCTGATCAGTGTTCACATACATACTGAGCATATTGATCAATGTTCTATTTAACCGCTCTGTCAATCCATTAGTCTGGGGATGATAGCTCGTTGTGAAGCAATGTTTAATCTTGCACGTTTTCATCACCTCTTTCATTAAATTACTGGTAAATTGAGAGCCTCTGTCACTAATAAGATATTGTGGGGCTCCGTGCCGAAGAAAAATATCCTCTACTAGAAATTTAGAAACTTCTTTCACTGTTGCTTCCGAGACTGCTCTTGTTTCTGCATATCTAGTGTAGTAGTCCGTCAGCACGATTATCCATTTTTTCCTGTTTTTCGTAGATGGTAGTGGACCAACAAAGTCAATTCCAATTCTTTCGAAAGGAAAGTTGGCTGGGGGGATGGGCTGTAGTAGTCCAGAAGGTAATTGGTTTGAGCCTTTCCTACTTTGGCATAGGTGACACGTCTTAACGAATTCTGAGACATCCTTTAGCATGGATGGCCAAAAGTATTTACTCTTTATTCGGTACATGGTTCTGGCGACGCCCAGATGGCCATTCGACATATGATTGTGATATTCTTTCATAATTTCTCTCTTTTTATTCTCTGGAACCACAAGCAACCACGCCCTGCCTTCAGGGTTCGGGTTTTTCTTAAAGAGGCATCCATCTTCTTCTTTAAAGTTTTGCGCAATTGATCGCCTGCTTTCATTAAGGTTTTTCTTAACACTTTCGATAAATTTATCCTCTTCGTCTGTTATTTGATTTAAAAATAGCCTTTCAAAATCCTCATCCCAATCAGTTTCTGGTAAGGGCCCCCTAGATAAGCCATCAGCGTCCAGATGCTTCTTTCCCGATTTATGTATTATATCGAAGTCATATTCTTGAATTTTCAATGCCCATCTTGCCAATCGACCTGTTGGATCCTTCAAGTTTTTGAGCCAGCATAAGGCGTGATGGTCTGTTACTATTTTAAAGTGTCTTCCATAAAGGTAGGGTCGTAATTTTGACATTGACCAGACAACGGCCAGACATTCTTTTTCAGTGGTTGAATAATTTTGCTCCGCTTTACTTAGGGTACGACTCAAATATGAGATCACCTTCTCTTCACCACCGATGTCTTGGACAAGTGTTGCACCTATGCCGATGTTGGACGCATCAGTATGAACATAAGTAGGTGCATTTGGATTGAAGTGACCTAAAATTGGTGGACTTAATAGTGCTGTTTTTAGGGTTTGAAACGCTTCCTCTTGTCTTTCTGTCCAGGTAAATGATACACTTTTTTTTATAAGGTTGGTCAGAGGGTCAGCAATTTTTGAAAAGTCTTTGATAAATTTTCTATAATATGAACACATTCCCAAAAAGGATTGTACTTCTTTGACCTTTTTGGGCCGAGGAAAATTTCTGACAGCTTTGATGTTATGTTCCGCGGGTTTTATACCATGTTTGCTCGTTATATAGCCGAGAATCTCCAATTCTTCAAAAGCAAATCGGCACTTTTTGTCGTTTAACCTTAAATTAGATTCACGAAAACATCTAAAAACAGCTTCAAGTCTTTTGAGGTGCGTTGGAAAATCCGGGCTATATATGATAACATCATCCAGATAACACAAACAAATTTGCCATCTCAGATTTCCAAGCATATTCTCCATATTTCTCTCAAAGGTAGCAGGCGCGTTACAAAGTCCAAAAGGCATCACGTTGAATTCATATAATCCATGCGCTGTAGTGAAAGCTGTTTTCTCTTTGTCTCTTTCTTCGACTTCAACTTGCCAATATCCAGATCTGAGGTCTATTGCTGAGAAGTGTGTAGATCCTTGGAGAGTATCCATAACTTCGTCTATTCTAGGGATCGGATAGACATCTTTTACTGTCACATTATTCAGTTTTCTGTAGTCCACACAAAATCTGTATTTACCATCTCGCTTCTTGACCAATATTACTGGAAAAGACCAGGGGCTAGAAGATGGCCTAATTATGCCTTCTGTAAGCATCTCGTCAATTTGGTCTTTTATAATATCTCGTTCTTTAGCACTTACCCGGTAAGGCTTGTGTTTAATTGGCTTCGCGTCTTCTGTGTCTATCCGATGTTTTGCCAAATTGGTTCTCCCTAATCTCGATGAAAAAAGATCTCCATACCTTTCTAAAACTTGTTTTAACTCCTTCTGTTCCTTTGGTGAAAGATTTTCGTTTATTTGGAATCTAGGTTCTTCGTTCTTTTCTACCTCTCTTTCTCGACTCACATTTATTTTCGCTGGACTACTTCCAAAAGCCAATGTTTGGTTTTTCATTATTTTTAACGGTCGAGGATACGGATTAGTTATCCAGATGTGTGTTTCCCTATTTATAACATTGATCAAGCTTCTTGCTAGACGAAGTCCATTTGTTTGAAACATTTTGCTGCTCTCCTCGATAATATATTCTCCATCCTCTGTTTCTACCAATGCCTTGATCAATTTCATGGAACATTCCGGTACAATGGAATCCTTGGCACTCTTTATTTTCAACATTTCAAAATTGATTTCGTCATGATTATTCGTCAAATCATATTTTATAGTGTCTTGCTTACAATCTATTTTTGCGTTCATTTTCTTAAGGAAATCTCTCCCAAGAATTAATGTCCGTAAATGCGTTTTCAATATCACAAAGTTGTGTGATAATGTTTCGTTATCAATTTTTATATTTAAAAATATACTTCCTACCATGTCCAATTTTTTTCCATCGGGTCCTGCACAAATTTTTGCGAGTTTACTTATACCATGGCCTGTATCGAGGGCCGTTCTGAGGTCGACCACTGAGAGGTCAGCACCTGTATCAACCAAAGCTTCAAAAGTCCCTATCTTGTCCACAATAATTTTTAATTTGTATTTAGGGTCCAACTTCTTGATTCCGTTTATGGTCGACTTGCTTTGATTGACAGATTCAGGCGCGACGCTTAGTTTAAATCTTCCAACACGGAATATCTATTCCGGGTAGGAATATTTGTCTGTGTGCTATGACATACATCAGCATAAAGCCGAGGTCCTGATTTCTCTGATATTTCATTCATTTGGCATTTTTCTTCGACCTTCTCTTGGGTATCTGCTGGATCCTCTTCTAGGATTCTTATAAACTTGACCCTACAATAACGGGCCACGTGCCCTGGCTTGTTACATTTAAAGCAGATTGGTCTTCCATCTTCCGTCCTATTTTTGCTCACTTCTTGGCTTTTATTGTAAGTGTTTCTCTGAAGGTTTGGTTTCGGCACAAAGTTAGGATTATAAGGACGTCTAGGGGTAGAGGGCTGGGGAAAGTTGTTTCGATACTGTCTGGGGGTAGGAGGGGAGTCGTTCTTGTAATTATTGGAAACAGGGGCTTGGGGCCTGGAAGTGGTCTGGTAGTTTCGTGCGGCAGTCGGCGGCACGTACCTCGATTGTTGTTGGGGTCTAGAATAGCGTGGACCGTTATATAGGTTTCTGGATTTCTCCACACGTTCCCGATACTTCTTTTCAAAAGAATCCATTTTCTTGCACACGACAAGAAGGTCATCGGTCGTTTTAGGAGGGTTCAGGTAGAGCGCGAATGAGTACTCTTTTTTCAGTCCACCAATAACATGTTCAATTTTTGTTTCTTCTTCCATTGCGGGGTCAACCTTGTTGCACAACACTAGAATGTCTTCCGCGAACCTGATTGCTGGTTCATTCCAGTGTTGCATTCTGTTGAGCTTCATTCTAAGTTCTTCTTTATTCGCGTCCAAAGAAAATCCTGAATGAGGCGGATTTTAATATTTTCCCAGCTCGTGAAACTAGCTTTGTGTAAATTCAACCAGGTTTTAGCGCTTCCCGTCATGTTCATGGCGGCATAACGAGAGATAATGTAGTCTGCCCAATGGTACAAGAAGCCAATTTCTTCAAGAGATTCAATCCATGGGCGAGGGTCTTCCGTTCCATCATACTTGGGGATGTCGATGTTGGAATTCAGGACAACTGGGTCGGAACTAGCATCTCTACCAATTGTTGCACCAGGTTGCGGCTTGGCAGACTCTTCAGGCATGATTCTCTCCTGTGCTGGGTCTTGCATCTTACCAGAGCGTGTTTCAACCATCCTACAAATTTATATAAGGGAATAATGAGATAAGTCTACTCTAAGTAGCCTCCAGAATCCTTTATTTATTTTCTCACATCAAAGAGAGCAGTGAAGTCACAGTGTACCTAAATACAAATGATGATAAATTAATAATCTGTTTTAAATAAATATCATAGAATATTTTATATAAAAATAAATAAATATATAATTTAAATTTCAAATATATTAAAACTAATATAAGAAATACGCCATTAATCATTATGTAACAATATATTCCCCTACACTTTATATGCCCATTTACTCTTTTATATTTTCTCCTTTGTAAAATTTGATTGAAAGAATCAATAAAATTGTTTAATTTGTTTGTTTTATAAAGGCTTTCCACTTTCTTAAGTTTTGTCCATGAATGTACATCATGTATATATAAAGTAAAACAAAATTATTGAATCATTGATTCAAAAAGACACAGAGTCGTTACACTATGGATGAGCCTTCAAGTTTATCGACTTTCTATTGTTTGATTCATCAGATGATGCCCCGCCCAGAAGTCCTCCTCTACGTGGTAGGCGGGAGAAGCAGCACAAGTAAGGGACTGTCCTGTAGGGTGAATTACGGTGTCGTGAGCCGCTACGGTAACCGTGAAGGCCTACAGGGAACTCTGAAATGTGGCTGACTAACGGGGCAATGGCACCCCATGGAGCAATATCCATACGACAAGGCACCTCGGTTGGCCGGTATTGTGATCAGGGTGCATGGACCAATCTGATCTGCTCCATGGACAAGACACCACCATCAGACGATGCAACTACATTTCAAATCAGTCATCCTTCGACTTAAGAAAAGAAAGATGTTCCCATTAGCTATCCCACATTGAATTTCTTTATTTTAATTCACAACAGAGGACAAGACTATCTGAGCCGTCAACAACACCTAGGTCTGTACCCGCCGCCAATAATAAAATAGGAAAGCCGATGTCAACACAGTAATTCAATGACGCTTTAATTGGTCGGCTTTAATCCATATCACAATCAATCTTGACAATATGATTGGATCATAATTAATTTGAGCTGAAACACATTTTTAATTACTATAAATAGTTGTTTATCCCAGATAGGCGTTGTTCAGGGTATTATGTAATATATGTTTATCTGTGTGATTATAAAATCACCTCATCTACATAATAGACACAGAATCTGTGCCATCTATTGACCGTCTCTGCTATCTAGAAGACTGAGGTAAGTGTCAAGGCCACAAGACCAGTTTTGGCGAATTTAGAAACTTCCACCTGGACACTGTGGTCTCGAGCAATGGGTAAATCTAAAGCGATTTGATTTCGTGAGATACACAAGGAATTCGTAAAATCTTCAGAATTTTCCAACGAGATGTTTAGCTGGCAAAGTGAACAGAAATTTTCTAATGCCTGGAAATATATAGATTTTTTGACGTGAAGATATTGCTGTATCATGATTAATTCTTTATTTTTTCAATTAAATTGTAATAACTTTGCCGGCCACAAGCCCGGGTAAAAAGTAGGAGGGAGAGCAGTAACAAGCTCACTAAAAAACCTGCGCTCAGCTGACTCGGCTGATAGTACCCTGTAAAGGTTCCTGATCCACAGGTATACAGGATGAGTAGCGTTTGTACTCCATGTTAGAAGCGGCTACACATGGCATCTGTTCCTCATGTCAAATGCGGCCATTTCATAATGGAGCTAAGTCGGCCTGCCACTGAGTAGTGCTCCCAGTCTTAATGCATTCTACTTCACCCAATCATGATGAATATAAGAAAGAGAGGAAGAAGAATATTTAAATTGTAATGATTGTTTTAAATATACATATATACAGTAAAACCTCCATGAGAGGGACACTCCTGTTAAAGGACACTTCTCTATAAAGGACAGTTTTCTTAGACAAATTTACCATTTTTACTAGTTAGCAATTTTCCGATAAGATGACACCTCTCCCTAAAAGACAGTTTGTCTCTGCAATTAGGTGTCCTTTACAAGGAGGTTCTGCTGTATTTTTAAGAATAATATATAGTTTTTCATTAATTTCGTATTATATTTGACATAGTGTATTAATATGTATATTATCACTATAATGTATATATGTATATTAATACCATTGTGACAACGCACTATTTTGAACGTTCTGGCGAGGACAGATCAATTTCAGCAGAGAGCGACGGACGCGAGAAATTGGTTTTACCAACTACACGCGAGGAAGACAGCAAAAATAAATATAACAACTTTAAAATGTAATTTGTTCCTTATTTACTTTTTATTTGATTTTGTAAACCCTCTCTGTAAGCGAAAATAACACAAAGATAGAAAAAATCAAGGCCGATGACCCAGAAAAACTGCAACCTGGTGTAACAATCTAAGGAGATGCTAGTGCCGATCCATTTGTATTGAACCCCAACATTGATGTTCCCAAGTATGCTGGGACAGAAGACCCTGGCCCATGGATCGAATCTCTTGAGGAGATTGGTTTCCTCTACCATTGGGCAGACTATATAATTCCGCGTTATGCAGCCATGAATATGACTGGAAGCGATAAAATCTGGGCGAATCTTTACAAGACTAGTTTTACCAGCTTAGAAAGGTTCGTTGTCTTAGATGTCAACATAGAAGAAATGAGGATAGGGCTAAATGGAATATGCAAAAATGGAATAAACCTACAATCAGGCTTGTGCCTTGTGTTGTTTAACAAGGCTAACCCTACAATGGAAGAAGACAATCAAATGGGTTTTTGGAGGATTTAAGAAGGAATATTATTTGCCCTTTATCTAAATCCACTAAATATTAGTGGAGGGCCATAAATACACTGGTGTCCAAAAAATAATAAACTTTTGTTTTTTAATGATATGTTTTAAAATATACAACGCTAAAAGCTAAAAAGTATTTTAATTAGGTATTTTAAGTCGTAGAATTTATTTATCGCAACCATTCGATTCTGTAAAATTGAAAATATGCAATTTTTTCTTGTCTTTATAAGTGTGTTATTTGGCGTGTCGTTTACCCCATCTAAGAATTGTCCAATTATAATTTTATTTAATCCTTAGTTAATTATGAGTTTACAAAACATTTTAGCAGATGATTTAAAATGGAGAGCTGTTGGAAGAATGGAGGCAGGGCATCACAAGTTGAAGTAGAAAAATGGCTAAATGTGAATAAATCTGTGGTCAGCAAAATATGGAAACAGTTCATTGAGACAGGCACCATCAAAAGAAAATAAGGTTCTGGTACGAAAAAGAAAAACAGCTACCTCTGAAGACCGTTATCTGGTCGTAACTGCCAAGCGCCATAGGGAGATGACAGCTATTCAACTCTCTAATGAACTCTCAAGTGCTACTGGAACGAGAATTTCAAGACAAACTGTTTACCGAAGGCTTCACGAAGGTGCTCTTTATGCAAGACGACCAATGGTCTGTATCCCTTTAACCTCTGCTCACAGGAGAGCCCGCTTGAATTGGTGCTTGGAACATCACGCCTGGACTCATGATCAGTGGGCCAATGTTCTCTTCAGTGACGAGTCAAGATTTAGTTTAAACACAGATTCTCGAAGAGTTTTCTTCTGGAGGGAGCCTGGAACCCGCTATCATCCCAGTAACATCAGGGAAATAGACAGTTTTAGAGGGGGCAGTCTCTTAGTCTGGGCTGGCATCAGTTCTAGCAGACGCACACCCCTCCACATTTTTTCTGGGGGCACTTTAACTGCCCAAAGGTACAGGGACGAGATCCTTGAGCCCTATCTAAGACCTTATAGAGATCGATTTGGTCACAATTTAATTTTTATGGACGATAATGCTCGTCCGCATAGGGCTAGGCTAGTCAATGAATATCTCCAGAGTGAGAATATTCGAAGGATGGATTGGCCAGCCAGATCTCCGGACCTGAATCCAATAGAGCATGTGTGGGATGCTCTAGGGAGGCGTATTGAAGCTCGTCATCCCTCACCC
>CP092873.1:29142300-29174880 GCA_030710605.1 Cordylochernes scorpioides | reverse complement strand
ATCAGTTGGATAAGTGGACAATAGTATAAGTGTCAGATGTATGGATTGAGTTCATGTTATTGTGTGAATTTATGGGCCCAGTGTCGGAATTTCTGTTTGTGTTTTTTGTTTCTAAGGAGGTCTTGCTGTTTGGTGGTTGCGGATAGACCATTCAGGGAAGTGTCTCATTACAACTTTGATATGAGACGGATGCAGTCTCAGTAAGACTTGTGGAATGATCCACGATGTTCTCCAGGTTCCATCAGACCTATTGTTCTGGTTTCCTTTCAAAACCTGGATGTGGTTGTCAAGGCACGATGCAAATCCTAATTTCTACCGACTCCGGAATCTGTCTGGAGCGGGCAAGGCTTCCTGTGAATTCTTGGAGGCTACGCCGATGTTCTCTCGCCGGCCTGGAGTCGGAGAGTCGTCTTCGATGGCTTTGGGGCCAACTTGTATCTTCAGCATCACTGATAGAGTCTACAGTTCCAGGGGGCCCTCACTCTAACACCTGGTTAGATACCTGCATTTCTATATATAGGTCATCCTGGTATCTATCTCTCAGACCATCCAAATATTTGGGAACAGACTCTAGAAGATGGTTTTCAAGAACCATCTTTCAATTCTCAAAATATTAATGATGAATTGGCTCTCCGACGTTAGTATATAGTATCAAGATATTTTTAAAAGGAATTTTCATTCCTTCTCAAATATTTCGAGCGCGCCATGGCTTCTTCCAAACCTGCACCAAATTGCCCATATGGAAAATGGCATGTTTATGTGCCTGACTACTAATGACATGTTTCCATGTCTATCCCCATCAAGTACTAATACTGCCATCGCTGGCCGCCATTTACGACGGTCCGAAGAACGAAAAATTTCAAGCTAAAAATTGTAAAAATTCTTCCTGGAATTCCATCAACCATCTCAAGCCTTTTTACTTCAGAAAAATTGCCACTCTCCTTCACCACAAAGGACCAAATACCAACCCAACAAGAAACCATGCCCACATTCAATCGTCAAGAGTTCTTTCAACATACCCATAGGATCTTTAAAGATCTTCAGCCCGGACTTTACTCGTTGTCGACCAAATAAACATTTTACCAACGGCCATTATTTCTTTTCTCTTCTCCTTTGGGCCGTAATCAAAATAATATTTTTTCTTTGTATTTTTTTTTATTAGCGTATACAACCGCGATCAAAAATATGTAGTTAATAAATAAAATAAATGTTTAATCTTTGGAAAAAAAATTCCAAAAATAATATTTATATATATGTTTTTATATGTTTTGATTACCCACATTTTTCCTCTCCCATCGCCCAGTTTCCATTTATTTTTTCAAGGTCGCAGGCAGTCACATTGGACTGCGTAATGCAACATTTTAAAAAGGCTTGGAACCTCGCCATTCTGTAATGATTTTATGAAGCCAGATGTAAACAAGCATCCTGTATTAGAAATACGTGTAAAATGTGTTTTCTTTGAGTGACACCTTACGTTTAAAGTTCAATATTTATTTATTATTAACTATTGTTTAATATGTAGCCCCTAATTAATCAAAATTTGTCAACAAAATTTCCCAAATTGAAATTATATCATCTAAGCATATGAAGAAAATAAGAAGTAGCAAACCTTTCCTCTATTCTTCAAAATTCAACTTGAAAAGGCCGTTTCCAAAACATATACTGAAATATATTGGAATGGTTCCAGAGCACTATAAATAAGGAACCAAAGAAAATACCTAACTATCCTAAAATTCACGATATTCTAAAATTGACAAGAAAATAAAAATGATGTTACAATATAATGGTCAATTTTAGATGGTAGCTAACGATGTAGTACTCCAGTTAACATTTAGAGAGTAAACTATGTTCTTAATGACGTTTGAGATAACTTTGTCACCCTCGTTGTCTAGCTCAGTTGTCCCAGCGAGATATTCTGTTATGGACAATACTTATGTGGTGGTATATGTGTGCTTTAAACATGTGGGATCACACGGCTGATGTCACCCTTCCAGTATATCCTATCTCTGAATACTCAGCTGAAATCGCACTTGCTTCATTTAACAAATTAATCAATTAAAACCTGCCAAATTGAGGAAGTCTCTGAACAACCAGCTCATTGTAATAGAGGATGCAATCAAAATTTCAGGTGCAATATTTGACAACCAAACAAATAAGTGTCCATCAAAGGTGCTCGTATTATAGCTGTACTCTGGCCAAACTACTCAATTTGATAATCCAGCAGCTCTTCTCCACCTTTCTGACGTTTTGGGCAAGAAGGTGTACCAATGGCTACAGAGCCTCCATGAGGAAATAACCGCTTTGTACTCCCACAACTTCAATTATCCTCCATACTGGATGCCCTCCACTATAAATATCTAATAGAGCTCATCTGGCTATCTGAAAGCTCGGAACTACTTTCCTTTTAAAAGATTTCCCGAGCCTCTATTTTTTTTCTATCCAGAGCCCAGTAGAGGATCCTTTGACTTTAAAGCGATCACCAGAAAACATTTCCTAGCACACGGATGGATGTCGGCCTTTCAATGCTCCAAAACATGAAGCTGCATGATCCTTGCACCTCCTTCCGAGCAGAATACCTAGCAATCCTGTATGAACCAGATCTATTCTGATTATGCACTGACAAGTAAAGTGTTTGTCTCGCAGCCATTCATGCCAACTGCAACCCAGGATATCCTGGAATCAGCTAAGTAAGACCTCACGTCACCTCTCTATACTCTGCTGAAACAAATGCGACGAGTATTGGAAGAGCTGTTCAAATGGTTAAAATAGCCTATCACTGATGCCCACAAAAATCATAATTATACAAAAACGACTTCATCTGTTCAACAATTAAAAATTCACAAGAAGCTTCAGCAGAATAATCGACTCCCTTCTCCCTTCTACAAAGGCATCAAGCAACCAACCTTCATTAAAAGCAATCCCTAAGCTATGAAGACCCTACAAATTTCAGACGAGTCTGGAGACACCTGACTAACTGGATGTCCAATATCATAGAAGCGACCTTAGACCAACGCGGACAATTGCCGACTTGTATATGCCCCAGAAATCCTAGCCGTGTCAAAGGGATCGTGACAAAAGGCAATAAACAAACAATTCAAAATAGTTTTTTTTTCACTTACATAAGTTCACATAGATAAAAATGATATTAAAACGTCATTACAAATGTACCCTATTTAAAGTATTTCTGCTATTTTCCATGATTCCATCACTACTGAGCTGGAGCCAGGATAACAATCTCTGTGAACAACACACACAAATATTGTCTTGCAATCATTTTATTAAACTTGGACGACATTTTATTAATTTTAATAATATTAGGCTAACATGTGCTCAGGTTAAGTTAATTAAATGAGCTATTATCGAGTAAAATCGTCGATTTTAGTCAGCCATGAAGTAGGATAGAATCTCGCTGTGGAATCCCCCAATTTTTGCAACACATTAGTGATTCAAGTATCCAAACAAGTCTCTGGCCCACTGGTAAGTGCAGAAGTCAAACTGCTTCTACATATGTAGACAATTGATGCACTTACAGTAAATAGTTGTTAAGTACCAAGATTGCCATTGTGTATACAATGCGTAGAATGGGGATGAGTAACAAATGATAAGATGTCATATAAACTTCTTCAGGAGCAAAGACAAAAAACTGGCAGTTTATGAGGACTATAGAAGTCACAAGACAAATATTTATAAGATTTTATCTATTCATTGGCCAATGAGAGAGAGAGAAAGTTGCTACCAGAGTTCTAGTTCAGCAGAAAATCTTAAAATATAGTTAAGCATGCAAGCTAAGATATTGTTACGTAGAAAGAAAAGCACATTCCAGAATGGAGAGAGAATGTTCTAGAACGTTTAAGAATAATGTAGAAAAGTGGAAGACAACTGATTGGCCAATCTAAAGCGATTTCGCAAGACTCCCTCATGCAAGGGAGTAGAAGAACGAAGCTACGTGGTGGACTCCAAGCAAGCTGCTGTATCAAGAGGTCGGAATGCTGCTTACCGCCGACGCCGGTGTACTTCCTGGAATATTCTAGAAGGTTCTACGAACTTCTGTCTCCTGTTCTGCTTCTGCTTTTCCTCACCGTGCTGCAGTTGGTGAGTTTGTAACTGCTGTTTTCTTTATTGTTGTTTCATTTTTGCACTCTTCTGTAATTATTTTATCGATTAGGCTTAAATAAAGTCCTGAAGATCCTTTGTACCCACGGAAGTTATTCTTTGTCAACCAACAACGCAACAATATCTAAAGGACATTCTGTGGTTGTTATATCTATCGACCAAGACTCGCTATAACTGATTAATTTTTATTGATAATCTACCTTATTTTATTCTAGGACTTCGGGATGAATTTATATAAGACTAGACGAATGACCCGGGCAACGCCCGGGTTTACACGATTAAATGTATTTTACATATGGAAGATGGACGTAGTTCCCGGAGGTCACCCGCGAGGCTTTTTTGGCACTTGGCACAGCTGTGTCACCAACGCCAGGACCGCGCGCGGTGGGAACGTGAACTGGCCAACCGGCCGGCAGCCGGTCGGTTCCATTTTCTCGGAGGGGGGGGGGGGGGGGGGGGGGGGGGCGGGGGCAGGGAAGTCACGTGCTCGCCGGCAGCCAATGGGCGCCCCCCGCCGTCAGTCCGCCACGCGTTCTAGAGGGCGCTGCTCGTGAGCTAAGTAGAATAATTTGAATATATAGTTTTAATAATTAATTTATATATTTTTTAAAATAGCCTATCGTCATCCCCGTTATTTTTTACCTATGTATGGAAATTTTGGTTTGAATTAGTGAACTACTGCGAATTTGTATACCGGACATACTAACAGACCAACAAACATACAAACATTCATTTATATATATATAGATATCTCAATAGTGTTTTTAGGTAAAAGTTTCAAAAGTTTATTTGGGGTCACTTGGCTAAAGTTTTTGGAGAGTTTTGTAATGATTGAATTCTGTCCAGTCTGCTTTGAAGAAGTTTCAAGGAGTTTAATGCCCCTATTCAATATGGCTTTAAGGAATACTAACCTAGAAAATGAATTTTGAGCCGAAAAAAATTAATACCTTGGGTTTAGCAATATAGACCTATATTCTTTATGGGGCTACACAATATTTAGAGGTAAATTGAATGAGAATATTTCTGAAGAACGAACATTTGAGAAATAATTTAACCAGAACACAAATAATCATTGTAAAACAAATATGGGTAGAAAGAGGGATTCTTTGTGAGTAAATAGAAACTCGGAGGGAGACATGTCTGTAGTAGTACTGGGGGAAGTTGTTGTGTGTCGATTTATTAGTCCAGCGATGGCCCAGAAAGTATTTCAAATTTTATATTTCGATTTATCTAATGTTCATTTGGCCATGATAACCATGATGATATGAGTGAACTGTTTAACTGTAAGTGAAATTTATGTTTTCATGTTGCCAGAGCCCTGTTTGGTTACTTGTACTAACGGTTGCGTTGTTGGGCCAGTACAAGAAACGTAGGCCTTGGACGCAATTTTTAAAACAATATTCTTGAATATTCTACAGTTCAATAGAACACATAAACATCTAGATTATGACATACTGTGATGATAAAAATTAAATTATTTTACATCATATAAATTGAAATAATATTTAATATTTAGCAATTTTTATATTTACAAAAAAACCCAATCTCCATGAAATTTTAAATAAAATTGTAAAGTTAGTTCTAAATATCAGAATGTGTGATATAGGTATGCTGTAGAATGAAAATATAGAGAGTAAAAAATATATTTTTATATAAAAATGTTTATTTCTCATATCTTTCAACAGTCAGCAACAAATGAGTTGAATCAGTAATTGAGTCTTAGACTCCAAATGTTGGTATGACTATCTTCAATGATAAACATTGGAGAAGCTACCCAGAAGGTACGAGACAATGGAAAGGAGAAGTGGCAGAGATGGGGAGGATATGAAGCTTTTGGCCAAGTAGGAGGAAGAGGTGGGGGGGTCCAAAGGAGAGAAAGCAAGGGCCCAGGTGGTTGTGGCCAAGAGAGAAGGAAAAGGAGCCCTTGTGGTTTAGGGCCAAAGGAGAATGAGAAAAGGACCAGGTGGTGAGGGCCAAGGGAGAAGGAGGAAGAGCCCTAGTGGTTTGGGGCCAAAGGATAATGAGATAGGGCCCAGGTGGTCGGTGCCAAGGGAGAAGAAGAAGGATCCCTAGTGGTTTAGGGCCAAAGTAGAATGAAAAAAGGCCCTAGTGATGGGGGCCATGGGAAAATAAGAAAAGGCCCAGGTGGTGTGGGGCCAAGGGAAGAGGAGGAAGGGTCCTAGTGGTTTGAGGCCAAAGGAGAAAAAGGCCCAGGTGGTGAGGGCCAAGAAAGGAGGAGGAAGAGCCCTAGTGGCTTGGGGCAAAAAGAGAATGGGAGAAGGCCCAAATGGTGGGGGCCAAGAAAGGAGGAAGAAGGGCTCTAGTGGTTTGGGGATGAAGAAGAATGAGAAAGGGCCCAGGTGGTGGGGGCCAAGGGAGAAGGAGAAAGGGCCCTAGTGGTTTGGGGCCGAAGGAGAATGAGTAAAGGCCCAGGTGTTGGGGGCCAAGGGAGGAGGAGAATTAGTTCTATGGTTTGGGGCCAAAGGAGAATGAGAAAAGGCCCAGGTGGTGTGGGGCCAAGGGAGGAGGAGGAAGAGCCCTAGTGGTGTGGGTCCAAAGTAGAATTAGAAAAGGCCCAGGTAGTGGGGGCCAAGAGAGGTTGAGGAAGGGCCCTAGTGGTTTGGGGCTGAAGAAGAATGAGAAAGGGCCCAGGTGGTGGGGGCCAAGGGAGAAGGAGGAAGGGCTCTAGTGGTTTGGGGCCGAAGGAAAATGGGAAAAGGCCCAGGTGTTGGGGGCCAAGAAAGAAGGAGGAAGTGCTTCTAGTGGTTTGGGTCTGAAGAAGAATGAGAAAGGGTCCAGGTGGTGAAGGCCAAGGGAGAAGGAGGAAGGGCCCTAGTGGTTTGGGGCTGAACAAGAATGAGAAAAGGCCCAGGTGGTGGGGGCCAAGAGGGAAGGAGTAAGAGCCCTAGTTATTTGGGGCCAAAGTAGAATTAGAAAAGGCCCAGGTGGTAGGGACCAAGAAAGGAGAAGGAAGGGCCCTAGTGGTTTGGGGCTGGAGAAGAATGAGAAAGGGCCCAGGTGGTTGCGACCAAGGGAGGAGGAGGAAGAGCCCTAGTGGTTTGGGGCCGAAGAGAATGAGAAAGAGCCCAGGTGGTGGGGGCCAAGGGAGGAGGGGGAAGAGCCCTAGTGGTTTGGGGCCAAAGGAGAATAAATAAAGGCCCAGGTGGTGGGAACAAAGGGAGAAGGAGGAGAAGTAGCCCTATGGTTTGGGGCCAAATGTGAATGAGAAAAGGCCCAGGTGGTGTAGGGCCAAGGGAGGAGGAGGAAGAGCCCTTGTGGTTTGGGGCCGAAGGAGAATAAGAAAAGGCCCAGGTGTTAGCGGCCAAGGAAGGAGGAGGAGGAAGAGCTCTATGGTTTGGGGCCAAAGGAGAATGAGAAAAGGCCCAGATAGTGTAGGGTCAAGGGAGGAGGAGAAAGAGCCCTTGTGGTTTGAGGCCGAAGAAGAATGAGAAAGGGCCCAGGTGGTTGGTGCCAAGGGAGAAGGAGAAAGGGCCCTAGTGGTTTGGGGCCGAAGGAGAATAAGAAAAGGCTCAGGTGTTAGCGGCCAAGGAAGGAGGAGGAGGAAGAGCTCTATGGTTTGGGGCCAAAGGAGAATGAGAAAAGGCCCAGATAGTGTAGGGCCAAGGGAGGAGGAGGAAGAGCCCTAGTGGTTTGGGGCCAACGGAGAATGAGAAAAGGCCCAGGTGGTGTAGGGCCAAAGAAGGAGGAGGAAGAGCCCTTGTAGTTTGGGGCCGAAGAAGAATGAGAAAGGGCCCAGGTGGTTGGTGCCAAGGGAGAAGGAGAAAGGGCCCTAGTGGTTTGGGGCCGAAGGAGAATAAGAAAAGGCCCAGGTGTTAGCGGCCAAGGAAGGAGGAGGAGGAAGAGCTCTATAGTTTGGGGCAAAAGTAAAATGAGAAAAGGCCCAGATAGTGTAGGGCCAAGGGAGGAGGAGGAGGAAGAGCCCTAGTGGTTTGGGCCAAAAGAGAATAAGAAAAGGCCCAGGTGGTGTTGGGCCAAGGGAGGAGGAGGTAGAGCCCTAGTGGTTTGGGGCCAACGGAGAAGGAGAAAAGGCCCAGGTGGTGTGGGGCCAAGGGAGGAGGAGGTAGAGCCCTAGTGGTTTGGGGCCAAAGGAGAATGAGATAAGCCCAGGTGGTAAGGGCCAAGAAAGGAGGAGTAATAACCTTAGTGGTTTGGGCTGAAGAAGAATGAGAAAGGGCCCAGGTGTTGGGGGCCAAGAAAGGAGGAGGAAGGGCTCTAGTGGTTTGGGGCTGAAGAAGAATGAGAAAAGGCCCAGGTGGTGGGGGCGAAGAGAGAAGGAAGAAGGACCCTAGTGGTTTGTGCCAAAGCAGAATGAAAAAAAGGCCCAGGTGATGAGGGCCAAGAAAGGAGGAGAAATAGCCCTAGTGGTTTGGGGCTGAAGAAGAAAGAGAAAGGGCCTAAGTGGTGGGGGCCAAGGGAGAAGGAGGAAGGGCCCTAGTGGTTTGGGGCCAAAGGAGAATGAGAAAAGGCCAATGTGCTAGGGGCCAAGAAAGGAGGAGGAAGGGCTCTATTGGTTTGGGGCCAAAGAAGAATTAGAAAAGGCCCCGGTGGTGGGGGGGGGGGGGGGGTCAAGATAATAGGAGAAAAAGCCCTAGTCGTTTGGGGCTTAGAAAAATGAGAAAGGGCTCAGGTGGTGGGGGCCAAGGCAGGAGGAGGAAGAGCCCTAGTGGTTTGGGTCCAAAGTAGAATTAGAAAAGGCCCAGGTAGTGGGGGCCAAGAGAGGTGGAGGAAGAGCGCTAGTGGTTTGGGGCCAAGGGAGAAGGAGAAAGGCCCCTGGTGGTTTGGGCCGAAGGAGAATGAGAAAAGGCCCAGGTGGTGTAGGGCCAAGGGAGGAGGAGGAAGGGCCCTGGTGGTTTGGGGCGAAGAAGAATGAGAAAAGGCCCAGGTGGTGGGGGCCAAGGGAGAAGGAGAAAGGGCCCTGGTGGTTTGGGGCTGAAGGAGAATGAGAAAAGGCCCGGTGGTGGGGGCCAAGGGAGAAGGAGGAAGGGCCCTAGTGGTTTGGGGCCGAAGGAGAATGAGTAAAGGGCCAGGTGTTGGGGGCCAAGGGAGGAGGAGGAGGAAGAGCTCTATGGTTTGGGGCCAAAGGAGAATAAGAAAAGGCCCAGGTGGTGTAGGGCCAAGGGAGGAGGAGGAAGTGCCCTAGTGGTTTGGGGCCAAAAGAGAATAAGAAAAGGCCCAGGTGGTGTGGGGCCAAGGGAGGAGGAGGAAAAGCCCTAGTGGTTTGGGGCCAAAGGAGAATGAGAAGAGCACAAGTGAGGGCCAAGAAAGGAGGAGTATTAGCCTTAGTGGTTTGGGGCTGAAGAAAAATGAGAAAGCGCCCAGGTGGTGGGGGCCAAGGGAGAAGGAGGAAGGGCCCTAGTGGTTTGGGGCCGAAGGAGAATGAGAAAAGGCCCAGGTGATGGGGGCCAAGGGAGGAGGAGGAAGGGCCCTAGTGGTTTGGGGCCGAAGGAGAATTAGAAAGGGCCCAGGTGTTGGGGGCCAAGGGAGGAGGAGTAGAAGGAGCCCTATGGTTTGGGGCCAAAGGAGAATGAGAAAAGGCCCAGGTGGTGTAAGGCCAAGGGAGGAGGAGGAAGAGCCCTTGTGGTTTGGAGCCGAAGAAGAATGAGAAAAGGCCAAGGTGTTGGGGACCAAGAAAGAAGGAGGAAGTGCTTCTAGTGGTTTGGGGCTGAAGAAGAATGAGAAAGGGCCCAGGTGGTGGGGGCCAAGGGAGAAGGAGAAAGGGCACTAGTTGTTTGGGTTTGAACAAGAATGAGAAAGGGCCCAGGTGGTGGGGCAAAGAAAGGAGGTGGAAGGGCCCTAGTGGTTTGAAGCCAAATAAGAATGAGAAAAGGCCCAGGGGGTGTGGGGCCAAGGGAGGAGGAAGAAGAGCCCTAGTGGTTTGGGTCCAAAGTAGAATTAGAAAGGCCCAGGTAGTGGGGGCCTAGAGGGGTTGAGGAAGAGCCCTAGTGGTTTGGGGCCAAGGGAGAAGGAGAAAGGGCCCTTGTGGTTTGGGCCGAAGGAGAATGAGAAAAGGCCCAGGTAGTGGGGGCCAAGGGAAAGGAGAAAGGGCCCTGGTGGTTTGGGGCCGAAGGAGAATGAGAAAAGGCCCGGTGGTGGGGGCCAAGGGAGAAGGAGAAAGGGCCCTAGTGGTTTGGGGCCGAAGGAGAATGAGTAAAGGCCCAGGTGTTGGGGGCCAAGGGAGGAGGAGGAGGAAGAGCTCTATGGTTTGGGGCCAAAGGAGAATAAGAAAAGGCCCAGGTGGTGTAGGGCCAAGGGAGGAGGAGGAAGTGCCCTAGTGGTTTGGGGGCAAAAGAGAATAAGAAAAGGCCCAGGTGGTGTGGGGCCAAGGGAGGAGGAGGAAGAGCCCTAGTGGTTTGGGGCCAAAGGAGAATGAGAAAAGGCCCAGGTGGTGGGAGCCAAGGGAGGAGGAGGAAGAGCCCTAGTGGTTTGGGGCCAAAGGAGAATGAGAAAAGGCCCAGGTGGTGGGGGCCAAGGGAGGAGGAGGAAGGGCCCTAGTGGTTTGGGGCCGAAGGAGAATGAGAAAAGGCCCAGGTGGTGTAGGGCCAAGTGAGGAGGAGGAAGAGCCCTTGTGGTTTGGGGCCGAAGAAGAATGAGAAAGGGCCCAGGTGGTGGGGGCCAAGGGAGAAGGAGAAAGGGCCCTGGTGGTTTGGGCCGAAGGAGAATGAGAAAAGGCCCAGGTGGTGTAGGGCCAAGGGAGGAGGAGGAAGGGCCCTGGTGGTTTGGGGCGAAGAAGAATGAGAAAAGGCCCAGGTGGTGGGGGCCAAGGGAGAAGGAGAAAGGGCCCTGGTGGTTTGGGGGAAAAGGAAAATGAGAAAAGCCCAGGTGAGGGCCAAGAAAGGAGAAGGATTAGCCTTAGTGGTTTGGGGCTGAAGAAAAATGAGAAAGGGCCCTGGTGGTGGGGGCCAAGAAAGGAGGAGGACGGGCCCTAGTGGTTTGGGGCTGAAAAATAAGGAGAAAGAGCCCAGGTGGTTGGGACCAAGGGAGGAGGAGGAAGAGCCCTAGTGGTTTGGGGCCAAAAGAGAATGGGAAAGAGCCCAGGTAGTGGGGGCCAAGGGAGGAGGAGGAGAAGGAGCCCTATGGTTTGGGGCCAAATGAGAATGAGAAAAGGCCCAGGTGGTGTAGGGCCAAGGGAGGAGGAGGAAGAGCCCTTGTGGTTCGGGGCCGAAGAAGAATGAGAAAGGGTCCAGGTGGTGGGGGCCAAGGGAGAAGGAGAAAGGGCCCTGGTGGTTTGGGCCGAAGGAGAATGAGAAAAGGCCCAGGTGGTGTAGAGCCAAGGGAGGAGGAGGAAGGGCCCTGGTGGTTCGGGGCGAAGAAGAATGTGAAAAGGCCCAGGTGGTGTGGGGCCAAGGGAGGAGGAGGAAAAGCCCTAGTGGTTTGGGGCCAAAGGAGAATGAGAAAATTCCCAGGTGGTGTGGGGCCAAGGGAGGAGGAGAAAAAGCCCTAGTGGTTTGGGGCCAAAGGAGAATGAGAAAAGCCCAGGTGGTGAGGGCCAAGAAAGGAGGAGGATTAGCCTTAGTGGTTTGGGGCTGAAGAAAAATGAGAAAGGGCCCGGGTGGTGGGGGCCAAGGGAGAAGGAGGAAGGGCCCTAGTGGTTTGGGGCCGAAGGAGAATGAGAAAAGGCCCAGGTGTTGGGGGCCAAGAAAGGAGGAGGAAGGGCTCTAGTGGTTTGGGGCTGAATAAGAATGAGAAAGGGCCCAGGTGGTGGGTGCCAAGGGAGGAGGAGGTAGAGCCCTAGTGGTTTGGGACCAAAGTAGAATTATAAAAGGCCCAGGTGGTAGGGGCCAAGAAAGGAGGAGGAAGGGCCCTAGTGGTTTGGGGCTGAAGAAGAATGAGAATGGGCCCAGGTGGTGGCGACCAAGGGAGGAGGAGGAAGAGCCCTGGTAGGTTGGGGCCAAAAGAGAATGAGAAAAGGCCTAGATGGTTGGGGCCAAGAAAGGAGGAGGAAGGGCCCTAGTGGTTTGGGGCTGAAGAAGAATGAGAATGGGCCCAGGTGGGAGGGACCAAGGGAGAAGGAGGAAGAGCCCTAGTAGGTTGGGGCCAAAAGAGAATGAGAAAAGGCCCAGGTGTTGTTGGGGCCAAAGGAGGAGGCGAAAGAGCCTTAGTAGTTTGGGGCTGAGGAAGAATGAGAAAGAGCCCAGGTGATGGGGGCCAAGGGAGGAGGCGAAAGAGCCCTATTGGTTTGGGGCCAAAGGAGAATGAGAAAAGGCCCAAGTGGTGGGGGCCAAGGAGGAAGAGGAAGAACCCTAGTGATTTGGGGCTGAAGAAGAATGATAAAGGGCCTTAGTGGTTTGTGGCCAAAAGAGAATGAGAAAAGGCCCAGGAGGAAGAGCCCTAGTGGTTTGGGGCTGAGGAAGAATGAGAAAAGGCCCAGGTGATGGGGGCCAAGGGAGGAGGAGGAAGGGCCCTAGTGGTTTGGGGCCGAAGGAGAATTAGAAAGGGCCCAGGTGTTGGGGGCCAAGGGAGGAGGAGTAGAAGGAGCCCTATGGTTTGGGGCCAAAGGAGAATGAGAAAAGGCCCAGGTGGTGTAAGGCCAAGGGAGGAGGAGGAAGAGCCCTTGTGGTTTGGAGCCGAAGAAGAATGAGAAAAGGCCAAGGTGTTGGGGACCAAGAAAGAAGGAGGAAGTGCTTCTAGTGGTTTGGGGCTGAAGAAGAATGAGAAAGGGCCCAGGTGGTGGGGGCCAAGGGAGAAGGAGAAAGGGCACTAGTTGTTTGGGTTTGAACAAGAATGAGAAAGGGCCCAGGTGGTGGGGCAAAGAAAGGAGGTGGAAGGGCCCTAGTGGTTTGAAGCCAAATAAGAATGAGAAAAGGCCCAGGGGGTGTGGGGCCAAGGGAGGAGGAAGAAGAGCCCTAGTGGTTTGGGTCCAAAGTAGAATTAGAAAGGCCCAGGTAGTGGGGGCCTAGAGGGGTTGAGGAAGAGCCCTAGTGGTTTGGGGCCAAGGGAGAAGGAGAAAGGGCCCTTGTGGTTTGGGCCGAAGGAGAATGAGAAAAGGCCCAGGTAGTGGGGGCCAAGGGAAAGGAGAAAGGGCCCTGGTGGTTTGGGGCCGAAGGAGAATGAGAAAAGGCCCGGTGGTGGGGGCCAAGGGAGAAGGAGAAAGGGCCCTAGTGGTTTGGGGCCGAAGGAGAATGAGTAAAGGCCCAGGTGTTGGGGGCCAAGGGAGGAGGAGGAGGAAGAGCTCTATGGTTTGGGGCCAAAGGAGAATAAGAAAAGGCCCAGGTGGTGTAGGGCCAAGGGAGGAGGAGGAAGTGCCCTAGTGGTTTGGGGGCAAAAGAGAATAAGAAAAGGCCCAGGTGGTGTGGGGCCAAGGGAGGAGGAGGAAGAGCCCTAGTGGTTTGGGGCCAAAGGAGAATGAGAAAAGGCCCAGGTGGTGGGAGCCAAGGGAGGAGGAGGAAGAGCCCTAGTGGTTTGGGGCCAAAGGAGAATGAGAAAAGGCCCAGGTGGTGGGGGCCAAGGGAGGAGGAGGAAGGGCCCTAGTGGTTTGGGGCCGAAGGAGAATGAGAAAAGGCCCAGGTGGTGTAGGGCCAAGTGAGGAGGAGGAAGAGCCCTTGTGGTTTGGGGCCGAAGAAGAATGAGAAAGGGCCCAGGTGGTGGGGGCCAAGGGAGAAGGAGAAAGGGCCCTGGTGGTTTGGGCCGAAGGAGAATGAGAAAAGGCCCAGGTGGTGTAGGGCCAAGGGAGGAGGAGGAAGGGCCCTGGTGGTTTGGGGCGAAGAAGAATGAGAAAAGGCCCAGGTGGTGGGGGCCAAGGGAGAAGGAGAAAGGGCCCTGGTGGTTTGGGGGAAAAGGAAAATGAGAAAAGCCCAGGTGAGGGCCAAGAAAGGAGAAGGATTAGCCTTAGTGGTTTGGGGCTGAAGAAAAATGAGAAAGGGCCCAGGTGGTGGGGGCCAAGAAAGGAGGAGGACGGGCCCTAGTGGTTTGGGGCTGAAAAATAAGGAGAAAGAGCCCAGGTGGTTGGGACCAAGGGAGGAGGAGGAAGAGCCCTAGTGGTTTGGGGCCAAAAGAGAATGGGAAAGAGCCCAGGTAGTGGGGGCCAAGGGAGGAGGAGGAGAAGGAGCCCTATGGTTTGGGGCCAAATGAGAATGAGAAAAGGCCCAGGTGGTGTAGGGCCAAGGGAGGAGGAGGAAGAGCCCTTGTGGTTCGGGGCCGAAGAAGAATGAGAAAGGGTCCAGGTGGTGGGGGCCAAGGGAGAAGGAGAAAGGGCCCTGGTGGTTTGGGCCGAAGGAGAATGAGAAAAGGCCCAGGTGGTGTAGAGCCAAGGGAGGAGGAGGAAGGGCCCTGGTGGTTCGGGGCGAAGAAGAATGTGAAAAGGCCCAGGTGGTGTGGGGCCAAGGGAGGAGGAGGAAAAGCCCTAGTGGTTTGGGGCCAAAGGAGAATGAGAAAATTCCCAGGTGGTGTGGGGCCAAGGGAGGAGGAGAAAAAGCCCTAGTGGTTTGGGGCCAAAGGAGAATGAGAAAAGCCCAGGTGGTGAGGGCCAAGAAAGGAGGAGGATTAGCCTTAGTGGTTTGGGGCTGAAGAAAAATGAGAAAGGGCCCGGGTGGTGGGGGCCAAGGGAGAAGGAGGAAGGGCCCTAGTGGTTTGGGGCCGAAGGAGAATGAGAAAAGGCCCAGGTGTTGGGGGCCAAGAAAGGAGGAGGAAGGGCTCTAGTGGTTTGGGGCTGAATAAGAATGAGAAAGGGCCCAGGTGGTGGGTGCCAAGGGAGGAGGAGGTAGAGCCCTAGTGGTTTGGGACCAAAGTAGAATTATAAAAGGCCCAGGTGGTAGGGGCCAAGAAAGGAGGAGGAAGGGCCCTAGTGGTTTGGGGCTGAAGAAGAATGAGAATGGGCCCAGGTGGTGGCGACCAAGGGAGGAGGAGGAAGAGCCCTGGTAGGTTGGGGCCAAAAGAGAATGAGAAAAGGCCTAGATGGTTGGGGCCAAGAAAGGAGGAGGAAGGGCCCTAGTGGTTTGGGGCTGAAGAAGAATGAGAATGGGCCCAGGTGGGAGGGACCAAGGGAGAAGGAGGAAGAGCCCTAGTAGGTTGGGGCCAAAAGAGAATGAGAAAAGGCCCAGGTGTTGTTGGGGCCAAAGGAGGAGGCGAAAGAGCCTTAGTAGTTTGGGGCTGAGGAAGAATGAGAAAGAGCCCAGGTGATGGGGGCCAAGGGAGGAGGCGAAAGAGCCCTATTGGTTTGGGGCCAAAGGAGAATGAGAAAAGGCCCAAGTGGTGGGGGCCAAGGAGGAAGAGGAAGAACCCTAGTGATTTGGGGCTGAAGAAGAATGATAAAGGGCCTTAGTGGTTTGTGGCCAAAAGAGAATGAGAAAAGGCCCAGGAGGAAGAGCCCTAGTGGTTTGGGGCTGAGGAAGAATGAGAAAAGGCCCAGGTGATGGGGGCCAAGGGAGGAGGAGGAAGGGCCCTAGTGGTTTGGGGCCGAAGGAGAATTAGAAAGGGCCCAGGTGTTGGGGGCCAAGGGAGGAGGAGTAGAAGGAGCCCTATGGTTTGGGGCCAAAGGAGAATGAGAAAAGGCCCAGGTGGTGTAAGGCCAAGGGAGGAGGAGGAAGAGCCCTTGTGGTTTGGAGCCGAAGAAGAATGAGAAAAGGCCAAGGTGTTGGGGACCAAGAAAGAAGGAGGAAGTGCTTCTAGTGGTTTGGGGCTGAAGAAGAATGAGAAAGGGCCCAGGTGGTGGGGGCCAAGGGAGAAGGAGAAAGGGCACTAGTTGTTTGGGTTTGAACAAGAATGAGAAAGGGCCCAGGTGGTGGGGCAAAGAAAGGAGGTGGAAGGGCCCTAGTGGTTTGAAGCCAAATAAGAATGAGAAAAGGCCCAGGGGGTGTGGGGCCAAGGGAGGAGGAAGAAGAGCCCTAGTGGTTTGGGTCCAAAGTAGAATTAGAAAGGCCCAGGTAGTGGGGGCCTAGAGGGGTTGAGGAAGAGCCCTAGTGGTTTGGGGCCAAGGGAGAAGGAGAAAGGGCCCTTGTGGTTTGGGCCGAAGGAGAATGAGAAAAGGCCCAGGTAGTGGGGGCCAAGGGAAAGGAGAAAGGGCCCTGGTGGTTTGGGGCCGAAGGAGAATGAGAAAAGGCCCGGTGGTGGGGGCCAAGGGAGAAGGAGAAAGGGCCCTAGTGGTTTGGGGCCGAAGGAGAATGAGTAAAGGCCCAGGTGTTGGGGGCCAAGGGAGGAGGAGGAGGAAGAGCTCTATGGTTTGGGGCCAAAGGAGAATAAGAAAAGGCCCAGGTGGTGTAGGGCCAAGGGAGGAGGAGGAAGTGCCCTAGTGGTTTGGGGGCAAAAGAGAATAAGAAAAGGCCCAGGTGGTGTGGGGCCAAGGGAGGAGGAGGAAGAGCCCTAGTGGTTTGGGGCCAAAGGAGAATGAGAAAAGGCCCAGGTGGTGGGGGCCAAGGGAGGAGGAGGAAGAGCCCTAGTGGTTTGGGGCCAAAGGAGAATGAGAAAAGGCCCAGGTGGTGGGGGCCAAGGGAGGAGGAGGAAGGGCCCTAGTGGTTTGGGGCCGAAGGAGAATGAGAAAAGGCCCAGGTGGTGTAGGGCCAAGTGAGGAGGAGGAAGAGCCCTTGTGGTTTGGGGCCGAAGAAGAATGAGAAAGGGCCCAGGTGGTGGGGGCCAAGGGAGAAGGAGAAAGGGCCCTGGTGGTTTGGGCCGAAGGAGAATGAGAAAAGGCCCAGGTGGTGTAGGGCCAAGGGAGGAGGAGGAAGGGCCCTGGTGGTTTGGGGCGAAGAAGAATGAGAAAAGGCCCAGGTGGTGGGGGCCAAGAGAGAAGGAGAAAGGGCCCTGGTGGTTTGGGGCCAAAGGAAAATGAGAAAAGCCCAGGTGAGGGCCAAGAAAGGAGGAGGATTAGCCTTAGTGGTTTGGGGCTGAAGAAAAATGAGAAAGGGCCCAGGTGGTGGGGGCCAAGAAAGGAGGAGGACGGGCCCTAGTGGTTTGGGGCTGAAAAATAAGGAGAAAGAGCCCAGGTGGTTGGGACCAAGGGAGGAGGAGGAAGAGCCCTAGTGGTTTGGGGCCAAAAGAGAATGGGAAAGAGCCCAGGTAGTGGGGGCCAAGGGAGGAGGAGGAGAAGGAGCCCTATGGTTTGGGGCCAAATGAGAATGAGAAAAGGCCCAGGTGGTGTAGGGCCAAGGGAGGAGGAGGAAGAGCCCTTGTGGTTTGGGGCCGAAGAAGAATGAGAAAGGGTCCAGGTGGTGGGGGCCAAGGGAGAAGGAGAAAGGGCCCTGGTGGTTTGGGCCGAAGGAGAATGAGAAAAGGCCCAGGTGGTGTAGAGCCAAGGGAGGAGGAGGAAGGGCCCTGGTGGTTCGGGGCGAAGAAGAATGTGAAAAGGCCCAGGTGGTGTGGGGCCAAGGGAGGAGGAGGAAAAGCCCTAGTGGTTTGGGGCCAAAGGAGAATGAGAAAATTCCCAGGTGGTGTGGGGCCAAGGGAGGAGGAGAAAAAGCCCTAGTGGTTTGGGGCCAAAGGAGAATGAGAAAAGCCCAGGTGGTGAGGGCCAAGAAAGGAGGAGGATTAGCCTTAGTGGTTTGGGGCTGAAGAAAAATGAGAAAGGGCCCGGGTGGTGGGGGCCAAGGGAGAAGGAGGAAGGGCCCTAGTGGTTTGGGGCCGAAGGAGAATGAGAAAAGGCCCAGGTGTTGGGGGCCAAGAAAGGAGGAGGAAGGGCTCTAGTGGTTTGGGGCTGAATAAGAATGAGAAAGGGCCCAGGTGGTGGGTGCCAAGGGAGGAGGAGGTAGAGCCCTAGTGGTTTGGGACCAAAGTAGAATTATAAAAGGCCCAGGTGGTAGGGGCCAAGAAAGGAGGAGGAAGGGCCCTAGTGGTTTGGGGCTGAAGAAGAATGAGAATGGGCCCAGGTGGTGGCGACCAAGGGAGGAGGAGGAAGAGCCCTGGTAGGTTGGGGCCAAAAGAGAATGAGAAAAGGCCTAGATGGTTGGGGCCAAGAAAGGAGGAGGAAGGGCCCTAGTGGTTTGGGGCTGAAGAAGAATGAGAATGGGCCCAGGTGGGAGGGACCAAGGGAGAAGGAGGAAGAGCCCTAGTAGGTTGGGGCCAAAAGAGAATGAGAAAAGGCCCAGGTGTTGTTGGGGCCAAAGGAGGAGGCGAAAGAGCCTTAGTAGTTTGGGGCTGAGGAAGAATGAGAAAGAGCCCAGGTGATGGGGGCCAAGGGAGGAGGCGAAAGAGCCCTATTGGTTTGGGGCCAAAGGAGAATGAGAAAAGGCCCAAGTGGTGGGGGCCAAGGAGGAAGAGGAAGAACCCTAGTGATTTGGGGCTGAAGAAGAATGATAAAGGGCCTTAGTGGTTTGTGGCCAAAAGAGAATGAGAAAAGGCCCAGGAGGAAGAGCCCTAGTGGTTTGGGGCTGAGGAAGAATGAGAAAAGACCCAGGTGGTAGGGGCCAAGGGAGGAGGATAAAGAGCCCAGTTGGAGTGGGGCAATATATTGTAGATAGGCAATAAAAACAAGCAGCCTATTTGGTTATGGCATAGGTAGGGCGAATAGGCACGTGGTGAGTGGCCTTGAGCACTTCAAGCGGAATAAAAGCTCGCTTGTTGTGGGCAAAAATTTGCCAGAATGTTGAGGCCAACATATTTGACCAGAGGAGGTGCTCTAAAAGAAGAGGAGTACTTCAGTACTCGGCCCTCTGGTCACTTGAAGAAGTGAGGACTTCTACCAAAACTTCTTTGGCGCCCTCAGCTTCTTGACAGCCTCCTTCGACATTTTCTTGAAGATGGGCTTCTCGTTAAGCTTTATCTTAGCTTCCTCCATCTTCGCGTCCAGCGCGTCAAGTAGCAACTGGTTGCTGACCATTTCTCGGTACAGCTTCCTGAAGTCGTCATTCAGACTTCTGATGAGGGCATCCTCGAAATAATTATCCATTGCGATATATTAGTCTTTACTTCGTAGTTAAGCGTCAAGCTTTATCGCTCTCTAACAATTGAATGAAAACTTGTCTCCATAGAAACCTGAATAGAGAGATATTTAAATCAAGTTATATTTCGTCTCACATATACGTGATTAATTATATCGACACAAATAAAATATAGATGAAGGCGTGTGTATAAATATATCTAATATATTTCTATTATGGTTAACATATAAACAATTAATATATCTAACACAAGGTTATCCAAAAGTCTCTTCATTTTAAAATAAACAAACCTTTCGATTTTTAAATTTACTATGTATTCACTTTTATCAGGTTTTAAAATATAACAAGAACACTACCTTGTGTTAAAAGTATAATGAATGGAGAGTTATTTAACTTAGATGGCTCCCATCACAACTGCAGGCTCTTACACTAGCACTATTCATTAAAAGCTTTTATTTAACTTGCTCCCATGTTTCCCTGTCCTCAGATATTCTAATCATGTTTAATATACTTCTAGAGCACATAGAAATATAAAATATTTTATACCCTTTGAAACCCGATGAACATGCAAGTTGAAATATTGTCGCGGAGATAAATAAAGCAAGGGCAAATTTGGGAATAATCAATTTATTATGAAGGGTATTTACCTTTTAGTTATCCAATAAAATTATATACAATTGGAATTTATAGGGAGAGATATAATATCACAACTTATTCCAAGGTAAAGATGATAATAATGAGCGTCGTCAGCCACCGAGGCGTCCCACTTTCTTTATTTGCCGATAAGATTCCAAGATCCCCTCACACCTGTTCCCCCCCGGAGTCCACAGATGGTTGACATGTGTCCCATGGAGCTTCTTGTGGCCGGAGATGCAGAGCTAGTTGACATTACTCCCTCTTTAGAGAAAACAGCGAGCCGCTGATTAGCTTGTCTTCGCCCTTGTTCTGGAAGAAAATCTATCACGGCTGGTGTTTCCTAGAAGAATGGAATTTTGTTCTTCACGGTCCAGGTAGGGCTTCATCCGAATTACATGGACGATTTCCTTGGCTTTCCGTGATCGGGGAGACGGGTCCACTGGCTCTACTTCATACCTAACTTCTGAAAGCTTCTTGATCACCTTGTAGGGACCGAAGTATCTCTTCAGTAGCTTTTCTGAGAGTCCTACTTTTCGGATGGGAGTAAAAACCCACACGAGATCATCCTTCTGGTAATAGACGGAAGTATGTTTCTGTTCGTAAAGTCTACGGTCTATCGCCTGTGATTGTATAAGGCGTTATCGGGAGAGTTGACGCGCTTCCTCAGCTCTGGTCACAAGCTCTCCAACGTAGTCGTCAGAGATATCATCTGGTAGGTAAGGTAGTACGGCATCGATGTAGGTCTCGGCCTCGCGAACGTGGACAAGAAAGAACGGAGTGTGGCCAGTCGCCTCCTATTTAGCAGTGTTGTAAGCAAAGGTTATGTAGGGTAAAACTTGGTCCCCGTCCTTCTGCTCAACACCTGTGTACATGGACAAAATATCTTCCAGAGTTTTGTTGAACCTTCCAGTCAGGCCGTTGGTTGGGGATGGTAGGCCGTTGTAAATCTGTGCACAATTCCGTACAGAGCATTGGTCTCTTTTATTACTTTAAAAATGAAATTTCTTCCGCGATCTGTTATCATCTCTCTAGTAGCTCCACGCTTCAAGATAACATCTTCAACCAGGAACATAGCTGTTTCAATTGCTCCTCCGTCTGGGATCGCTTTCGTTATCGCATATCTTGTCATATAATCGGTGCCCACAATGATCTCACGGTTTCCTTCTTTAGATACTGGAAATCTTCCAAGGAAATCAACCCCGAACTTTTAGAATGGCTTTTCTACAGGTGGTATGGATACAAGTTGTCCAGCCGGACGTCGAGGTAATTTCTTCCTTCGTTGACACTCCCGACAATGGCTTACATATTGGCGAACAGTTCTATAAAGGCCATGCCAAATGCCCAACTGTATGAGCATCATGTAAATCTTCCATAACCTCCTATCTTAAGTGCTTAGGAATCATCATAAACCAGGGTCTTCCTGTTGTGCTATAGTTTTTCTTGTATAATATGCCATCGATAATGCTGTATTCTTTCTGATGTAGCCCGAGTTTAAATTAACGATTATTTCAGCTAAATCTGGGTCTTTAGTCTACTCTATATCGACGTTGGTTAGTGACATCACAGCACTTGGTTGATCGTTCTCAAGCGGGCTCCTTGACAGACAATCGGCATCCTTATGTTCGCGTCGCTCTTGTAGATAACGGTCACGTCAAATTCTTGCAACTTCAGCGCCCATCTTGCCAAACGGCCAGAAGGATCTTTCTGCCCTACCAACCAACATAGATAATGATGGTCAGTTACAACCGTGAATGGTCGACTAAACAAATATGGACGGAATTTGCTAATAGACCAGACTACAGCAAGGCATTCTCTTTCTATTGTAGAATAGTTATTTTCAGCCTTTGTCGAGCTTCTAGTTGCATAAGCTATAGGCCGCTTCTTTCCACCTTGTATTTGTAGAAGAACAGCTCCAATACCATGTCCGCTTGCATCCGTGTGTAGATGGGTATCAGCGGATTCACCAGTGTCCCAAGACAGGCTCTGAAATTAGAGCTGGTTTAAGGACTTCAAACGCTTTCTCTTGAGCTGCACCCCAATAGAATTGTTTCTCAGTCTTCAGTAGGTTATGCAAAGATCTAGCTTTGTCTGCAAAGTTTTCAATAAATCTTCGGTAATAGGAACATAATCCAAGAAAGCTCCTCAGTTCAGAGATATCCCTTGGCCTCGGAAATTTAGAGACGGTTTCAACTTTATCTGGATGAATTCCAATGGCGTCAACAAGGTGTCCTAAAATCTTTATCCTCCTTGATCCAAAAAGACACTTTTTGTGGTTCATGCTTAGTCCAACTTTCTGGATGCACCTTAATACAAGTTGTAGACGACGTAGATGTTCCTCAAAGGTAGGTGCGTAAACCACAATGTCGTCCAGGTAGAAAAGGCATATGTTCCATTTAAGACTGCCCAGAACACTATCTATCATCCTTTCAAACGTTGCTGGAGCGTTGCCTAGACCGAAAGGCATTTCTCGGAATTCATATAGCCCCTCTGGAGTAATGAAGGTAGTTTTCTCCCTGTCTTTTTCGTCCACTTCAATCTGCCAATACCCGGTCCGAAGATCCATCGTGGAGAAGTAACTAGAGCCAGCTAAATCGTCCAAGGCATCGTCAATGCGTGGCAGCGGGTAAACATTTTTTAATCTTATTTAATCGACGATAATCTACGCAAAATCTCCAGCTCTGCTGAAGGATACGTTCTGTGAAGATTGTCTGATAAGTCTTCACGTGACTCCCTGCGTAAACCTCAGTACCTCAGAGGTCCTTGATTCGACGGCAGATTCAGGGAGTACTGGATAAGGGTTCGAGGGCTAAAGGGGGGGGGGGGGGGGGGGAGTTCTATTGGAGCGTAGGACGGGTTTAACTAAGTCCGAACGAGAGGGCTCGGTCAGCAACCTTGCCAATGAACTCTCGGAGACGCCTGCGGGTGAGTGGTCAACCCCATTGTAGCCGGACCATACTGGCGGGCGCGAGGGGCCTACCAAAGGCCGCTCGGTGCATGGAGAATGCATCATTCCTTCTGGCTGTGTGACATGGTTTTTCAGCGAAAAACAGGGGATGCAAGGGCTTTTGCTGCCTATATCGTCCCTGGCTTTTGCCGAATTTCTTCTTCTGTCTGATAAGTCGCCACTTTATACATCAGTGGCTTCCAAGATCACCAGACTTGACGCCTTGCAATTTTTGGCTATGGGGGTACATTAAGTCGCGTGTTTTCGATGCCGGCCTACCACATTGGCCATGTTGAAGGCTTCTATCAGACGGCTTCTATTTGAACAGATATGTTATTTAATGCTGTCCAATCTGTCATCTATCGTCTGCAGGCGGTGTTTGAGATTGAAGGGCGCCACATTGAGAAAGTATTGTGACCTAATACTAAAGAGAAGGCAGTTACCCCATGTGTTATATAAGCTGCCATGTATTATATCATCTACCAATATTTTGCAGCTCTTTGTGTTGGGTTATGGGAATAATAAATACTGTCCTCAAATTCGACTCTTTTTTTTTTCGTCATTTGCTCACATCTTATATTATGTCGTGCAGACCAAAGTGTTATAACTTCTCGAATAACACTGGTACACACAATTTAACCCCTTATGTTTATTTTATCGCTTTTTGCTCATTAGAAAAAATAGCATAAGGAATATTATCTGTACATCCTTAACTTTAGAAATTTTGCGCAAAAATAATAATACAAAATGATTTTACTACCGTTATTCAACGCAAAAGGTCAATCTAAAAATGAGTTTTATTCGAGGAGACACATCTTTAAAATTTTGTACAGTATAATAAGGAATGGTAACATTTGACAAGCTCATAGGATATTTGGAATAAAGTACAACAAATAGATTTTGTCACCCCCTTCTTTATTTAACTTGTTGGATCATGACAATTTTTAGTTAAATAGTCAAGTGTCTAAAATATGTCAAGAAACTATACATTTTTATAGCAAGAAATCTTATTAGTAGTGCCATCATTGTATTAACATTTCAAAAAATCGTGTATTGATTTCAGCAGTGTTTTTCAAACATTCAATCTAATTCACAAAACCGCATCTAAAATATAATTTTTTTTCTACATGTTTTAATTTGCATTTACCTATTTTACATATCTCGGATTGCATTTAAAATTCGTCATCCAATTCTTCTACTTTTGGCGAAATGGTGTTTTATTAATTTATCATTTGATATTATTAAGGTTCTTTCCTAGTATTCAAAAAGGAGAAATACGTGTCGATCAGTTATATATTCCAATTTATCAAACAATTTGGCCGCTGAATCTCTGATTCTGGTAGAGCGCCATCTAGCAAATAAAATTGTAAATAAAATCAATTTCGAATTTTTCATCATTTGCCCTAAATAATCCCATTGCATCCTGAACACAATGGTTATTACCGCATTGCTCTAGCGCAAATATTCGCGGAGTTATTAATTTTTAAAGTTGTGCAAGACTTTTGGATCACCCTTTATATAAGAAGATGTAACCACAGTCAGAACAATTATGATTTATAATGGGGGAGCTTAAAATAATGATGTTATAACAAGTTGTTGTTGGTGACAATGATGTTCTACTATATCTTATCTCAATTTTACAATGTACATTCGAGAACTGGGCATGATAAATAATGGTGAATTTACTGATAAGATACAATTTGGATTATATATTAGAAATATATATATAAGATAGCAAAATCACATCCAAATAAATAAATTATGTGCATGAGGACTGTTACTATATTCAGAGACTGCATGGTCTCTCCATATCTTTCTCCTTCTGTGCCTACTTCTACTGAGAGTGATCCACATGGTCTCTCCATATCTTCCTCTTTCTGTGCCTACTTCTAGTGAAGGTAGATAACATGGTCTCTCCACATCTCCTTCCTTCTGTGCCTTCTTCTACTGAAGTTAGACCACATGGTCTCTCCACATCTCCTTCCTTCTGTGCCTTCTTCTACTGAAGTTAGACCACATGGTCTCTCCACATCTCCTTCCTTCTGTGCCTTCTTCTACTGAAGTTAGACCACATGGTCTCTCCACATCTCCTTCCTTCTGTACCTTCTTCTACTGAAGTTAGACCACATGGTCTCTCCACATCTCCTTCCTTCAGTGCCTTCTTCTACCGAAGGAATATCACATTTTCTCTCCATGTCTCCCTCCTTTAGTGCATTTATCTACTGAGGGTAGTACGCGTGGTCTCTCCATGTCTCCCGATTTCCCGCCATCCACTTTATCTCCGCTCATTCTCATCATATACCATGTGATTACATTGTGGCTGATACTGTGACAGGGCCCCAAGAGTCTACCACGGGGTAGTCACTGGTCCGCCCAGGCCTTCCATTTTACGGCATCACCTATTTCTAGTAGACATTATTTTTTCTGCCACCTGGGGAGGCGCCCGATGGGGGAACTAGCAGACCTCACCTAAAATAATGAAACAAAAAAAAATGTTTCAATGAAAACAATCCATCCTGCTACACCTACCTTCAGTAACCCATTACCTGGAAACCTCCAGGATTTAAAAAAAGGAATTCAGCGCGGCCAGAGCTGCAGCTAGCGGCTACAACGCCGTGTTCACCGCTGTTGAGCAACTCCTCTTGTTTACTTTTTTCTTCCTCTTAAAATAATAAAAAAAAAAAACAGTCCAAATATCCCTCTACTTACCCCAGGTTTTTCCGAAATTACACCAAAGAATCGAAACTTTTCTCTGTGAGAAAAAATTATAAAAATTTGCATGTTTCAAAATTTATCATAAAATTATTATGGATTTTAAAAAGTATTTTTTATTAAAATAAAAATCAACATAATGGGACCTGGCCATATTGGGATCTGCTTGGAGAAAGTTCAGGATTCGTAGTAGAGCTAGTGTACCACCATGATCAGCCACTGGGTTTGAGGCTTACCTATAGGAAAGAAGCATTTATGTAGAGTCCATGCTGACCTCTGGCTTGGTGCTGGTGTAGTCAAGTCAGCCATCAGAGGTCATGTGGCTCGACCAAAAGGAAAGCGTATTTGAGTCTACCTCAGACTCTGTCTTGGTGATGTCAAGGTTAAAGGCTTCAGACTTCTACTACGCCTCAGTTACCAGAGCTTTGTGGCTTGATGGTGAAGGTTGAAACATGGTTAAATGGGGTTTGGGTTGATTTGTGGCATACTTATATACAATGAAAATGTCCTAACAAGAGATACATCTCAAGTTCCTGGAGAGCATAACGCCAACTATCCTTGATATAGCAAAAACTGTAATAGTATCAATGGAACAAATAAAGATGTGTATTGAAATCACAGGGTAAATTAAATCTGATTTTAGAATATTAAAGTTTTAATGTGATCTCACTTTGTATTTTTTATCGTAAAGATAGAGGCTGCCTGGCCGGCATTCATAGTTCTTCAAATTAAAGACTTCGGCCAGTAAATATTTTTTATTGTCTCTTAAAGAGACTTCGGCCAGTAAATCTTTATTGGCAGAAGTGTCTTTAATTTGTATTTTTTATTACTAAATTTTATATCATAAAAAAAAATAATTAGTCTATTTCATTTTTAAATCCTTATTTTTCATTATTATTTCGAACTTTTAATTTCGGGGGAAAAATATGAGCCACTATTTTTTTTAGATAGAATGAATATGATCAATAAAAATAATTTCGAATACGATGGTTTGTTTGAAGTTTAAATCGTCTTATGTGTTTACTAATCTGTCATTATGGAAGAGTAGAACTTAAGTAAAGAACAAGAACTTACTAACTCCTGGACAATAATAACGTCTAACCTTTTCCCACAAGATGATGAATTAATTTTTTTAAATTTTGAAATGAACCCAATATATTTGAACATTTTGTAACGTAAGAGAGAGAGAGAGAGATTGAGATTGAAAATACTTTATTCCAATGTTCATATAAGGTATATAAGGTTAAATACAGAATAAATATAAATATGAATAAATAAGATTATATAATGATAAACACAATTTTAATAATACAATTAAATCTATGTTAAAAGACATCGATATATTCATTAATAAAACTAGCGGACGTACCGGCTTTGCCCGGGTTTTACCCGAGTAAAGGTTTGTCTAACGAACATTTGTTAAAACAATTCTATATAAACTTATATATAAAAAAAAGATATATTCTGATAATTTGAAACTCGTAAATTTGAATCTCTCGATAAAGAGATCATTTTTTCCCGGTCCCTGTGTGCCGTGTCATCCTGAATTTTGTCTTTCCTAATTTTCTACATTACAAAATCATCGTTTTATCTAGTGAACATTTTTTCCCGGTCCCTTGAAAAATACTCGATAAGTTGAATAAAATCATGGTCGTTTATGGAAGATGGACGAAGTTCCCGGAGGTCATCTTGGACAAGCCCCCGCGAGGCTTTTTTCTTGTCTACTTGGCACAGCTGTGTCACCAACTCTGCCCCCGCGCGCCAGGACCTCTTGACCCCTCTGCCCCTCTGCCCCTCCGATTGGTCGGTGGGTACTTGGACTGTCCATCCGGCAGGCGGACGATTACATTCTCTTGACAGGGGGTGGGGGGGCGGACGATTACATTCTCTCGACAGGGGGTGAGGCAGACTTCCTGCCTAAGCCTTTCTCCGTCGCAAGGTGGCGCTGCTTGCGAGTTAAATCTACAAATCTGCAAATAACTCTAAGGATATTCAAGATATTCAAGAATTTATTTTTCAGAAACCTTCCCAGTACTATACTAAATAAATTCCCAAAGTTTCATGGCGTTCCAATGAGTGGTTTGGTCAGGCATAAAGGACAGACACACACACACATATATTCATTTTTATATATATAGCGAACCCGGCCACGCGTTGCTGTGGCTAAGTTGTAATATGTTAAATTAATATTATACTAAACTATTCAGTACAGTAAAGTTAATATTCACTTATAAAGATAAAAATGTTTTAGCCGATCTAAAGCCCTACGGGATTGAGAATGGAACGTTACGTTAAAATTTGAAAGTGATTTATATATATATAATCAAGCCCTTTATTGTAATTATTGATTATAATCACTGCATTAATAAATGTCAGTGACTCTCACAATTTTTGTAAAATATTTATATATGCACAAACACAGAATTTAAAAATATGTCTTAAAATTTGCTATAATTATTGTTATAAATATTATTTTAAAATAATTCGCCAGAAATCGTCCCGGTAGTATACTAAACAACTTCCCAAAGTTTCATGGCAAACATCTAAAATAAAATAATACTTTTAATACTTTGCTACAATATTAAAAAGAGGGGTGCTTAGGTGTTTAAAATGTAAAATGCGCTCTAAATAGTATTACATAGAGCCTTCATAACAAACATATTTAAAATAAACCAATTAAAATATAATAATGCTGTAAAAAAAGACTTTGCTACAATAATATAAAAGAAATGAAAATAAAAAAAGACACCCACGCTGAGCCTCGAACCTAGGTTTGTTATAAATATTATTTAAAAATTGTTTATGTTAATTTTTATTTTAAAAAGCCTACATTTTAAATAAAATAATATTTTTAATAATTTGCTACAATAATATAAAAGAAATGAAAAAAAAAAACACCCACGCTGAGCCTCGAACCTAGGTTGTGGGGGTACGAAGATGTGTACCTAACCTATAGGCTAAGCTTGACGTTACAAATACGCTCATGCGAGGCTATTTCAGCCTGCCGCGAGGGGGCGCTGATTGCGAGTGAATTTACGTTTTAATGTAAATAAAAATGCAACGAAAGGTTATTTCTAAAGAGTAATTAGCCAGAAACCATCCCGGTAGTATACTAAACAACTTCCCAAAGTTTCATCACGATCGGTTGAGCGATGTAGAAGATTATCACTTACGAACGGACCAACAATCATTCATTTTTATATACAAGGTGCGTTCATTAATTTCCAGGACTGCTCTGTATCTTTGAAAAAATAAAACAAATAAAAAAACTAATTCAATATTTTTCAAAATATGCCCCTCCTGCCTCAATACACCCTTTCCATCTTTTTTTCCAATTGTCGAAGCAGGAGATAAAATCACTTTTTGAGAGGTTCCTCAAGGTTGCCTTCGATTCAGCTTGTATCATATCAACGTTGTCAAATTTTCGTCCTTTCAAGTTAATTTTCAATTTAGGATAGAGGAAAAAGTAATTGGGGGCTAAGTCGGGGGAATAGGGTGGATGAGGGATCTGTATGGTTGAATGCTTGGCCAAAAACTGCAAAACAACATGGGCTGTGTGCGGCCGCGCATTACCGACGTGAAGTTTCCAGTCATTGTTTTGCCATCTTTCAGGTCTTTTAAGACGCACTGCCTCCCTTAAGCACCTCATTATCCCCAAATAAACAGATAGTCCAGTCACTGAAGATAATTCTTCTGTTAGATTTAATTAACTCCTTTATTTGAGCTTGTTTTCCTCGCAACGAAATGATCTTGGACGCCCAGTATGCTGATCATCGTTTACCTTTTCCCGACCTTTTTGGAAGCGTGAAAATCATTCAAAAGTTCTTGAACGGGATAAAGCTGCATCGCCAAAAGCTTCTTTAATCAATTCATACGTCTCAGTATCACTTTTTTTTCAATTTAAAACAAAACTTAATGCAGATTCTCTGCTCTTCGAAAATGGCCATTTTAAAATTAGAAATGCGAACCTTACAAGGAAGTTGTTTTGTTCTATTTTTAGATCGGCGCGTGCGCCACGAGACTCGTGCTTTCAGTCAGGTGTGGTCGAATGTCCAATATTCAACTCTGTAAAAAATATTTTCTCTAGCGTTTTTATTTATTTTATTTTTTAACCAGTCCTGGAAATTAATGAACGCACCTTGTATATAGATAGACTAGTATAAAACACAAAATTCCTGAATTTACTTTCCTAGAATGGAAATATAAATTAAGTAAAGAAATAAAAAAACTATATATATATTATAACAACACACTAAAATACACAAAACCTAATGAATCGGAAATTACTTCCTTAAAAGACACTTTTGAAGGCTTACAAAAAGATTTTATCATATGTCCAATAGATAAATGTTCAAATAATTTATCTATCATATGTAAAAACTTATATCATGACCTTCTAAAAAATGAAATTAATAACAATAGTAAATACACTTTCATAAGAACAACTGAAACTAAAATCAAAAAAAGATATTAAAAATGTAGAAATCTCACTAAAAATTATAAATTACAACAAAAACACAAACATACCGGAATTTTATATTATTCCTAAATCACACAAAACACCAATCTCATTCAGAACAATCACATCAGGAATAAACTCGGTCATAAAAACATAGATTTGAGACTAGCTTCAACACTTCAATTCATCATAAATAAAATAACTAACAAACATGATTATAAATTCATAGATTCTAATAAAAAAGCATTAACTTCCTAACGAATAATCTACCAAAGATCACTACAATTCATACATTTGATTTTGAAGATCTTTACTCTAACATACGTTTAGAAGACCTTAATAATAAAATTCACAGCTTAATAAACGAATTCATTAATGATAAAACATTCCATATTCAAATTATTCACCTTAAATACAAAACATTTAAGTTAGATAACAATACACAGCAAAAACAATTTTTGAAACCCTCTTAAATTTCAATTATATTAATTTTAAAAACAAAATATATATTCAGTCTAAAGGTGTTCCTATGGGAACTTCATCCAGTCCCCTACTAGCCAACTTATTACTTTTTTGGTATGAAAGAGAATTCTTTCTACAGAATGATGTAAATTGGCATATATTCCGCTATGTAGATGACATTAATATCTTGAATAACCCACAATTCAATAATGTAATTTACAAAATATACCCTAAATATTTGAAACTTAAAAATAATGAAAGGATAACTAATAACAAAAAAGTTAACTTTTTAGACATAAATATAAACCTTGCAAACAAATCAGTTGGAACATATGACAAAAGAAATTGCTATAATTTTAAAATTATTAAATTCTGTAATGTTAATTCCAACATATCATCAAATTGCTTCAAAGGCATATATTCTGGTCAATTTTTAAGATTTTATAGAATCAACAACATTAAAACAAATTTTATTAATGACATTAAAAATCTTAATAAAGAGTATTTAAACAACGGTTTTAAATACAAAACAGTAAAGTTTTACAATAAACTATCAATACACAAGTACCGAAGCAATAATAAATATAATTATAAATTTGAAACTTCAAACTTCTCCAATTAATTTAACCAACAACTTATATTCTACTCTTATAATAAAACAAATGAGAGATTAACTGAATATATTTTCTATGACTTTAAATAAATTAATTATATGATAACGATTATAAAGCATTAAATTCATTCATTTTGATCTCCAGTTACTGTGGGAGGGAACTGGAAACCAAATATAAATGAATTTGAAGCATAATAAATGTTTTATTATTCAATTATTTTATAATTTTAAATATAATTTTGACTTAAATCAATGGAAACAAGAAATTAATACATATTTTCACAATCTATAAAATTTCTAATGATTCTTTTCTGACAGCTTTTCTAACTTCAAACAACTTTAAAAATAAAATTTCCTAGAAGAAGGAAGGTTACTTTTACAACAAAGTTGACAGGCCCCAAACAACCACATGTTACATGTCCACACATGTGCACTGTCTCTAGAGAGCAACAGGCGTCACTTTGAATACGTAAGTAAACAACCTCATTCTATGTTATTTAATATTAACTTTATTATTCTATATACAGTTACGAGCGTCATTCTTCATCAGTCATCTCTGTCACCGTTTCCTTTTTTTTTTGGGATGGCGCCCTCCTATTGGTCGGCTACGATCACGCCACCTTTGCCCCCCCCCCCCCCCCATCATGCCTCCCCCACTCGCTCTTTCGTTTTTGTAACCATTGTGTTGGAGCGGGTCGCTCCTTAAATAAATGCATATATTAGTTAATACCCAAATGGAATCCTCTCTTTCTTTTTCCCAGTAAGAGACGCCTACGGAAGCCAACAGTACATAGACAGATAAAGCACATAGGCTATAGTTATTAACTAACATATGCATTTATATAAGGCGCCAATTTATAATTGTAACAAATAATATTTGAATCAAAACATTCAATCGGGTAAAACACGCGCGTTGCCCGGGTCATTCGGCTAGTACACTATAATGGTCGAAGAGAAATCTAACCATAATGAAGTAAGGATGAAATGGTGTGGTAGTTTCATCTGAAGAGCTCTGATACCACAGATTTCTCTTTCCAATAGATTTTCCAATCTCCTTTTTTGTACTGTCCTGGTCTACCATTAGGGTTCCAAAAATAATTTCTAATTGGCAAAGATTTAAAATATGTTTATCTTCCTTTAACTAGGCAAAACATCATATTATATCATTCTAACTCTCTCTATATATATAAAAAAATTAAAATTATATATGGAAAAAAATTATATACAAAAATTACAAAAACTCTATTAATTAACTATATAATACTAACACCCTTTCAATTCTTCCACCTTGTTTGAAATAAGAGTGTATGGTTCTTTCTTTATCTCTTTCCTCTCTTTTACTAAAAAATAAATATATAATCATTATAAATCTCTTCCTTTATTCATATATATCTATTAGAGTATGTCTAAATGACGGGTAAAAGCCGATAATAAAAGACGTTACGTTGTTAAAAAAAAAATTCGGGGCTTTTAATTGAAAACTTCAAACAAGTTTCGATTACTTTCAAAGTTCTCCAATATAGGTGCCGAGATTATGGTGTTTCAACATTTGTTGTCGTAATGAAGTGACAGTAGTATTCTAATACATAGTTTGATGGTGCTTCTAATTTCAAGAACACATAGTGTTCTATCCATGCTAATCAACGTGAAAACGTTTGCAACAATTTGTACTGTAAGTGTGCCACACGTCTACACATGTAATTGCTATCTAACTTTTGCACTTACAAAGGTCATAAGAACTCAATTTGGTTATTTGCACTCACGATTAGAATGAAGGGGGTCGGTGGAAGGATGGTCTGAACCGTTGGCTTTCGAC
>CP092873.1:29121180-29135043 GCA_030710605.1 Cordylochernes scorpioides | reverse complement strand
AAAGGAAGACAAAGCCTCAATATCTGAGGAAACAAGTAAATTCGGACAGAGTCTCAAAGCAGACCCGCCTTCACCTCAATTCCCCAACCGACTGAACCATTGTTGGACCCTGGGAAACGAAATTTTGATAGCGGTTCAAAATAATTTAATATTTTCTATATTTAATAATTTTAACATTAAATATAGATAAATTATATACACTAATTATAAATTGGAAATTTTAGAAAATTATGCAAAATAAGAAAATTGATTCATAAGAATTTGATTGATAACTTGCTTAATAACCAAATTACTCAAAAATCAAAAGATGAATTAAAGTGATCTTTTTAAAGCGATCTCTCATATTTATATGAAGAAATAATTTTTTAATACTTGTTTATAATTTTTCTCTGAAAATATTCTCTCAATTTACACGTGTTTATATAGAAAATCTCATATTTCAAATGGTTGCTCATTTTAAATTTTAAATTACTTGACAAATGACCTGGCTTCGCCAAGATTTTGCCCGAGTGAAAGCTTGCTCAACCAAAAAACTGTTAGAAACTTTCTCATCTTATAATATATATATTGTACGAGTATATTAATTCAAATATTGAAAAGGTTTCTGGAGTTGAGTTTCTTTTATTTAATTAAATCAGTCTCAAGCAATTTCTTTGCACTTTTACAGAACATGGATAAAAGAATAAAACGTCGTCTGATAATATATTCCAAAAAGTTATCGGGCAAAATAAATATTGCAGCGCAAAAATATTTGTTTTAAAAATTACTTTAATAGCAGAAAAACCAAAGGATAAATTAAAGTAACCCTTTGAACTAATATTTATGTGAAAATAATTGAAAATAATAATTTATATTTCCTGAAAATATTTTCGTTATTTGAACATCGAAAATTTTCAAATTGAAAATATTTATTCATTTTAATTTATTAAATATTAGTCAACTGGCCCGGCTTCGCCCAGAGTTTGCCTAAGTGAAAATTTGCCCAACCAATAGTATTTTAGTAAATATTTATTATTTTTATTGTTTTTAATTAGCGATACAACTTGGATGAAGGACATCGACAAACAGGAGTTCGCGAAACGATATTGTTAAGTGGAATGAAAACCGCATTCCAGAATGGAATGTTTTTGAAACATTCTAAAATAATGTAGAACAATCTCTCTGAGAAAAAAAGAACTGATTGGCCACATTGAATTGATTATGCAACTTTTAATGATGTCTTCTTTCTGATTGGCTGACTAAGCTTGAGCATTTTGGAAAAATCTACTCTGGTATATATATTTTGAGAGGTCATACTAAGGAGAAGAACGAAGCTACGTGATGTGCTCCAAACAAACGCGAAATACTGCCTCAATAGGTCAGGCTGCTGCTCACCGTCGAGGCTGGTGTACTTCGTAGAAGATTCTAGAAGGTTCTTCCAACTTCTGTCTTCTGTTCTATTCCTATTTCCTTATCTGTGCTGCAGTTGGTGAGTTTGCGAATGCTGTATTTTTTGTTGTTGTTGTTTTCTTTTGTATTATCCTGTAATTATTTTATTGATAAGGCTTAAATAAAGTCTTAAAGATACTTTATACCCCCGAAAGTTGTTCTTTTATCAAGCAACAACACAACATTTTTATGAAATGAATGTGTCACAAATAAAATACTTCTCAATGATATATCGCGACTTTTGTGTTTTTCAAAATTATTTATTTATTCATGAATACCTATTTTGTCCCCTTCAAAGTAATCCCCATGAGATATTTTACACTTCTGCCAAAGGTTTTTCCAATCTTCGAAGCACTTCAAAAAATCATTTTTAAAAAATATTTTTCAGCTCCTCTTTCGATGCCGTCTTTATCTCGTCAAGCGTAGCGTAACGTCGTCCTTTCATGGGCCTCTTCAGTTTAGGGAACAAGAAAAAGTCACAGGGGGCCAGATCTGGGGAATACGGTGGCTACGGCATCATTAGTGTGTTGTTTTTGGCCAAAAAGTCGCGCACAAGCAACGATGTGTGAGAAGGGGCGTTATCGTGGTGCAAAAGCCAATTTTGTTATTCCACAAATCCGAATGTATTGAAAAATATTTGGAATGTATTAAACAGTGTTTGGAATGTATTGAACAGTATTTGGAAGGTATTGAACAGTATTTAGAATGTATTGGGCAGTATTTGGAATGTATTGAACAGTATTTCGAATGTATTGGACAGTATTTGGAATGTATTGAACAGTATTTGGAATGTATTAAACAGTGTTTGGAATGTATTGAACAGTATTTGGAATGTATTAAACAGTGTTTGGAATGTATTGGGCAGTATTTGGAATGTATTGAACAGTATTTCGAATGTATTGGACAGTATTTGTAATGTATTGAACAGTATTTGGAATGTATTGAACAGTATTTAGAATGTATTGAACAGTATTTGGAAGGTATTGAACAGTATTTGGAAGGTATTGAACAGTATTTGGAAGGTATTGAACAGTATTTGGAATGTATTGAACAGTGTTTGGAATGTATTGAACAGTATTTGGAAGGTATTGAACAGTATTTGGAATGTATTGAACAGTATTTGGAATGTATTGAACAGTGTTTGGAATGTATTGAACAGTGTTTGGAATGTTTTGAACAGTATTTGGAAGGTATTGAACAGTATTTGGAATGTATTGAACAGTGTTTGGAATGTATTGAACAGTATTTGGAAGGTATTGAACAGTATTTGGAATGTATTGAACAGTATTTGGAATGTATTGAACAGTGTTTGGAATGTATTGAACAGTGTTTGGAATGTATTGAACAGTATTTGGAAGGTATTGAACAGTATTTGGAATGTATTGAACAGTATTTGGAATGTATTGAACAGTATTTGGAAGGTATTGAACAGTATTTGGAAGGTATTGAACAGTAATTGGAAGGTATTGAACAGTATTTGGAATGTATTGAACAGTATTTGGAAAGTATTGAACAGTATTTGGAATGTATTGAACAGTATTTGGAATGTATTAAACAGTGTTTGGAATTTAAGGAAGAAAAAAAATTTTTTTTGCAACAAGTTTCTTTTATTCTGCAATTTGGCAAGCTTTCAGGCGTTAGCCTATCATCAGGCCGATTTCGCAAATATATATTAAAAAATAATACAAAATCTAAACTATATATAGGCGTAGAATTGATCATACCGGAAATAAACAAATTGTATTACAATTGGATTACAATTTGTTTATTTCCGGTAAGATCAGTTCTACGCCTATATATAGTTTAGATTTTGTATTATTTTTAAATATATATTTGCGAAATCGGCCTGATGATAGGCTAACGCCTGAAAGCTTGCCAAATTGCAGAATAAAAGAAACTTGTTGCAAAAAATTTTTCTTCCTTAAATTACTGATTGCAATTATTTAGGTTTTTATAGTGTTTGGAATGTATTTAACAGTATTTGGAATGTATTAAACAGTGTTTGGAATGTATTGAACAGTATTTAGAATGTATTGAACAGTATTTGGAAGGTATTGAACAGAGTTTGGAATGTATTGAATAGTATTTGTAATGTATTGAACAGTATTTGGAATGTATTGAACAGTATTTAGAATGTATTGAACAGTATTTGGAAGGTATTGAACAGTATTTGGAAGGTATTGAACAGTATTTGGAAGGTATTGAACAGTATTTGGAATGTATTGAACAGTATTTGGAATGTATTGAACAGTGTTTGGAATGTATTGAACAGTATTTGGAAGGTATTGAACAGTATTTGGAATGTATTGAACAGTATTTGGAATGTATTGAACAGTGTTTGGAATGTATTGAACAGTGTTTGGAATGTATTGAACAGTATTTGGAAGGTATTGAACAGTATTTGGAATGTATTGAACAGTGTTTGGAATGTATTGAACAGTATTTGGAAGGTATTGAACAGTATTTGGAATGTATTGAACAGTATTTGGAATGTATTGAACAGTGTTTGGAATGTATTGAACAGTGTTTGGAATGTATTGAACAGTATTTGGAAGGTATTGAACAGTATTTGGAATGTATTAAACAGTATTTGGAATGTATTGAACAGTATTTGGAAGGTATTGAACGGTATTTGGAAGGTATTGAACAGTAATTGGAAGGTATTGAACAGTATTTGGAATGTATTGAACAGTATTTGGAAAGTATTGAACAGTATTTGGAATGTATTGAACAGTATTTGGAAAGTATTAAACAGTGTTTGGAATGTATTGAACAGTATTTGGAATGTATTAAACAGTGTTTGGAATTTAAGGAAGAAAAAAAATTTTTTTTTGCAACAAGTTTCTTTTATTCTGCAATTTGGCAAGCTTTCAGGCGTTAGCCTATCATCAGGCCGATTTCGCAAATATATATTAAAAAATAATACAAAATCTAAACTATATATAGGCGTAGAACTGATCTTACCGGAAATAAACAAATTGTATTTCAATTGGATTACAATTTGTTTATTTCCGGTAAGATCAGTTCTACGCCTATATATAGTTTAGATTTTGTATTATTTTTTAATATATATTTGCGAAATCGGCCTGATGATAGGCTAACACCTGAAAGCTTGCCAAATTGCAGAATAAAAGAAACTTGTTGCAAAAAAATTTTCTTCCTTAAATTACTGATTGCAATTATTTAGGTTTTTATAGTGTTTGGAATGTATTTAACAGTATTTGGAATGTATTAAACAGTGTTTGGAATGTATTGAACAGTATTTAGAATGTATTGAACAGTATTTGGAAGGTATTGAACAGAGTTTGGAATGTATTGAATAGTATTTGTAATGTATTGAACAGTATTTGGAATGTATTGAACAGTATTTGGAAGGTATTGAACAGTATTTGGAAGGTATTGAACAGTATTTGGAAGGTATTGAACAGTGTTTGGAATGTATTGAACAGTGTTTGGAATGTATTGAACAGTATTTGGAAGGTATTGAACAGTATTTGGAATGTATTGAACAGTGTTTGGAATGTATTGAACAGTATTTGGAAGGTATTGAACAGTATTTGGAATGTATTGAACAGTATTTGGAATGTATTGAACAGTGTTTGGAATGTATTGAACAGTGTTTGGAATGTATTGAACAGTATTTGGAAGGTATTTAACAGTATTTGGAATGTATTGAACAGTATTTGGAAGGTATTGAACAGTATTTGGAATGTATTAAACAGTATTTGGAATGTATTGAACAGTATTTGGAAGGTATTGAACAGTATTTGGAAGGTATTGAACAGTAATTGGAAGGTATTGAACAGTATTTGGAAAGTATTGAACAGTATTTGGAAAGTATTGAACAGTATTTGGAATGTATTGAACAGTATTTGGAATGTATTGGACAGTATTTGGAATGTATTGAACAGTATTTGGAAAGTATTGAACAGTATTTGGAATGTATTGAACAGTATTTGGAATGTATTGAACAGTATTTGGAATGTATTGAACAGTATTTGGAATGTATTGAACAGTGTTTGGAAGGTATTGAACAGTATTTGGAAGGTATTGAACAGTATTTGGAAGGTATTTGGAATGTATTGAACAGTATTTGGAATGTATTGAACAGTGTTTGGAATGTATTGAACAGTATTTGGAAAGTATTGAACAGTATTTGGAAAGTATTGAACAGTATTTGGAATGTATTGAACAGTATTTGGAAAGTATTAAACAGTGTTTGGAATGTATTGAACAGTATTTGGAATGTATTAAACAGTGTTTGGAATTTGAGGAAGAAAAAAAAATTTTTTTTGCAACAAGTTTCTTTTATTCTGCAATTTGGCAAGCTTTCAGGCGTTAGCCTATCATCAGGCCGATTTCGCAAATATATATTAAAAAATAATACAAAATCTAAACTATATATAGGCGTAGAACTGATCTTACCGGAAATAAACAAATTGTATTACAATTGGATTACAATTTGTTTATTTCCGGTAAGATCAGTTCTACGCCTATATATAGTTTAGATTTTGTATTATTTTTTAATATATATTTGCGAAATCGGCCTGATGATAGGCTAACACCTGAAAGCTTGCCAAATTGCAGAATAAAAGAAACTTGTTGCAAAAAAATTTTCTTCCTTAAATTACTGATTGCAATTATTTAGGTTTTTATAGTGTTTGGAATGTATTTAACAGTATTTGGAATGTATTAAACAGTGTTTGGAATGTATTGAACAGTATTTAGAATGTATTGAACAGTATTTGGAAGGTATTGAACAGAGTTTGGAATGTATTGAATAGTATTTGTAATGTATTGAACAGTATTTGGAAGGTATTGAACAGTATTTGGAAGGTATTGAACAGTATTTGGAAGGTATTGAACAGTATTTGGAAGGTATTGAACAGTGTTTGGAATGTATTGAACAGTGTTTGGAATGTATTGAACAGTATTTGGAATGTATTGAACAGTGTTTGGAATGTATTGAACAGTGTTTGGAATGTATTGAACAGTATTTGGAAGGTATTGAACAGTATTTGGAATGTATTGAACAGTATTTGGAAGGTATTGAACAGTATTTGGAATGTATTAAACAGTATTTGGAATGTATTGAACAGTATTTGGAAGGTATTGAACAGTATTTGGAAGGTATTGAACAGTAATTGGAAGGTATTGAACAGTATTTGTAATAGTATATATGTAGGAGAAACAGGCAGGTCAGTTAAGGACAGGATTAATGAACACAATAGAAATATAAATAACAAAGACAATAGATCACTTATCTTTCAACATATTAAAACAACAGGCCATACTTTTAATTTAGATGAACCAAAAACTTACTACACCAACATAAAAGATAAATATAAAAGACTAATCCTAGAAGCAATAGTATCCAAAAAACACCAGAGCATCAATAGACATATAGATATCCCAGAAATATACAATAGCTTAATACACAATCCTGATACATAGAACTACATCCTAGATAAACAATGGCAATTTCCCGATTGATATAAAATTTAATTCAGACTTAGAATATTCATTTTGGGACAAGTAACCATATCAATATATTCAATGTAATCGGCCAATATTTCTGGGGGCAAAACACCTCTCTTTATAAAAGTTTTTAGATTAGAACTAAATCACGTGGATACGAGATTCACTCACGCTATGCAGGACCAAAGAAAAATACCATCTAATTGTTTACAAACATTTCTATTTGAAATTCAAAATTTAATTTGAAATTACTTCTTATATTCTTGAAGAAGGGCTATTTACGCCCGAAAGCTCGAAGTACTAATATTTTTGAAATAAAAGAAACTTATCCTCGGAATTTATTTATGTTTGCTGCTTATTATACACCAGAGGATTCCACCTTATGAGGTTAAATCAATGTTTAGTTGATTTCTGTTCCACTAGAAGTATCCACTAGGCGCTCTGCCATCTAAAAAGCACATGTGCTCCTGGACAGGATATGCCTTCTTTATTTTTAATTTATGTAAATATACAGTCATTATCACGGGTTTTCGGATTTCGACAAATTACAAAAAAAGGCATTAGACGCCTTAACTCTTTTTATTAATAGATTAAAGAAGGTTTCGGTAAAGCCCTTCCATGTTTAGTTTGCTGAGGAAGGGCTTGTCCGAAAACTACTTTTATCTATTAGTTAAAATATTCTAAAATTCACTATGCAAAACCTATATAGATGGAAATTTCAGCGGAAGATAGACGCAAATGCTAGACGCCATATAATGACCGTCTCTGCAAGCTCGTAAATTGGGGATGGTGAGAAAGATTTGGCCTAGTTACTTTGCCAGCCAAACACCTCTTTGCCGAATTCTGAAGATTCCATGGATCCCCTATGTGCTCATGAAATCAAACCTACATGGTCTGATGAAGACCATTAGCCCAAAACCATGTTCACCAGGTTTAAGAAAAATTTGCTAAAGCAGGTGTTGTGGCAGTATTTATTAAGATAACCACTGAGGTGTATATGAGCTACATCGGACGCGAAAAGGTGTTGCGAAAACTTAAATCACCTCTCCTGATTAGTTTACGCAGAATGGAGTTAGTTGACAATTATGCGGGTTGTACAATTTTATCCAAAGAGTTGTAAGTCAAATTTTAGGATACTCTGCATACTGGCCGTAGGATATATACATTATGACACAATTTATTGATTGAACTCTTTGGACTTCAAAACTACGGCTTTGGACAGATGTTCAATGTTTATTGTATCACGCGGAAATCTAGTTACCCCTTGGACCGTTTTTTTTTTGTTCGCGTTTGTGCTTCAACAAAATTTAAGTAGGGTATAGCATAGCATGAACTTTCATGGTGATGCTACCAGTTTCTAAAAAATGTAGTTCAAAACGCCCATGTGCTGTGATAGTTTCCACTACAGAAGAACGCTTTTACAACGTGCAGTATTTGAACGGCGATTCACATCACACCGATTTCTTGCAACAGCATTAACGAGGTAATAATCTTATTTAATCATAGTATTTAAAATATAGTTGTTTCCAATCTTTTGGCTACTCTTTACATGTGTATACATATATCATACTAGTATATAGTAGTATACTAGTATACTATAGTAACATAAATTTCAGGTTATCTGCTAGAGCACCTATAAGATAATAAGTAACACTATTAAAATGATATTCTATTATACAAAAAAGCTTCAAATCAACCCCAACACTCTTGAGACTTACTGCATAAAGCGAAACAAAAAACCAAGAATGTTGAAATCAATATAAAAGTTGTAGTGATAAGGTGATTCCCTTTATTGAAATATTTTCAATGAAATATCCTTATTTAATCATCTAAAGTCCATGCATCACCAGACCAGGTCATGAATATTTTCGCAAAGGGTTTCCATGCCACCCAGGAGGTACCTGCTCGACTCGTTAGCCTTTGTTTATAGTGGCGCTTCGCCTCCCGTAGAAGCCCTATTCCACTCTTCTGACACAACCAGAGCATCCAACTCGCTCGATGACTCGGCCGAGCTGATGATCCAGGCCCTGCCAGGAACTGGTCTGCCGATGCTATGGACTCCATCTCAAAGAGTCGGGGGAGAGGAAGACAAAGCCTCAATATCTGAGGAAACAAGTAAATTCGGATAGAGTCTCAAAGCAGACCCGCCTTCACCTCAATTCCCAACCGACTGAATCATTGTTGGACCATGGGAAACGAAATTTTTATAACGATTCCAAATAATTATAATATGGTTTCTATATATAATTATTTTGATATAATTTATTAATAATATTAATTTATAAATAAATATTTTTTAGAAAATTATCATGAAAAATAAGAAAATTGATTCATAAAAATTCGTTTGATAACTTACTTCAATAACTCAAATATTAAAAGATGGATTGAAGTGATATTTTTAAAGCGCTCTCTCATATTTATAGGAAGAAATAAATTTTTAAATACTTGTTTATAATTTGTTTCTGAAAATATTCTCTCATTCTACACATTTTTATATAGAATTCCTCATATTTTAAATGGTTGCTCAATTTTAAAAATAAATTACTTGACAAATGACATGGCTTCGCCAAGATTTTGCCCGAGTGAAAGCTTGCTCAACCAAAAAACTGTTTGAAACTTTCTCATCTTATAATATATTGTATATTAATTTAAAAATTAAAAAGGTTTCTGGAAATAATTTTCTTTTTATTTAATTAAATTAGTCTCAAGCTTTCAGGCATCTTTGCACTTTTACAAAAAATTGATAAAAGAATAAAACGTCGACTGAAAATTAATTCTGAAAAGTTATCGGACAAAATAAATATTTCAGCGCAAAAATATTTGATTTAAAATGTACTTTAATAGCAGAAAAACCAAAGAATAAATTAAAGTAACCCTTTGAAACTAATATTTATGTGAAAATAATTGAAAATACTAATTTATATTTCCTGAAAATATTTTTGATAATATTTAAACATCAAAATTGAAAATATTTATTCAATTCAATTTATTAACTACTAGTCAACTGGCCTGGCTTCGCCCAGAGTTTGCCTAAATGAAAATTTGCCCAACCAATTATATTTTAGCAAATATTTATTATTATTGTTGATAATTAGCGATACAACATGGATGAAGGACATCGACAAACAGGAGTTCGCGAAACGATATTTTTAAGTGGAATTAAGTGAAACATTCTAAAATAATGTAGAACAATATCTCTGAGAAAAAAAAAGAACTGATTGGCCACTTCGAATTGATAATGCAACTTTTAATGCTGGCTTTTTCTGATTGGCTGACTGACCTTGAGCGTTCTGGAAAAATCTACTCTGAGATATATAGTTTGAGAGGTCATGCCAAGGAGAAGAACGAAGCTACGTGGTGTGCTCCAAACAAACGCGAGCTACTGCCTCAATAGGTCAAGCTGCTGTTTACCGCCGAGGCTGGAGTACTTCGTAGAAGATTCTAGAAGGTTCTTCAAACTTCTGTCTTCTGTTCTATTCCTGTTTCCTTATCTGTGCTGCAGTTGGTGAGTTTGCGACTGCTGTATTTTCTGTGTTGTTTTCTTTTGTATTATTCTGTAATTATTTTATTGATTAGGCTTAAATAAAGTCCTAAATATACTTTTTACCCAAGAAAGTTGTTCTTTTATCAAGCAACAACACAACCTTTTTATGAAATAAATGTGTCACAAACAATATACTTCTCAATGATATATAGATGAACACAAAAATGCATCTCAAATATTCATTATAATCATTATTCAATTACAAATGGCTCATAAACTCCAAAGAATGGTTCACAGTGATCTTCCCTTTCTATGCCTTAAAAAACTTTCGGAAAACTAGGAATTAAAGCATTCATCGAAATGAAGTTGGCCCAAGCTAAAGAAGTGCTAAAGGATTTGATTTGAGAAGTGCAAGTTCTGTGGAAATTTCTGCACATAAATGACCATAATAGCTGAAAAATGTCTTGCATAGAGAATTTCCCGTTTTTATTTAGCATATCCTCTTCTCTCTAATGTCTCATCACAGTCAAACCAACGTTTCTACGTTACAGAAGCAGCAACGATAGTTATGAATCCTCGTGATAATAATAATAGAGTGGCTTTTGTAGAGCGACATTTGAAAATTATTCCGCATGTGTTTCTTTTGAACGAAAAATCGAAGTAAATTTTAAGGAGAAATAACGATTATTTCTAACCTTAGGGATGAAGTATGAAGTATTGATTAGTGGGCTAGCTAGACCGAAGCCTGTACGCCTATGTCTTTTTTTACCATGACTAATATTGTTTTCACGTCTTTGTTACAAGACAGATTTATAAAACAAAGTATGAAAGCATTCCTCTTCACCAACACCCACACATCACCCAATCACTACTATATAATCTTATAAAAAGAAGTTTTTGGTGTCAGTTTTATTTGATTACAAGAAGGCTATACTCAATGATCATTTTTCTATTATTACAGCGTTAATAAATTTGATTACAAAATGCAATATTTTATTAAACCTAAATGAAGGAGCTTTTTTAATATGGAACAAAATAATAAAAAAAATCTTTGATATACATTTTTTTTTATTCCACTCCATTGGCAAGATTTGCTACATACTCCTTATATGATGCACTAGCGCGCCATCTGTTATCAAAATTCAAAACTATTTTAAAGGCGTAAGATTCTTTTTGATATTAAACAATTTCTACTGCCCTTACTGCAATGGAAAAATTAATGAGAGGGCCTGGCTCATCAGTGGTGAACCCTCTCAGCGGTTTCGCCAGTTTAATCTACCATACCGCTGTTATATTGCATTTTTTGAACTTCCTTTTATAGTGATACGGTTGGTAGACTCTTTGAATGGGTATTTTAGAAGAACTATGGACATAAGCTTTGAGGACAGTAGAATTACATACATTTATAAATATATAATATTTATATTTTATATTTGCTCGAAGCATATTATATATTTATAAATGTATGTAATTCTACTGTCCTCAAAGCTTATGTCCATAGTTCTTCTAAAATACCCATTCAAAGAATCTACCAACAGTATCACTATAAAAGGAAGTTCCAAAAATGCAATATAACAGCGGTATGGTAGATTAAACTGGCGAAACCGCTGAGAGGGTTCACCACTGATGAGCCAGGCCCTCTCATTAATTTTTCCATTGCAGTAAGGGCAGTAGAAATTGTTTAATATCAAAAAGAATCTTACGCCTTTAAAATAGTTTTGAATTTTGATACTCCTTATATATTCACCTTTAAAAAATAAAAAACCCTAATATCAATTAAAGCTAAATTACATTTATAGTTATTAAAATGAAAACATAAAGCCTCCAGGGAAAAGTTTCTTTTAAAAATATTTTTTATTTTAAAAATATCTCGAGCTTTCGGGCAAGTACGCCCTTCTACGGGAGAAAATGCTTTATATGATTAATACGCCAATAAAATATGATTTAAAATTAAATAAAGTCCATTCACTGTTTACATTTGTTTTAAGGCATGATCAACGCGGGCTTCTGTTGCGCGTGCTTCACTTGGGGGTTATGGGCTGGGCTCAGGGAATAGAAGGGCGTACTTGCCCGAAAGCTCGAGATATTAAAAAAAATATATATATATTTTTTAAAAGAAACTTTTCCTGAAGGTTTTATGTTTTTATTTTAATATTAATTCAAGGGATTATTTTATCGAATTTACATTTATAGTCATTTTTAAAAGAGGAACAAATATATGCCTAACTTTTTTCACGATTTTGTTCAATATAATAATGAATATATCTTTTAACCATTATTCAAAAGATTTTGTTTCCAAAAGGCAGAGATTATTCTTCAAATACGCACAAGAACTTATATAAATCCATAGTTATTTTCGAAAAAAAAATTATCCTTATACAATAACAGACAAAAAAAGCTTTCAAAACATTAATAATTGAAAACAATCGATAAAGTTTCTGTTTGACCTCGCAAATCAACACCTAAACTCCATTAATGGAATAACAAAACAAAAAATTGTACTTTGTCTCTTGAGAAGCTTACGGTTGTCTTAGTATGGATATAGAAACATGTTGCTGATGATTGTTTGCCCCTATACACGCATCTGCTTCCAAGTAGGACTTCGATTAGTAGCAGTTCTAATGCATTTTTTTGTGGTTGTTTACAGCGAACATTACTTGAGCTTGCCAAATCTATATCTCGTCTTTGTATCTCTGATTTATACAGCTTATATTAGCTCCCAAATTGATAGAAACGAATCTCTTTTTTTAAATATTGACTCCTTTTAGTATTTTATGTTCAACGGCAACATTAGAATATTTTTAATCACTTATTATCATAAATAGTATACAATAAAATCCCGTTAATTCATATTGGTATGGGAATTAGAAAACACTAATATAAAGGATTTGAATTTAAAGTAACAAAATAAAAAGACTACATCCATCAGTTTCAATTCATTGATAACCCCATGGGACTGCGTTACCTTTACCAAGGAGATTGTATTATAAAGATACAGGCTGCCTGGCCGGCATTAGTAGTTCTTAAAATTGAAGATACTTTGGCCAGTAAATCTTTTTTATTATCTCGACGTTTAGAGACAAATATTATGTCCTTGTGAGAAGCAAACAAAAATTAAAGCATTTGGCAAGGCGCGTCAAAAATTGTTCTATATTGTATTCTGGAATACTGGCCCGAGGCTAGACGTGGTACAAACAATAAATATATAGTAATATATCATTATTATCTCTACGATATATTCTCAACCAATAAATATTTACATATTTACAGGGTATCCTAAATTAACGGAGTTAAGCATTTTTTGTCTTAATTTTATTGAACAAAAAATCAAACAAATTAACACAATGACTAACAATATTAATGACACTAACTAACAATATATTCAGCAGGTTTCAAAGTGGCCTCTCTTGGCGGAGATACATAGGTCCGCAAGTCCTCCGGTGACAATCGGTCCCATTTTCGGCGCAGCGATC
>CP092873.1:29101133-29121080 GCA_030710605.1 Cordylochernes scorpioides | reverse complement strand
TTGTGTTTGTGTATTTTTAAAAATAGCTCGCGCGTGCAGCTAAGAACCTCCCATTTCCCATTTTCTTTATGTCCACTCTCAGATAAATATTTATACAGAAGGAAGAGTTTTAAAGACGATAAATTATTGATAGAGAGCTAGACTAGTTGTACCAATTAATTATGTCGGTCGATGGAGAAATATCGGATTTTTGAACCGAGTTGTTGCCAGCTCTACTTTGACAACTGTCTCAAACCCTGTCTGTTGAGTCTTTGTCCAGCGCCTGTTTCGGATTCAATAACTCGCTCTTCTTAGTGGTTTCTTGATTGAATGCTTTTCTTGAACAATTAGATACCGGGAGTTGTTCTCGTTGTACTCAGACCTATCTCTTATAGCTCGTTTATATATACTAGATTTGTTTGCTTATATTTGTATTCCGGGTTTTTTCGTTGCACTGAGTTCACTCCCTTATAGCTGTTGGTGCACTGGATTTGTTTGTTTATATTTGTATCCCGGGTTTTCTCGTTGTACTGAGTTCATTTTCTTATAGCCGTTTGTGCACTGTATTTTTTTGCTTATATTTGTATCCCAGAGTTTTTCGTTGCACTTAGCTGTTCTCTTATAGCTGTTGGTACACTGTATTTGTCTCACGTTTTTTTTTTCGTTGCACTGAGTTCATTTTCTTATAGATGTTGGTGCACTGGATTTGTTTGATAATATTTGTATCCCGAGTTTTTTTTCGTTGCCTTGAGGCCATTCTCTTATAGTTGTTTTGGTGCACTGGATTTGTTTGACGATATTTGTATCCCGGGGTTTCTCGTTGCACTGAGTCCATTCTCTTATAGCTGTTGATGCACTGGATTTTTTTTCTCATATTTGTATCCCTTTTTTTTCGTTGCGCTGAGCTGTTCTCTTATATCTGTTAGTTCACTGAATTTGTCTTGCCTATAATTTTATCCTGGGTTTTTTCGTTGCACTCAGTGCATTCTCTAATAGCTGTTAGTAGGCACTGGATTTTCTCTCACTTACATCAGCGATCTATTGTTGCATTGAATCCATGTGCGAATCCATCCACCGATTTCACTCTACGCGTGATTTGCGTCTTATAACAGAAATCAATATGAAATTTAGTTTTATTAATATTAGCCTGATTTCTATTTTTCAAATATCTTATTTTTATTCTATTATGCTTAGCATTCCTTTTTTTTCCGCCTTCCATGAAGTTTGAATTTATTACTTTTTACCAAATCCAATTGAAGCCTGTAGATGAAGGTAAAAAATTGATTGCGTAAGATAATCAATTTTGTCTGCTCTCCAATACCTGGCTTGTTTTAAATCTCATTTTAGGTCAGTGATTGTTTTGTGTTATATTATCGACATTTTACAAAGTGAATTGTTCATACACAATATTGAATTATATAGTATTTTTGTTATTTGTGGTGTATAATTTAAAGGATTTAACTCTTATAGTTCAAGCTTATATCACACACATCTATTCTATATATTCAGGATTAACACATATAATAAAAGCAAAGTGATATCATTTCTTAAAAACAAAATGCTATGGATATATATATTCTATTCAAAGAACGATCACATACACACATATATATTTTTAAAAAGGCATATCCTGATTGCATCAACACCCGACTATTTTTTTACACACACACGTATATACATATATATGTATATATAGATGGAAATTTTTCCGGGAGGAAATTGATCCAAAGAGACAAGGGTCGCCTCTCCCGTCAAAACAGACGTCTAAAACCAGACGCCATCCATTGACCGTTGCCGCAACTAGCGGCCTCGGGTCGGTGACAAAGCCGCAACACCAGCTTTGGCAAACTGAAAAGCGTTCACCTAGAGACCATGATTTCGGGCTAATGGCCCTCGTCAGTTTAGGGCGGACTTTATTCCATGAGATCCCCACGGGATCTAATGGAATCTTGACAAGCAAATATATATTACCTGTTCCCTGATATTTGGCCAACCCAATTTCTTGATAAATCAAGAAAAGTCATCCACGATTTAAAGATATATATATATATATTAAAAGGTATATTTTCTTCAAGCTTAAACACCTGTTTGGTTAATTCGACCGATTCCATAACCCCCTCTCATAGGATATTATTAAGTCGAAACCGCCCCAGTACTGATGAGGGCCAAATCTCAAAACCACGGTATACAGGATGGTTTTTTTGCATTATAACTTGCCAAAAATAGTGTTGTAGCTCATTCTTTATCATCACTGCTAATTCTTTTTTTCTAGAAGGATGCATAGTGTCCTCGTTCTGACAAACAATTAAAGATGAATTAAATTTTATTGCCATCTATCGTTAAAATTTTACACAAATAAATTTACTGGCAATGCGTTTCTTTTTAAATATCATCAAATATTATCTCTACAGACCTTACTGCAATGATATGAGTTATTGAATGAGAGGGCTTGGCTCATCAGTAGTGAAACCTCTCAGCGGTTTCGCCAAATTAATCTCTAGACCGCTCTACTATTGTATTGGACTGGTTTTGTTATATACCCTGCATTTTCTATGGAATGCAGCTGAGGGGTGTTTAGTGAACTATGGACATAAGATTATAGGTCTGTAGAGGTACATACAATTAAAGGGATAATTGTCTCTTTTGATTCATTAATATTCTCCTCTCGAAACTTTATATTATATTGTTATATGAATTATATATATTGTTATTTAAGCAAATTTTTTAAACTTAATTCTATTGACGTTATGTGGCGCTGAGTTTGTTGTTGACACACATTAATATGTTATAATATCTTGATAAAGGTTGGCGTTCAGCCAACTAAAATATTGGTAAAATAAATGATATTTTGATCCAATATATGCCTTTTTAATTAAAGATTTATTTATGGATTGCTCTATTTATAAAAAAATATATTGTTATATATGATAAATGTTCAACTTCTGATCGTTAACCTGAAGGTTTTTGATAATATTAATTTCTGATTCTACCAACCCAATCTCTTACTTTCAGGTTTTTAGCTATTTTTAGTCTACATATATAGTTTTGTTGGAACAATAATTCCATACTCCAATTAAACCATATATGACTCATAAAACGGTGATACATGTTTCAAATTTATTCCACTTCTCAAAATACCTTAAGCAGCCGAATGGACTAGATCATTTATTATCCTGCACATTGCAGCTACGTTTAATTAGGGGGGGGGGCGCATACTCAGATAATTTCACTATTTAAAAACGCACACACATTCTGTCTCTAAATATCAAGTATCCATTGGAAGTGTAAACTATTTAATGCATCGTGTTTTAACTCAAAAATTCCTATCCATTTATCAAACTATCCTACCTCTGTGAGCAGCCTTTCTAGTAGTAACAAGTCAAAAAAAAAAAAAAAACTGCAGAAAACTCTAACCTGTATACCATTGCTTCGGACTATGACCTTTATCAGTACAGGGGCGGCTTCGATTTCATAACATCCTACGAGGGGGGGTAGGAAATCGGTCGAATTTGCCAAAAAGTTCGTGAAAGGTAGAATCGATTTTCAGATCAGAATATAAAGTAAGAGATTTTCTGGAGGTTGGTATTTTCATGTGCCAAAAGGTATTCATGTATCAAAGAGAACTACTCTATTTAAAAATGCATTTTTTACACACCCTTCTCTGTGTGTAAAACTTCAATTTCAAGTAAAGCCGAGCGACAAAAATGTTCGCAACTTAAAATGAAAGTTCATTGTCAGGAGATAAGAGGCCTTATTTATTTGTTTCTAAAATAAAAATGGAAATACGCAAACCTCTCGTCAAAATAATACACACAAGATATGCGCCATCTTTTTACCGTCTCTCTTCAATCAAGAAAACTTGAGATTTTTCTCAAACAGAGTCACAAAACCAGCTCTATCAAATTCTGAATCAGAATATCTTAGTGACGCCAATGTCTTTCGTCAGTGCAGGACTACTTTGATTTTATGACTGATCCGATTCTAACATGAAAGTTCTGCAGGAAAGAAATCTATCATTAAAATATAAAAAGACATCATTAAAGAAAGAACTCGTTATATTTTCCTTATTTTAAAGCAGAAAGGTAGAAAATTACTGAACGAGAGTATTTAACCTCCTCTCTATTTATTTACCATTTGTCTCCACCCCTCTGTTATATAAAAAATACATCGTTTGGAAGGAGAAAGGAATAAGCCCAGAAATCCGCCCGAGGAAACAAACTTTCCTTCCCGTTTTTCAATTGGCGTGAAACCTTATCTCGGCAATTTGGGCAGGAATAGGGAACAAGAATGGCCGGCCCAGGGGACATTCCTTTGGCCGTGGAGTTCAATCAGCCACTTCACGGTACAACTGGTCGTAGAGGTGAATCTAACTTCTAACTTTTTGTAGTATAGTAGAACCTCCCTGTAAAGGACACTTAATTGCATAGCCAAAGTGTCCTTTAGGAAGAAGTGTCTTCTTACCGGAGAGTTGCTAAATAGTCAAAATGGTAATTTTGAAAATGAAAACGGTCTTTTGTAGAGAGGTTTCCGCTAGCGGGGTGTCCGCTAAAGGGAGGTTCTAAAGTATTTCAAATGGTCAAATTGTATAACTAAGACTGATAATCTATCAATTTGCTATGGAAGAATAAACATAAGTTAGGGAGAAGAGCTGCAGTCTATATCCATATCTAACTTTCTATTGTTGCCAGTACTTTGTATATTTAGGAAACTTACCATTGTACATATCACTCTGAATATCTATCTGAAACTTGTCATTGTTTAAAATACTCTGTAATCCATTATAAAGTTAATGGCGATGAAATTCTTATTTATGAGATGTAATCTTGGCGAGATTTCGGACTATGAAGTCCTTCAACAGGCGTAATAGAAAATACACTATAGGTTTTTATATATATATATATATTCGTGTAATAGCATGTTACATTTTATTCCTTCTTTGAAATGATATCTGGCGATTCCTCTTTTGCCATTATAAAGTTTACATTGTTAATAGTATTATGTAACTATAAGAAATACGCCGGTTTTTTTTGCAAAAAAAAAATAGTTAAATAAATAAAAGAAACGCTATTCTCCCAAATTTGTGTTTATTCTTCTAAATTGTATAACTATTATTTAAAAATCATATATTTCTTTAAGACAAAAAGGTAAGTCATTTATAATACATTTCCTTTAATGGTATCTCTCAATTATGGTAAATCTCAAATCTCTTGATTCTTCCTTAGAGACAATTGAGATATAATTAAATGAATTATATGATGCATTACCGCGCCATCTGGTATATGAAATCTGAACTATTTTTGACATGTAAGATTATTTTTTAAATAAACCAATTTATGCTGTCCTTACTGCAATATATGATAAAATATTTGGAGGGCTTGTTCATTAGTGGTGAACCTTCCCAGAGCAATTTCGTTGATTTATTTTTAAAAGAATCAAACGCGTCAAAAATAGTTAAAATTTCTTAAATGTGAAACTTTAAAATATCTGAAGATAGACTTCTTCTTTCTTATCTCCACTCAATCATATTAGGGTATAAAGCTTGTAAAGTTTGAGATCATGTCTGGGTGAAGTAGAATGCGTCTGCCTTTGTCATTAAGATTGGGAGCACTACTCAGTGGCAGACCGACTTAGCTCCAAAAGAAATGACCGCCTCTAACATGAGGAACAGACACCATGTGCAGCCGCTCCTAACATGGAGTACAAACGTTGTCCATCCTGTATCCCTGGATTAGGAGCCCTTACAGGGCACTATCAGCCGGGCCAGCTGAGCCCAGGTTTTTTAGTGAGCTTGTTACTGCTCCCCCTCCTCCTTTTTCATCCGGGCTTGGGACCGGCAAAGGCGAAGTTCTCTGAAGATAGTTATATGTGAGTGTTACAGTTTATTTATTTAATTATATATATATAAGGTCCTGAATAGAGAGTGGAGAGACTCGACGGTTTACACTATCAAAAAAAGCATGTTACTAAAAAATACGCTTCAGACAACAACTAATTATTATTGGTTCTGGAATTGCTGGATGGTTGTTCTCCTTGAATATTACAGATGACTTATCATCCGGTGGAACAGGCGGGTTTCAGAGGCAACAGGAGTTGTTGCGATCGGGTTGCATCCTTGACATCCTTTATCGAAAATGGCTTCCAACTGGGGCAGAAATCTGCAGTTGTGCTCCTGGATCTTTCGAGTGCATATGATACAGTGTGGATTGATGGCTTGATTTATAAACTTGCTAAAGTGCTAAAATGCAAACAAACCCTCAATCTTTTGTCTTCTCTTCTCTCACCCAGGAAATTCACAGTATACCTTAATTCTAAATCTAGCAAGGAATATACTATATATAATGGCCTCCCACAGGATCAGTCTTGTCTCCACTTCTTTATAACTGGTACACCCATGATATTCCCCAAACAACTTCAAAAAAATTTATCTTTGCAGATGATACAGCCATTCTAGCCCAAGCAAAGACTTTCGAGGAACTGGAAATTCAACTGAATAAAGATCTTGAAACTCTACATAATTACTTTGAAAACTGGTCTCTGTGAGGCTTAATCCTGCAAAATCTGTACATTGCTGTTTCCACCTTAACCATCACAGAGCTGAAAGAAAACTCAACCTATTTATCAATAACTCTCAGATAACTCATAGCGAACATCCCAAATACCTAGGCATTCATCTTGACCGCACTCTCACCTTCAAAATTCATCTCACCAAGTTAAAGGGGAAACTATCATCACGTAACAATATCCTCCATAAGCTGGCCGGCTCTTCCTGGGGCAGTGATGCCAACACCCTGCGTACTTCTGCCTTGGCATTGATCTTCTCCACGGCTGAGTATTGTGCTCCAGTCTGGGAGGGGAGCTGCCACACGAAGCTAATAGACACACAACTAAATTCTACCTTACGAATTATAACAGGGGTTTGCCAACCTACAAGAATCGACAGGCTTCCAGTTCTTGCTCACATCTCTCCACCTGAGCTACGCAGAAAGGAAGCCACCAAGAAAATGTACCAAAAACTCTTGGATTCACCCGACCTCGAAATTAACCCTATCCTACAGTCTCCCCCAAATCATAGACTAAAATCAAGGAAGCCGATATGGTCCAGAGGAAACCAACTTCTCTCCCAAAATTTTAATATCTCAGAAGCATGGACAAATTCCTGGATCAGCTCCGACATCCCAAACAAGAACCTCATCACAAGCCCAAGTGTCAAGATCCCAGGTTTTTCCCTCCCTCGACGAGAATGGGTGCTTCTAAACCGCTTTAGGACAGGTCAGGGAAGGTGTGCAGAGCTGATGAAGTTATGGGGCTACACCAAAGATCCAAATTGTGCCTGCAACGTCCCACAATCAATGTCCCATATACTAGATGACTGCCCGCTGTACAAATTCAATGGAGGAATCTCCAATCTCCATTCTGTCACCCCGGAAGCCCTGAACTGGCTGAAGGCCTTGCCTCTCAGACTTTAATGACCGATATGTCCTCACTTCTTTTTTCTAGATTTAATTCATTTTGTCTCCTCTCTAATTGTAAATACGCTGCTGTATCACCTCATAAGCATAAATAAATAAAATCATTTATCTCATATATATAAGGTTATGAAAGTATGATAAATCACAATTTGGATTATAGATTACAGCTACAAGTAATAAAATCTAATCCAAATAAATTAATAGTGTGTGACGTTTCGGTAACAACGTTTTATTTACAACGCATCATTTTATTCTTTTGTCTGATGATGGTAACAACGATGTTACCGAAATGTCGCACACTATTGATTTATTTGGATTAGGTCTTATTTTCCCTTGTAGTTATGAAAAAGAATAATTTCAATAAATACTTTTAAAATGATTTTAAAATTTGATTTGTTAATATAGTGTCGGTTTAGCAAACTAAAACTGAACAATTAGAATATCATTTTTGTGATCATTAGTATAATAATTAGCATTAATCACTTAATTTATACTAATTATAATTTTAAAAATCATAATATTTCTGTTATTTTATCAATATAAATAATAAGATTCTCTGTCATCCATATCTTTGAACTAGCAAGATCACGAGCTCCTCAACGGGCTAACAATTCAATGTTGGACTTACAAGATAGTGGCAGGTTAGATATTCAACTGGTATAATTGTATTTGATTTTTTTGGAAATATATTTATTTGCTATTGTTGAAGTTTATTCTTCAATTTCTCTATATCAACATATGATTGAAAATTCAAGTTTTTATATTATTTATATGATTTCAGTAACGTTTGAAAAATATCTGTAATATTAAATAAAGTTTTGATTATTTATTTTGCCATAGGATAGGTTTATATTAGGGTGGTATTTGTGTTATATACAGCAATACTTCGGTATGATAAGCCATAATTTCTAGCTACACACACAATTCTAAATCTATAAAACTCAGAAACGTATTAATTGCATATCTTCTTACACAAAGTACCGCAACTTTTACACAACGAAACAACGTTTCAAATAGAATTTCTGTTTGTGAAAATTTCTGTATAATCTCTTCAAACATATTTCATGTGTTGCTAACGGCGCCTAGTTTTCATAATTGCGTTGAAAATCGAATTACTTGCATATCACAGCATTTTCCTATCGTTTAAATTTTACATCCGTAGCGGGTCGCTTTCTTGGTGTAACAATTTTATATAATAGCCAGTACTGTAGTTACGAATACTGGAAGGACTAAATATAAATGCGAAACCGTGAGGATTTATATTTTTTTCAATTTTTGCCATTATAATTATGAAATTAAAGATGCTTCTGCCTTATACTAGCCGTAGTATCTTCAATTTTAAGAATTATGAATGCCTCAATCTTCACGATTACCATTATAAAGAACAACATGATTGTAGGTTAGATTTTTGATCCATTGGAGTCTAAAACTTGAATTAACATTATAAATCAATAAATTATTGATCATATCGACATATAAAATTCCATTCTAATATCTAACAAATTTGAAGTTACACTTTGACAAACATTTAAAAAATTGTACAGGTTTTCAAATATTAGCCTAACGATATTCGTAATTATCTTTTGTGTGTGTAGATCTTAGGGTAGTTTTTTCAACAGAAAATCGAGACTTGGATTTTTATGAACTGTTTGCAGATTCGTTTTTTACAAGGTTGTCCCAAAAGTTCGTGAACACTTGCAAAAAATTTGAAATACCAATATTATTTACCGTTATGTATAATTTCATTGTATTTAGTATAAAGTAATTGTATTATGTATTCGCCGTAATAATATTATTCGCCAAGTAATAATAAAAACACGAACCTATTGGGACAATCTTATATTTGAAACTGAGGCATTCACGGATGAATTCTTAGATAGGTGCTAAGGGTGAATACTTTGAGAAACTCTGAAAATTTGAAAGTCGCATCTTTAATAAAAATAAGTGAGTGCAAACACTTTTGGAGTGACCCTTGTATTATTCCAGTGTAAGTTCTGTTAGTTATGATCTCTAGCCTCAACAGAAAAAAGAGGTTTAGATGAATTCTAAACTATCTACATATTGGTGTTGTAATGTGCAATTGTAAGGTCAACTGGATATAATATCTAACTCAACAGAAAATCAGGACTTGAATGATCACTGCAATGTCTCCATATCAGCCTCTAATTGTTCCATCATAGGGTCAGTTGGACAGCATGCTGACGTGCTGCCCCTGGCCTCTACAAAGGAGACGCTGATTAGATAGCAATTAGAAGCTGGTTATAAATGTCCCGAGGGTCACGGGCTCCTTTTGGCTCACGTGCGGCGCCTATTTGCATACACGCCTTCATTCAATTTGGTCGCACATGGTCAAATATAATTATAGTCTAGCTAGGTGGTTTCACTATCTAAAGGGATACCAGAAATGCTCTAGCAATCAACACATTATTTTTTTCATCCGTGTGGTCTATTATTTTCTATTTTAAATATACTCTGTGTTGTGTACTTAGAAATAAAACTAGTTTTTTTTCTTTACTTTGCATGCCTTATTAGTAGCTCTTTCTTTGTTTTTATATTAATTATATTTTTTTCTAAACGATAAAGAACGCTGTTTCTAACTTTGAGTAACAGATAGGTATCTACGTATACTGACTTTCTATTGAGGCATTTCAACTTTAGCATACTCTTATGTTGATCGAAATCAAGAATTAGAGATTAATTAATTTTAAAAAGCCATATATTTATTTTTTAAATTTTCTGATCAAGGTTTCAAGATAAAAAGTTATTCTACAAAGCCTAAACAATATCGAACGTAATAGGCTACCTTTGTTTGGTAGTGTTTCACACCCTCGAAGAGGAGCCTTTTTCTCGAAATTTAACTTCGAGAGCGGGAGAAAACATAATAAAGAAACGTCATTTGTATCGTTAGACTTAATCTTTCAAATCTTGAGGTAAACCTGAATGATCTCAATACCACCATGTTGAACTACACATTCGCTAGCGATTCTTGACTCAACCTTGTCGTGGTGAGGATGATCCGTCTACCTTGCTTGTTCATCGACCTTCCAAAAACATGGAAACAGTGGAACTTTAATGTGTGAACCATTATTTTCCATTTATTCATATCAATTATATATGAGCGTCGCTTAGCAACGTTTAAACTCTATCTTTCTCTTAGCGGCTGAAAGTTTGCGTCCGTATATTCAACTTTGACCTGTGTCTATAGTTCATTTAGAGTGAACTCTCTAAATTTATTATAAATGGGACCAACTCCAAAATACATTGTATTGACTTTAAATAAAAAGGCATATATTGGATCAAAAAACATTTATTTTACCAATATTTCAGTTGGCTGAACGCCAACCTTTATCAAGGTATTATAACATTTTAAAGTGTGTCAACAATTTTGATCCAATATATGCCTTTTTATTTAAAGATTTATTTATGAAATGCTATTTTTAGAAAACATTATTTACTATATTGACTCATCCATTGATGAGCTCTACTCATCACCAGCAGACACCATCAACAAGCTCTACAGGCTTGATACCCTAATATGGGTGTCCCTCCTGTTGAATCTGAAGGCACCTCAACCGTCAGCTATAATTTGAAAAAAGAACGATGTGTAGGGTAAGAAATGATCCTCTGAGGATAGTTTATAACAGATTTGGAATATATTGATAGACTCTAAGAAAGATATTTTACTTGATAATAGAGTCAAAATTTTAAAAATTTGATCATTATATCTGCGGAAATCCAGGGGATATTTTTTATTATTATTGTCTTGAATATAGAGGTTGTCTGGCCGGCATTCATATTACTTCAAAAATAGACACTTCAGCCAGTTAAAATTTTATTTTATCAACATTTCAACAAAAAATAGTTTGTCTTCGTCAGGAGAAATAAAAATAAAGCATTTGACAAGGCGTTAAAATGGCCTTGCTAAATGTTTTATTTCTCCTGATGAAGACAAAAGATTTTTGTTAAAATGATGATATAATAACTTAAACTGGCAGATGTGTCTATTTTTTTAAAGAATTATTTTTTAGATGTTTCGACACAAATCGTCATAAGATTTTACCAACCTTGATCAGAAGGATTCGCACCTTGCCAATTATCTTACACATCTTATTTAAGCAAACCAAAATTCTGGTCAAGTTGATTGAAAAAATGGTATTTTAGCTTGTATAACCTCAATGTAGCCATTGTATCAAGAATTGGTTGAACCTGATCAAAAGAACGCTTACAGTTGTGTTGACCAACTGAAGCGAGAAATCAAGATAAATCTTATCTGAAGCGAGAAATAAAAAAAAGATAAAATTTTATCATATTTTGGAAATTGGCAATGGATCGAAAATTTTAGGCACACCAAGTTCAGACTATTTCACCTCAAATAAATAACCAATGTAGCAGGCCTGGATTTAGTTTCCAAGCTCGTCTTACCTCATTTGTCTTCCTTAAGGCATTGCCCTTGTAGAAAATTTGGTATCCCTAACGTTTCTTACATTTAAAAAAAGAGCAGATATATAAGGGTGAAAAACTTTTTATAATATTAAATTCTGAAATTGCATGTTGCAAAATACTTAAAACACATTTAATTATGGCCTATCTTAAAAAAAGTTTGCACCTTTTTTGAAATCGTGTAACGTTTGCATCATTTTTTTTAAAACAAAATTGTGTGTGTTAGTTTCTTATTTTTCTATTTAATATTTTTTTCTAATATAAAATTCTGAAACTGTATATTGCAAAATGCCTAAAACAGTATCTATTTTTGTCATATCATAAAAAAAGGCTTGCACTTTTTTTGAAATTTGTATATTTTGCAACTTTTTTTAGCTATTTGCATGTCTTAAAAACAAAATTGTGTGTGGGTTAGTTTCTTATTTTTCTATTTCAAATCAAGATGACTCTTCTGCGTAAAGATAATCTATATAAATAACCCACAATGTTATTTTTAAAATGCTTAATATAAATTTTGTTATGAAAGAGTGTTTTAGAATATTTGTCAAACTATCTTTATACCTGAAAAATACATATTTGCCTTTATTAAAAATGGGTGTTGAAAGCGAAAACCTCTCGTTAAAATATCGCATTGGAACTTCCCTGTATATGCAAATAAGTGTATAGCTTCGTGGCCTTTTATCTAAGATCAAAGTTTCGTAACTGAGTCTTTATTATAGTGATATTTTAACCAACTTAATACTGCAAACTTTTGGCACCTAAATTTAAAATATTAATTCTATTGTATGTGTGTTTTAAATATTAAAAGAGTTTTTCACCAGTAATAAATTTGAGTATGAGAAAATTAAAATATTACGTATTAGTAAAATTAGTGTTGAATTTGCTTAAAAATACTGATTCTAAGAAAATTGATCAAACATTATCTTTATTTGTATTAATTAATTTTACTGGCAATGTGTTTCTTTTCAATAATATCATCAAATATTATCTCTACAGACCTTACTGTAATGTTAAAAGTTATTGAATGAGCCAAGCCCTCTCATTCAATAACTTATATCATTGCAGTAAGGTGTGTAGAGATAATATTTGATGATATTATTGAAAAGAAACACATTGCCAGTAAATTTATTTGTTATAAATTTTATCGATAGATGGCAATTAAATTTGTAAATTATCTTTATTGATTTACAAGAGAAAGAGAACAAAATAAAAGAGAAATTTCATAGTAAATAAAGAGAAACTTTTCTTCTTACGGTTAACCCTTATTTTCTTGTAATATTATATACATACTCTGGGGAAACAATTAATTAATTAAACTTAAATATATATATATAACAAAATATTAGTGGAGATGAGTTACTTTATCTTTATTAAACCTAATCTCGAGCTTTCGGGCATTTCTGCCCTTCTACAGAAGTATTTTAAATGTGTTTCTATGAACTCCTGTGGAAGGGCAGAGATTCTCGAAAACTCGAGATTACGCTAATAAAGATAAAATAAACTCATCTCCAAAGACTTGTGGCGTTTTTTTTTGTATTTAAAAGGAATGTATCATAATTTAATTCTCACGACGTCTTATACATCCAGTCCATCGAGTTTGTGAGACAATTCGTGACATGTATCCTATGACTAATATGTGTTTATTTCTGATTCTAAGAAAAGGTGAAAGAAATCTCCTTTCAAAATTAGTTTACATATATAAAAAGTGACGAAATTACCTCTACCACCAGAACCGGTAGCTACAAGGTGGAAAACATGGTCAAAAAGTGTAAATTTTGTCTTCCAATCTTTAAATCACAGTTCCATCCAAATTTTATAGTCACTCAATTTGTCACATCACACGGAAAATTCCTGAAATACTTAAATAAAAGAGGTCTATTAGAAACACCAAATTGTTCCTGTGGAGAAATTGAACAAACTGCTCTTCACCTTATCTACGACTGTCCGAACTTTTCAGAAGTGAGATATCGTTTGTTCCCTGATCTAAATGCTTTAACTCTCTTACATCAGCCACTTTGTCTATATACATTTTATGAACTCTGTCGAAATATATATATATGTGTGAATTTGTCAATATTTAATTCTAAGTTATAATTTGTTTGTTGTTTTGTTCCTCTGTAATAGGCGCAAATATTTATCAATATCATTGATAAAATGAAAAAAAGTAAATATTGTATCTGTTTTAAAAATAATTTGATGAAGATAATTAAGCTGTATAGAAAAGAATTGATTAACGATAACAAGTTAAGGAAGAATTGCGTTTTTCTGACAAAGACATTTTCTTTTATATCTTTATGCATATGAAAAAATTAGAATCGTCAATGTTTTTAAAAGAACAGTAGATTTTTTTTGCGAAAAATTAAAAACATATTAAAAGAAAAACGTACAAATATAATTAAATAAACATTTGAATGAGAATACAGATCTCACTAGAATTTTAGACAAATATGATCTTGAACTAAGGGTAAAGACACAATATGCAAAAATAATTTGTTTTGATGTGGAGAGAAGTTTTTCCGAGCATAAACATCTTATAAATGAGATAGACGACAAACTTTTACTTCAGGATTTAATGAAATTAATAATTATTTTTAATTCTCAATAAATAATGTATATAAAATCAATGATTATATAAGCGCTTCATCATAATTCGGAATATTTATTATGTATATATATACACTACATATTGTTGCATCAAGTTGCAGCCTTTCCGGGTAATCGACCTTGCTTCCCTCCTTCTTGGTGATGTTATACATGTTTCCTGAGCGGGTCTCCATAATTAAAACAAATAAAAGTAAATTACCTTTCAAAGTTACTATGTTTATTTATTTGTTGACTTCCTCGTGAATGTGTAGTTGGAGATCCTGAGTATTGGCGTACGTCCTCTCTCTCCAAATTAAACAATCAAGATATATACGATAACAATGGTACAAAAAGGAAGTGAGGATGAAACTATAAAACGGAATATCATAGAATACTTTAAATAAATGTAGGACACATCAAAATTGATGCAGCAATATATATGTAACTTAAAGTGTTTTTAAAAGAATTTATAAATGTAAAAATTTGCACCTTTTTAGAATTATCAACACATTTTTCATGAATATTTTACATCCAAAAGTCCACTTTTACATATTAACCCTGTAGCGGAACTTGCATCAGATTCTGTTCGCAGCATCTCACAAAGTCTTGTTCTTTCTATAAATATTAAATAAGTTACGTATTTATTAATTTTGAAAGATTCCAAGTTTATCTCGCTTTATATCTTATATTGGTTATCACAGTTTTGCAGATTTCGACAAATTACAAAAAGGAATAAGACTCCGCAACTCTTTTTTTATTAATTGATTAAAGTAGCTTTCGGGCAAGTCCTTTCTCGGCAAACTGAAACATCTTTAATTTGCTGAAGAAGAGCTTACTCGAAAGCTATTTTAATCCATTAATAAAAAAGTTGCGGTCTTATTCCTTTTTGTAATTAGATCTTAAAGTATATGCATTTTATTTTCATTCTAACATATAAATTTAACTCATAAAAATAGGGTTGTAAGACCAATGTATTTATATCTCCAAATATGTTAACCATTTTATTACCTAAGAGAAAAACAATCCATTCATCTAATTAACCTAAATTCCGACATTGTCCAACACAAAGATGTAGTTACAGGAGTTCAGCCTGTAGCTCTATCTTCTACAACGTTGTCCCAAAAGTTCATAATGCAACATAATGCATTGTTCTAGTGCATTATTAAATAGGAGATGCCTTTTCTAGGTACATGAAAACCACCCCGCCCTCAACTTTATGTTATAGATACATTTCCTTTTACTGTCTTTTAAATTAGTATGTCTTTATCATCAATAGGTTGATGGAATTAATTTTTAAAATCTACTCGAACTAAAATTATGTTTCTTTTAAACATAAAACAAACGTCTTGAAAACCATTTCTAAGATTATACTCTTCATATATTGCAGCATATATATAAATCAGCATATCTAAATATATATTTTGAGAAATTCTCATTTTGGATCTTAATACATTTATTTATTCTTCTCATATTTCGTGTATCTATACACAAAACTTCCTCGAGAAACAAAACTGTTTTTGGGAGGACGCGTGTTATTTTACGTTTCTATACAACTCTGAAATAAATTTTAAAATATATGCAACAAATACATTATTTAAAATAATAAAGATACAATAATAATAATAAATATGCAATTTTTTCAATGAATCAAAGAATTGAAATAAATCAGAAAAAATGGCACATATATATATAATATAAGGATGCTATTCATGTACCAAAAGAGACACACACACACACACATATATATACAGGTTGGCTTTTTGTCTGAATTTGTAAAAACTTGCGTTGAGGCTCTTTCCTTATCATGCAATAGGTGATGCAATAGTGCCATCATTTTTATGTACATTTGAAGGGAGAGGTGCCTATTTTGGTACATATATATACATCTACGGGGTATAGATGGAAAACCTGCCGGGAGGAAATTAATCCATAGAAGCAATGGGCGCCTCTCCCGTCAAAATGGCGTCTGATTTTGATGTTTATTTTGACGGGAGAGGCGCCCATTGCTTCTATGGATATACGGGGTAAATATATATCACATATACAGTAAACATTTTGGCCTAAAATAAGTAAAACTACATCCATTGTGGTAGCAAAAAATACCACAAAATTGGACAGAATAAACAAGGCCTCCACGTGGTTTGCCTTGGGCAATTCGACACTTAGCTACCGTTGTTAATGTCTTCCGAATTATCGATTTTATTATTTCAATTGTAGTGGGAAAATGTATATAATTGATAATTTATTCTTTAATTAAAAGGGCATATATTGGATCATAATATTATATATGCCTTTTTAATTAATGGTCTATTTATGGATTGCTCTATTTTCAAAATTTATTCTCTATAAATATATATGTTTTACACGTCACACTTTTTATTTAGGTACCTAAGAGAGCTCCTTTCACTTTAAAAATGCATCGAAGCAATGCATAGGTTTATGACTTTTGTACAAAATGCACACAAGTAGATAAATGAACATGCTAAAACACCGGCACTCTGACAAATTAATATATATCCAACCGGTATACCATGGTTTCCGACTATGGCCTCCATCATTATAGAGATGGCTTCGATTTCATTAACATTCTACAAAGAGAAAAAATAGTATAAATGTGATATTGTACTGGGATAAGGTGGGATGGCGCAAGCCATCAGCAACTTTCAGTTGCACGATAAGGAGATGCCTTTTTCATTATTCTACAAAGAGTTATGAAATCGGTTGAAACTTTCCTAAAGGTCTGAACTTCCCGAATCTGGTGCTGTATGCATTGTTTAATGCATTTTTAAAGGAGGGGGGGGGGGGGCTTTGGTTCATGAATACCATGAAATCTAGCTTTGTACTCGTTGTTGTCGTCGTGTCTAATTAGGAACCTCAGATGTGTCTATGCATCTCTATCACAGCAGTCGCAATGTCCTCTATCTTGGGTGCATAAAGCTGCTGTTCTGGGTCTATGTCAATTTTCTCTTGTTGTTGCGGCCAATAAAGAGCCACAAATGTCTCTATGCATTTCTATCACAGCAGTCGCAATGTCCTCATCTTGGGTGTATAAAGCTGCTGTTCTAGGTCTATGTCAATTTTTTTTTTGTTTTTCCCAACGAAGAGCCTCAGATGTCTCTATCTATCTCTATCACAACAGTAGCAATGTCCTCTATCTTTTATACTTTATATATATATTTTTTCCAGAATATGTGTACTAGTGTGTTGATTATTTCTAACACACAAATTCCTGTTTATATCAAGAAAAGTCAAATATTCAATATAGAGAGAGGTTTTCCAGTAACTAACCCTTCCACAGATAGTTCTGTCCGATTACCCACCCGGCCGTACCAACTGAGGCTTGTATGGGTGTGTCCGGTAGGCAATAAGGAGATAAATAAAGCAATGGATTCGAATTTAGATGTTCTTATAAAGGTTCCATTTTGTTACATTTACCTAATATATAGATAAAATATCACAAATGGCAAATAACTAAAGCGCATCTTAGCCATTGTTTAAATGTTTAGCACTTACACTCGGTCTCTTCCTGCGATGGTCATCTGATGCAGTGTAGTTTGTTGGTTTGATGTATTTTTCATAGTTTGAAACATATTCTTCAGATACGTTCCTTCGTCATTAATATTGCTGAACAGACCTTTTTTTATTTTTTACTAGAACAATGACCTGGCTTCACCCGGGATCTTCCCAAGTAAATGTTTGCCCATATTGTATTATATATATATTCAAATATAAATATATTTAATTATATATATACACTCACAACATAGGCAAAACGTAAGGAAGTGGAAATTCTTATATGCCGCCTGTCGTCTGTTTTTTAATTTTTTTTAAGGAGACAGGACATTTTTTTTTACACTTGGTTATCTCGTGTGTCTCCAATAAAATTCAGTTTGTATCAAATATCTTTTTCAGAGTTATTGTCTGATCCCGATATACAAGGTGTGTCCAATAAATAATGAGACTGGTGAAAAATAAAGAAAAAATAGAATGATAAAAAAAAAAAATTATTAGTATTTTTCAAAATAGTCCCCTCCCGCATCTATACATAATTTCCATCTCTTCTCCCATGATTCAAAACATTTAGAAAAGGCATCTTTCGGGATGTTCTTCAAGACCTTTTTCTAATCCGCTATGATGGACTCTCTAGTGTCAAATCTCCTTCCTTTTAGAGCCATTTTGAGTTTTGGAAAGAGAAAAAAATCATTTGGAGCTAGGTCTGGGGAATAGGGAGGTTGTGTGTGTTGGAGTATTTTGATGCCGTGTTTAGACAAATAAGTCAGTACAGATGTAGCGGTGTGTGGTGGTGCATTATCATGATGGATAATGCAATTTTTGGAACTCCACATTTCACTTCTTTTCAGACGAATTGATTCACGTACACGTCTCATAATGTTTAAATAAGACTCCTTATTGATTATTTAACCTTCTCTAGATATTCATAATGAACAATTCTCTTTATGTCAAAGAACGTGACCAAAACTTTGATTTTTGACTTGCAAAGTCGGGATTTCTTCGTTCTTGTTCATATTTTCCTTTCCCCTCCATGGATTGGCGTTTTGTTTCCGGGTCATACCCGTAAACCCATGTCTCGTCTCCAGTTATTACTTTTTCCTTTCAATTAGGGTTTTATTCCACCATTTCAAGTATTTTTTGGCAACTTCAACGCGATTCTCCTTTTGTTGGATTGTGAGCATTTTAGGGACAAATTTTGAAGGTGTCTTCTTTAACTGCAAGTCTTCTTTAATTATCGATACAACAAATGATTTTGATATTCCTGTTTCTTCCCCAATGTCCCTTAACCCTATTCGTGGATTTTCTTTTATCAAATTTGAAATTTGGTTCACCTTTTCAGGGTTCCTGTGCAGAATTAGACGTCCAACAAGCTTCTCATCTTTCACCGATTCCATTTTTAAATCGTGAAAACCCTCTAAATGTGGTGAGCTTATTTACATTTTCATTTACAAATGCCAATTTCAACAAATCTAAAGTTTCTGAAGCGCCGATTTCCCAATTTTGTAGCAAAATTTAATACAAATTCGTTGTTCGAATTTTCTATCCATTACAAATTAGAAGTTGTTATGCAAGGCGTTCTTTTTACAAGCTTACAATTTATCGACTGCACGCAATCACGTGATGTGATATACCGCAGTGTAGCTGAAGCTATCTATTTTTCAAATAAACTTTTAAAACAAAATTATCATTTCATTTTTTTTTTTTGCTTTTGACCGGTCTCATTATTTATTGGACACACTTTGTACATGAATAAAGGTACAACTTCCTTAAGTTTCGTTTATGAGTGTATATTATTAGTACCTATAGTGAAATAGTATAGTAGTGGGGTAATTCAGGACAGCCACATGTATTGATACCTATACAGGGCAACCACATGTGCTGGTGTACCGGCCTATACAGGACATATGCTGGTGTACCGGCCTATACAGGACATATGCTGGTGTACCGGCCTATACAGGACATG
>CP092873.1:28854312-29091098 GCA_030710605.1 Cordylochernes scorpioides | reverse complement strand
CGCTACGACCCGGGTTAGATTCCAGCATTGGACACTTTTTTCTGATTAAATCGATTCTTGCAAAAGATAAACCCACCATCGAGTGCAAGTAACCAAACGGGGCTCTGGAACATTTGTAAGTGCAAAGTCGAACTTTTTTTCACCACATGTGTAGTCATGTGGCGCACTTACAGTAAAAGCAGTCGCCTAATTCTACCCATCATGATTATCATGGCCTGTACCACGTGTAATAGGGATAAGCAAAAAATAAAAACGATCAGAATTGTGAACAATGCACCAGACTACTTTGATACTCTTTTGGGTTCCATCCCACTTATATATATATTGTCGCAAAGTATGTATTTTATTAACAGAGTATCATTTTTGATGTTTATATTTTGCTACTCTGTAAACTTCCTTCTTTGATTATCTTTTGTTTATCACTCATAGTTTGTTCTTGCCTTAAAAATATTGCTGTCTCATCCCGAAGTTGGTCCTCCCTAATTTTCCACGTGGCAATATATGTGACATTAGGAGAGACAATATATTTGAATTAAGGAGACTTTGGATGAAAGCTATGAATATAGAGTTGCTTAGTAGCTTATGTCCTTGGCTGGTCTGTATAGTTACTTATCCTTACACTCGTGGTTTCTTATATACATATAGTGCATATATTTATATATATATTTTGTTTTGACAATAGAGCAATCCATATTTAAATCATTAGATAATAAAAAGGCATATATTGGATTTAATAAAATATTTATTTGCCAATATTTCGGTTGGCTGAACGCCAAACTTTTATCAAGGCCTTACATTTTTGTATCATACAAAATATTTTATTAAATCCAATATATGCTTTTTTATTATCTAATAATTCATATATATGTACAAGGTAAGTATCGTTATAATTGGCTTTCAATTTTCAGTCATCGGGGACGCTAGGATGATAGTATTCGAATAACAGATATTTCAATCAGTTTGAAAAAATCCATACACAATAGTACTAAAAGTATATCGGAATATACAGATATATATTGCACATTAGTACACGTGCGCTAACATTTATTGTACCAGTGTAGTGCATCTGATTATATTGTACAGTATAGTACACGTGCACCTGAATCCAGTGTACCAGTTGTTCATATACATCGGCCCGTCTGCAAACAGTAGTACAAGTACACAAGAATCCATCTTAACTAATCCATTACCATCGGGTGGTCGTCTCTTCGGCGCGGCACCTTCTCTGGCCACAACGTGGACGTGAGGCCAGTAAATCTTCTTATTGTCTCTTAAAGAAACTTCGGCCAGTAAATCTGTCCACCCGGCCAGACAGTCTTGCGTCGTCTGTGGGTCCTGTGACTTGTCCACAGGTCCTGTCTCTGCGTCAGGTCTCATCCGGGAGGAATTTAGAATCATCCAGCGGCCCCCTGACCTGCAGGGCTGGGTCTTCGGGAGAGGCCTGGATGACGATGCCCTGGCCATTCTGGCGGCTTCTGCCAAGACATGTCTCTATAGGTACTTCTTCCTCACTATTGGACTGAGAGGGTATATACTCTTGTCTGGAGAACTCCCTTAAAGTGTGGAAAAGTCTACCTCGCTGAGAACTAAATATTGGTATCCGTGATGTATATTCAGGCAAAATTCAGCCATTTCAACCAATGATTTATTTAACTTCCCACTCTGTCCCCTGAGGAGAGTGACAGGTCACTGAAACGTCGGGAGTTGAATAAATAATTGGTTGATGTGTTTTTCTGATTCAACTTCCAACAAATGATCTTCGGAACTAAATGTATATTATCTTCTTCATTTTTTCCCTTTTACCCGTACTTAATAACCATTGACCAAGTGTCAATTAAGTTTTGTCTACTTTTAACAAATTATAGTAACTTGTTATATTCAAATGAAAAGTCAAAGAGATTATGATTTAAAAGTAATTTTAATGCTGAAAATAATCCAAATATAAATTGAAACATAGAAGGCAAAATTTAGACGAGGACACCTTTAGTATACAGGAATCCATCCAAACAAATTATACCAAATTATTATATAGATACACGAGAATCATGTAAAGAGAATTCGCTTCCTCCTATATATTTCCTCTAATATATTTGGGTATATAATAAAAGGTACACACTTCACCCTACTTAAAGAAATAACGACTGTTTATTCAGCGTATAAATATATAAGAGCTAAGAAAATCAGTGAAGGTTCCGAATTAAAGGTATTTTTAATATTGAAAAAAATTCAAAATATGCATCGAAATTCAGAATTAAAGAGAATGAGGTTCGGCCATGGAGAGATTCTAGGATTCGGACTTTGAATATAATGTGACATAAGCTTCGAAAAGCTTACGTTGGAGAGCAATTTTCTCAAAATCATATTCTTGAATAGGAAAATCGCCTTGGACGGCATCCAAAGCCTGAGCACATGCAATGAACCAATAGGAAGGGACGACCTGTACATTTTCAAAGGAAATTTGATCATCGTTGGAATCTAAAACCAAAATGGTCTTGCTCTTGTCTTCGACGCTAACCAAGGCGGCGCCTAATCTGAGGGCAAGGAAAATGACATAGGCACGAAGAGAAGGATTCACTTTAAAATCAACTGCAATTTTATGCTGTATGAGAACAACTGGTATCAAAGAGTCTATCACTAGGGAAATTGAAGGTTTAGAAATTTTCTCACGAAGTTCATAAAATTTGGAATGGATCTTTATAAGTGAGTCTTGTACGAGAGAAAGGGAAGAATCCATTAAAGTTGGTGGCAAATCTTCGGGGTATTTAATTCCAGTATATCTAGCAACCAACCGGAGATTCTTACAATACTGACAAACCTCAGGATTGTCATCCAAGACATACACCATATGCGTCCAGTTCTTACACCAGAATTTGAAGACATCGCACTTTGAATTGGGAGGAGTCATTAACTCACGCGTTAAAGTAGTTTTGAAATATTTCTTGGTAGGGTCAATTTGTTCGAGAATCTTTTCTGCGTAATATTTTCCGCTCAATGTACATACGTGGAGATCAAAATATTTTGATAAATTATTCAAAACAGTTTCAACGTTTGGACGGATTTTGACTCGATAATCCATTACCGACATTACTGTCATCTTAAACTCTCCTAACAACGGACACTCTCCTTTTTTATGCATTCTTGAACATTCTACTAGAGTGTGATCCAAATCCACTAACAGAACTAATTTCTTTCGCATAAGAAGGCCTAGGAAATATGCATCATCAAGTTGATTCATCTTACTTTTCTCTAATGGTACTAGTTTGATTTGAGAGAAGTTATAATTTATATCTTTCCGTGAACAAAATTCCCATGTGCAAATTATATATTTTTGAAAATATACATATATAATATAAAATCAACATATTCAGAAATATAATTTCTCACTATATTAAAAATCTCGTTTTTGATATATATAGCATTTATATGTATTTTTTAAATAATGAGAGAAACTTACCTGCAATTGTAAAATTTTATAGATAAGATTTAACAATGGAGAGAAGATCATCAACAAACCCGATTATATGTAAAAAAATTCAAATTTGCACATTTTTAAAGCTAAAAGCTTTAGCAAATGTCATGTACAACCGCACTACTCTTTGTCATATTTACCTAGGTTTCTTCTCGGCATCTAAAGTGACAGATTATCCGAGGATAGCCTTGTTACAAGCACCATTGAGATTAAACATATGCAAATACAGAGCTGCGTGGTACCCTGTGTCCAAATACAAGTATAGCTTTGTCTCTTGTAGATGGAGTCCTTCAGCATTTACACCACAAGTCATTCCCAGGCGGTAGTCACAATACAAGCACTTTTATATAATAAAAATATATTTACAATATACGTACTTTTCCTTATTGAGGTGCAATTGAGAGTTTTAGAAAGTTTCCTCTCCTCAGTAACCTCTCTTCAGCCTGAAATTGGATTTTAAATAGGCTCACAAACGCAAAGAAACAAAGAGTAAACCTGGATATCACTGATAACATTGTAATTTGCCTTTTTTTGAATACTCACTTTACAATAATTCAGTCCAGCCCAGAAGTCCTCCTCTACGTGGCGGGTGAGAGAAGCAGCACAAGTAAGGGACTGCCTTGTAGGGCGAAGTACAGTGTCGTGAGCCTCGAGCCACTACGGTAACCGTGAAGGCCTACATGGAACTCTGAAATGGGGCTGAATAACGGGGCAATGGCACCCCCCCCTCTTTCCATGTGGACAAGACGCCACCACAAAAATTCAGTGCTGTATGGAGTGTGATATCTTGAATTTTCATAGCTATGGAGATATGCGGCTATTATGCATATATTTAGAGTAGCGGATATAAGGTGTGCGTATGCAACACGGTTTCGTATATTTCATCTCTATATTTGAATACGAGCAAGGGAAGCGTATCTCCATATAATACCAAGCTATGCAAATAAGTGCATATGCAGTTTTACATTCGGCTCAATACGTTTTTTTTTTAAATTACACTGGTAAACAAGATTTTTGCACAAGAGAACCTGATTATGTTTCTAGTGTAACTTTTCATGCTGAACTCAAAAATCTAATCAGAAATTTCCCATCACCTATGGTTTTTGCGTGACGGTCTTTTTTTAGTATTGGGATAAATACAGTAAAAATGCAAACAATGTCACGTAACTGGTTTATCAAAAAATATTTTTCTTTGTGCACAAAGAAATAGCATCTTATCTACATGTCCTGAATCCAAATATACCATTAGTTTTTTTTCTATTACGCAATATTTCTGAGATACACTTACTTGAAATTTGGAAATATTGTTAATATATAGGCATATATGAACGAACATATTTATTTATTGAAAAGCAGTGACAGTGGATTTTCTTCTATACTTTGCTTGTGGTAGATCCCTCTTGAGTGTCCAGCAGTAGTCGGCAAGCATAGCGGGACTCCATTTACCTTGATACCGCTTCTCCATGCTTGATATATCTTGATGAAACCTCTCACCATGCTTATCGCTGACTGCGCCAAGATTGTCTGGAAAGAAATCTAGATGTGAATGCAGGAAATGGATCTTGAGGGACATGTTACATCCCAGTGCCTTGTAGGAAAGCAACAGATCATTAACTATGTCTCGGTAATTTTCAACCTTGACACTTCCTAAGAAGTTTTTGCAAACGTTTCTAAAGGAATTTCATGCTGCTGCTTCAACTTCATTCAAACTATTTTGAAAATTTCCATCCTGCTGCAATTCTCGAATCTGAGGTCCAACGAAAATGCCTTCTTTAATCTTCGCTTCACTTATACTAGAAAATTTTTGTTTTAGGTAGGCAAATCCACTGGCATTTCGATCCATTGACTTGACAAAGTTCTTCATTAATCCCAGTTTAATATCTAATGGTGGTAAGTAAATATTTTCTGAATCGATCAGGGGTAGATTTGCAATATTTTTATATCCTGGAGTAAAGATTTTACGGTTTGGCCAGATTTTTTTAATGTAATGCCTTTCCCTATCTCTGCTATCCCACTCACACAGAAAACAACAAAATTTTGTATATCCAAGCTGTAATCCACGCAAGAGAGCAACGACTTTCAAATCGCTGCATATTTTCCAACCGTATCTTTCATATTCTATCTTTTTCAAAAGCAGTTTCATGTTTTCGTAGGTCTCTTTCATGTTGGATGCATGTATTTATCCCAATACTAAAAAAAGACCGTCAGGCAAAAACCATGGGTGATGGGAAATTTCTGATTAGAATTTTGAGTTCAGCATGAAAAGATACACTAGAAACACCATCAGGTTCTCTTGTGCAAAAAAAAGTTTTTTTTTGTAGACCTGTGTTATTTATCCCAAGTACACGTGGTACAGGCCATGATATAATCATGGTGAGTAGTTAGCGACTGCTTTTACTGTAAGTGCACCACATGTCTACACGTATGAAATGCAGTTCGACGTTTACACTTACAAATTCAGTTCGGTGAAAGATTTTGAAACATTTAAAATCATTTTATTTGATTATAAAATAATCATAGGTGTAAAACGGCAAGGAAAATAATATAGAGTTAAAAAACAGTGTGATATCGAAACTTACAAAATTTACAATATCTTTTTCGTGTTGTATAAAATGAGCTTAAAGACAAATACGCTCTTCTACTGGGCTTATCAAAGCTATAAGAGATGTATGGACTATTTATAGAAAGCAAATATTTGCCTGCATACTGGCGGGCGTACTTATAGCGTGCAGGTAAATATTAGAGTTTTATCATATTAATATTTAGTTCATAAGTCTCCATGATAGGTAAAAAGAGCTGCTGTCATTAGTTGGCTATCCAGGGGACACTACATGATAGTCAGACTTTGTCCCCCTAAGTTTTATAAATAGTCCATATTATTAAACACATAAGAGTTTGACAGCACATTCGATTTTATTCATTTCGTCCATTTCTTTTTGATTTGTCCAATTTAATGTGCATGTATGCCTTTACTATAATCCAATTCTTTTTACATAGATGTCATTTATTTTTAACTAGCGGATGTACCCGGCTTCGCCCGGTTTTTACCCGAGTAAAGGTTTGTATAACGAACATTTGTTAAAACAATTCTAGAAAACATCCAATCCTCACTGAATCTATACTTGGCAAGATAACTTTATGTTTGATTATCTGCTCCACCTAGCTGTACCCGTTCAAACGTTGCTGTCTTTGAACAAAAAGGCAGTTTTAATACCTAAATAATAATTTATTAATGATCAAATGTATACGATACATCAAAATGAAAATTAAAAATAAAATTATCCCTACATAAATGTCATTTGAATATAACATATGCAAAAATAATAGATATATTTTGATAATTTGAAACTCGTAAATTTGAATCTCTCGATAAAGTGAACATTTTTTCCCGGTCCCTTGAAAAATACTCGATAAGTTGATTAAAATCAATATTAATTGGTTCCCTCGGTAATTGTAAGTTAAAGGAATAGTATCTTGCCTTGGAATTGTATCATTATTCTTGTCTAAAATAAATTGCCGTGTCATCCTGAATTTTGTCTTTCCTAATTTTCTACATTACAAAATCATCATTTTATCTATTCTCCCAATTTATATGTTGTAGATAAATGATAAAACTAACTTTGACTTGTGCGCAATTAATAGGTAGAAAATATTACTTTTGATAAATAATCTTTAAGATAATAAACTTATAAAAAAATAATAGATATATTCTGATAATTTGAAACTCGTAAATTTGAATCTCTCGATAAAGTGAACATTTTTCCCCGGTCCCTTGAAAAATACTCGATAAGTTGAATAAAATCAATATTAATTGGTTCTCTCGGTATTTGGAAGTTAAAGGAATAGTATCTTGCCTTGGAATTTAATCATTATTCTTGTCTCAAATAAATTGCCGTGTCATCCTGAATATTGTCTTTCCTATTTTTTTACATTACAAAATCATCATTTTATCTATTTTCCCAATATATATGTTGTAGATAAATGATAAAACTAACTTTGACTGGTGCGAAATTAATAGGTAGAAAATCTTACTTTTGATAAATAATCTTTAAGATAATAAACTTAGTGATAATAAAACTTATTATCACTATAAGTCTAAAACTCCGTCGCAATGGGGGCACTGCTTGCGAGTTAAATCTACAAATCTGCAAATAACTCTGAGGATATTCAAGATATTCAAGAATTTATTTTTCAAAAACCTTCCCGGGGATATTCCTAATAATATCCCAAAATTTCACGGCGATTGGATGTATGGTTTTTGAATCTATAGAGTACAAACATACAGACAGACATTCAATTATATATATGCAATATAATTCCCACACTACTTGTAAATAGTCAACACATTTTTATTTTTATATCCATATATTTTAATATCCATATCCATATATTTTAATATCTATAATCAAAGAGTAAATAGCCAATGCTTGTATATAATTTTTTGACCAACGACCCGAGGGGTAAGAGGGAGAAAAAAGGAGGTTGAATAATAAACAAAGAGAAAATGGCTGCGTTTCTTTTTGTCGCGTCTATTATTTCTTATATACAAATTTAGAGTTTTAAATTTATAATTATTCAAAGATATACCTTAATACGACAGTATTTAGCCGACAGGATATAATAACCGGTACGTTTTTTTCTTTTTAAAACTTTATTGGATTTAACCTTTAGCCTACAACCATTCGCCACAAAAATGCCAAAAAGGAAGTCAGATACCGACACTCATTTTTCTGACAGAAACGATAATATGGAATTTAAATTAATGAAAGAACAAATTAATTTACTAACACAAATTATACAACAACAGACGATCTCAAATAAAAATCATATAAGTAAATTCTCTGGCCTCAATCAAGATATAAATATTTTCTTTCGTAACATTGAGGATGCAACGAACGATGAACGAGACAGAAAAAATTTAGTTATCCTAAATTTAGTAGAAGAAGCTAAAAATATATTTTATCGATTGGGCTTAGAACAAGAGACTTATTTAAATATCAAACAGAAACTGTCTACAATCTATATATCAAAGAAGAAGACAACGTTGGAAGAATTGTTCACTCACCAATTGGAAAAGCCAGAAAAAATTAACGATTATTACCATTTTAAGGTTGTGGGTGCATTAGAGAACTCACTTCCAAACAAACAAATTGTTGAAGCACTTACGGCAGGTGTAACGTATGATTTGAAGAAAATGATATACACCAGGAACCCACAGACGCCTGAAGAATGGTTGGACTATGTAAACACCATCCAAAAACGGCCAGTAACTCGAGGACAACCGACACCACAGCGTGGATTTGACCGCTGGCAACCCGAATCCACTCCCCCGCCTAGCCAAGGTCATTACCGGCCTCAATATGGGCAATTAGCAACTTTTCGTCGACCTGGAGATGGACGTTTTGCCTTTCGCAACTACGCGGATAACACGCTGCCCAAGGAACCCAGGGAACCAGCCACATCGAGCGGACATCAACCCAGATCACAAGGATGTGATCCCTCATCAAGGAAAGGACCAGCATAATGTAAGACTATTCTTTAATTTATCTATTTTCACCTTCAATGTTAAATTTCTTGTGGATACTGGCTCTACCATTAACCTAATATCTTTTGATTATTTGCATAAAATTTTGCCATCAGATATATTTCGAAATATAACTAAATATTCAGTTAATAAGCATTCTAGAATTAATACATTGAGTGGACCAATCCAACCTATATTTTATGTTATTTTACCAGTCAGTTTTTTTAAAAGAAAAGTTAGCTCAAAATTTTATATATTTAATCTACCATATGAAATTGCACTAATAGGATTATATACTCTAAAAAAATTAAAAACTAGAATTGACTTCAATAGAAATGTAGTGAGTCAACAAGGCACAAATATTCCTGCTACTCTTTTTTATTTTGAAACAGATTTGGCTTATGTAAATTATGCATACAATGTGATAAATCCAGATAGGAAATATAATATAAACCAACACCTTCATATTGTTAATACACAAATCTTAGATAATCACTGTGCACCTTCAGGAAGTAATCCACTCTATGTTAATCATTTACAACAGACACTTTCCACTCAATCAAGCATTCCAGGGGAAAATAAGTTAACCAGTGATTTAATTGATAAGTATCATAAGATAAACAACTTATTAGACCTTAAGTTAATTAGGTTATTGAAAGAATTTGCTGAAATATTTCCTACAGACCCATTTAAAGTTCCTACCCTACATATCCAACCTGTACAGATTAAACCAAATACAGATAGAGTAATCAGGTTGCGACCGTATAGAATACCATTTACATATAGGAAAGAAATAGATATACAAATCAATGAGATGTTAAAAAATAATATAATAGAACCGGCCATAGGTGAATATGCTTCACCTATTACTCTAGTAAAAAAGAAAAATGGAACATTTAGAATGTGTGTGGATTTTCGAAAATTAAATGAACACATTCCAGTTGATCCCCAACCTATACCATTAATAGAATCAGTGATAGAAAAACTGTCGAAAGCTAAGTATTTTTCCAGCCTTGATTTGAGCAACGCTTATTGGACAGTTCCTATCCATCCGGATTCTCGACCTTATTTAGCCTTCACCACCCACGCAGGAGTGTACATGTTTAAAAGATTACCTTTCGGGCTACGAAGCTCACCACAGATCTTCGAGAGAGCTATTGGACAAATACTTAGAAAATATAACTTCCAATTTCTAGAACACTACTATGATGATTTTATAATTTTTTCTGATAGTTTTGAAGGGCACTTAGAACATCTTCGTTTATTCTTCCAACTATGCAGGGCAGAAAATAGTCGCCTCAACCTTAACAAATGTCAATTATGTAAGACCTCCATTAGCTTCCTAGGATACGAAATCACACAGGGCACTTATAAACCTCACCTAACTAACACTCAGGTAATAGGAACCATCCAACCTCCGACTAATGTTAAAACTTTACAGTCCTTTTTAGGTGTCGTAAATGTATATCATAAATTCATTCCCCATTATGCACAGCTTAGATCGCCTTTAAATATACTTCTAAAAAAGAATATTCCTTTTAAGTGGACTCTTGAATGTCAGAAGGCATTTGAAGATTTGAAAAGCAGCCTAACTGCATCACCAGTTTTACATATCTTTAAAGAAGATTTACCCTGCTTCTTATATTGTGACGCGAGTACATTAGGGATATCCGGAATTCTAAAGCAAAAGAAGGAAAATGGAGAAGAACATCCTGTACAATATTTCTCTCGCTCTCTACGCAAGTATGAACAGAACTACTCCATCTCGGAGCTAGAGTGTTTAGCTATCATTGAGTCTATAGAATACTTCAGGGTGTACCTGCTTGGTAGACATTTCACCATTTATTCTGGTCACCAAGCTCTGGTCTATTTGAAAAATATTAAAAATCCGTCAGGTAGGTTATTTCGGTGGTCCTTGAGACTCAGCCCATACACTTTTGACATACACTATCTGAAAGGTAAAAAACAACTCGAAGCAGATTTATTATCAAGACAACCATTTTGCGGATTTCTAGAGGCTCAACAATTAGAGGAACACCAGCATCGTGTACCTGAGAAATATCAATCACTCATCAATACTGATGGACTTGCGATTATTACTAAAAAGGGCGTACCCAGAGTAGTCGTACCTGATACACTAAGAAATAAGTTACTCCAGAAAGCACACGAATGGTATAACCATCCAGGAATCACACAACTCACTAGGTTAATCACTAGTCAGTATTATTGGGATGGTATGACCAAAGATATAAATAACTATGTCCGTAAATGCAAAATTTGCCAAATAGTAAAACCTCCGAAAGGACCCACATATGGAGAAATGGGTACCTTACCACTCGCGAAGGAACCTTATGAACTTATGTCAATGGACACAGTAGCCGGATTTACTAAGTATGGTGGTAACCGAGCTTATTTACATGTAATATGTGATCACATGAGTCGATACTGTTGGACTTTTCCTAGTAAATCTACCTCTACCCTGACCTATATTCAAACCCTAAAAAAGGTATTTCAGGAAGGTATTCCTAAAAACCTACTGACAGACCGAGCTCCTGCATTTACATCCGCTCAATTTAGAAGGTTTTTAATCTCACAAGGTATAAAACCCTTGTATACCACAGCAAATCACCCACAGTCAAATGGTCTGAGCGAGAGATTGAATGCAACCATAACAGGGAAACTAAAGATACTCCATTTAGAACACCCCAAACAGACATGGACCAAACAAATAGAAAGGGTCACCAGAATCTACAATCTAACTCCACATACAGTGACGGGATTTCCTCCCATCTATTTATTAAAAGGGATAGTCCCTAACAATTTAAACAACCATGTTCAGACATTTCCCGAACTCTCAGAAGCAAGAAGAATAGCATTACAAAAGACTCAAGCAAGGCATAAGGCCGAAAAACTAATGTACGATCAAAAACATAAAAAGATTGATTTTGTACCAGGGGATCTAGTATTGGTGAAAGTTTATAGGCATCCGAATACTCCAAAGTTGGAACCTAACTATACAGGCCCATATGAGATCTTGGAAATACTATCACCTCAGGTAGTGCGCATTAATAGACCAAATAGACCTTTGCAGTTACAGACAGAAATTATAAATATAGAAAAACTTCGTAGATATGTAGAAAATATTCCCCATATCACACCTCCTACGGATCTTCCCGACTCTCCTCCTAGACAAAACTATTTTCTATTTCCTTATAGGAACTTCACTACAGATATCTTGGGTGATCCGGGTCCCTCCAGACCAAGGAAATGGTTTCAACCGTTTAACCATTTGGACAACAGTATTTTCACGGATGAAAAATTTTATAAGCCTGATTTTCCAATAACATCCAAACCAACTTTTTCATCAATAGTAAAGCCCACTATATCCAGTACATTGGTCTTAGACCCTAAAATCAATCCATTCGATAATATGGTGGAAAGTAATTTGGGTACTACCAAAGAAAAATTACACAGTAAACTTAATCCAAATGCTGATGTCTTTATACCAACAACCTTGGCGACCAAAGAATTTTCACATTATTTAAATAAAGACTCGTTAATAAATAATGTTATCACACTGTGTACATTTTTGTATAAAACTGTTATATTTAGAATTAAAAAATTTCCATTGTTTTTAATTACCACAATAATATTTTGGATTCTTTATACTCATTTTGCATCTTGTATATACCTTCTTCCTTTATTGTTTTATATCTTGCCTCTACCCATACAAACAAACCTACATATTTCTTATAAAATGTTCTTGATAAAATGTACCGTTAGAATAGTGGAATATATAAATTTGTATATAAATGTAATGTTGGACTATATGAGGCGATATGATAATTTTAATCAAGCTATAAACTCAAATGATATATGACCTTGAATACTTGAATATATTACTTTAAAATGTGAACATAAAAACACTTAATGCGTGTGTGGGTTTAAATAGCTTATAAATATCTTTAGCCACCTTACAATATGCAGAGGCTAGCGCTTATCGTTAGTCGGGTATAACAACCCCGCATACCTCCGTTCGTTTTGTCTGGTGTAGGACAGACAAGATGTAAAGGCCTACAGATATATTTAGGACAATAGTAATAAGTTAAATTACGTATAGCAATACGATAGAACAACTATAGGATTAGTATAAGCGTTTTTATAAGATAAACTATCGAGGGTTAAAAGAAAAAAGAAAATTTTGGGGTGTTTAAACACATCATCCTCTAAGATATGGTATAACCCCATCGGTTAGTTTCGAAAATCGATGTTCGGTAAAACCTATCCTAAGATGTGCACTTCAAATGTTAGTTCGAATTAGAGATCATCCTTTTTAAAAAAGAAGTAAATTTTGGTTGTAGTGCTTTGACCTATGTACTTCCATTGAGTGAGTCGTAAACTCAATGTGCGAGTATATCATAGGAAAAAGTACACAGACAACGTTATCAAGATGGCGGACCCGGCTGTCGCCGGGCGGACGCTCGCGTCGAACACAATCACCAACTGTCCAAAGTCCCGAGGTGCCAAGTGACGGCCCCCAGGAGCCCCTTTGGAATGTCCTGCTGTCTAACGTGACACCCTCCCGTCTCTCTCTGGATCGACTGTAGGCTTACTTTATTATTCCTGGAAGAGCATATATTATGACATATGGCCCGTTGAAGAAGGCTGAACATGGTTTAAGTATATTTAAAGCTGGAGAAGCCAGGAATAGGGATCGTAGGATGAAGAAAGATATGAACATATTCAAAGTGAGCAGTCGTGGCCGAGAGATCTACCATCCGTAGTCTTAGCTTTTTAACCCCGCACTGTTCGAATCCTATCGACTTATTAGATAATAAAGATGTAATAAATAACAGTTTAAAATATCAATAGTATATCATAACCTCGTTAGGATATTTTCAATTCAGAGAAAATTAAAAATTTTATCTAGACTGTGCAGCTACGAATTTCATCTTGCGCACCCCCACGCAGGTTCACTGCAATATAATTCCCACACTACTTGTAAATAGTCAACACATTTTTATTTTTATATCCATATATTTTAATATCCATATCCATATATTTTAATATCTATAATCAAAGAGTAAATAGCCAATGCTTGTATATAATTTTTTGACCAACGACCCGAGGGGTAAGAGGGAGAAAAAAGGAGGTTGAATAATAAACAAAGAGAAAATGGCTGCGTTTCTTTTTGTCGCGTCTATTATTTCTTATATACAAATTTAGAGTTTTAAATTTATAATTATTCAAAGATATACCTTAATACGACATATATATATATATATAAAGATAGATTATAAATACTATTTACATAATCATAGTAACTCACAGTCTTATACTTGTCCAGTTGACAGTTGTTACCTGACAACCTTTGTTGTCTCCATGTTTCCTCGCGGCCCTCTAGAACGTAAGCATAACAATATATATCAGCTTTGATAAGGCAGTAGAAGAACGTATTCCCTTGAAAGCTCGATTTTTCCTAATTAAAAAGGTACATATTATCCATTTTTTCAAATTACAAAGTGTGTATAAAGCCATTAACAATTTTATAATATACTATTGTCACGGTAAAGAAGACAAGTATTCCAAAAGTTCACACAAATTGAAAATAATTTATTTAAAAAATCAATAGAATGCAAAAACAAGATAATAATTTTACATGTGATAATCTACAAGAATGGTAAAAGAGGTAGTGACATACCCAATGATAAACTAACAACAGAGTATTTACAATAATTATTCTGTGATACTATGACATCATAAATTAAAAGAGAAACCACCCCGCCTACACACACTCATTGACATACGAAAATTACAGATTTATTTGATAATTAACACAATTTTTCAGAAACTCCTACTTCGCATTCTGCAATTTGATTGTAGTATTCTTTATAGCTTTGTTTTACCCTTTGGTTTCAGTGTAGTATAGGCTGATTGAATTATTATATTTGATAGTTCTCTTACGGTCTGATCAATCGTTGTCGGTAGAAAATCTTGGGAGAAAATTGGTCAATTGTATAGACGATATCAAAGATTATTGCTCTATGATCTAAGATTTGCGATATTTTTGTTTTGTCCGCAAGAGTCTGATCGCTGTAATTGCTTGTCTGTTTGATAGTGTAAGATCGATTCCACTGGCAGGTTTTATCGTTATGTGTTGTCAGGTTCATATCATCAATAATAAATCGATATACCAAAGCCTTTTTCTGGTACAAATTAACTTTACTAGGTACCGCTCACAAAGAGAAATCTAGGTTATGATTTTTACAACAATGAATAATATGTGAAGGTTATTCATATATTAAAACAAAGTGTTCAATGCGGGATTCGAACCCGGTTCATGGCTGTCGGGAATCGAGAGTTTTAACTACTCGTCCAACGACTTCTTTTTTTAAAAAGTGTACAATGCGGGATTCGAACCCGGTTCATGGCTGTCGGAATCCGATGATATCCACCGACCTCCAGAGCTTTTCTCTAGCATTGGCCAAATTGCCTCATTTATATTGTACAATCATGCACAAAATTAAGGAAGTGGAAATTCTTTGTTGTGCTCGGTCATCTGTTTTTTTTTTTTTTTTTTTACGGAGACAGAGGCAATTTTTTTTTTTCACACTTGGTTATCTCGTGTGTCTTAATAAAGATCACTGTGTATCAAATATCTATCAGAGTTATTGTTTGAATCCCGATATACATGCTAAAATGTACAACTTCCTTTTGTCCATGAGTAATAGGTGTTTGAATTTTATATGTTAATTTTGTAATTATTCTTATTTTTTAATTCATAGAAGCATTTTTCTTGCAGACATATTCAATTTTTTATCATCATAATTTTTAATATCGTTTTTTTTTTTCTTAGTTAGTTATCAAATCATTTGCAATTGTAGTTTCTTTTTTGTTTTGTTCCTTTTCAAGCAACAAAATATATAGAAGTAAGGTGCAATATTCAAGCATATGGAACCAACATCGATTCATTTTTAAAACAAAGCAAAACTTATACGAGTACAACTTTCACTTTTTAATACAATAGGGTTCCTGTAATAAAGCTATATCTGCTATTTCATTCGATGCCTATAGTTCGTTTAGGTTTGTATTGCTTTTCCGTATATTTTTCAATATTTTTTATCGTATCAATAGATTCAGTTTGTGAGGTTATCTATTGTGAATATATATTTCAATAAATTATTATAAAGGCATCTCCTAATCGTGAAACTGAAAGTTTCTGATGGCTTACTGAAAGAGAATCAGAGGCTGGATCTCAAAAGTATTGTTTAATTAACAATAATATTATATTAAGATGACAAGGAACAAAGAGAGTCAAAAAGGCAAGCGTAGGGGCAGACAACAAAAGCAAACTGAAACTTATACAGGTACGGCCGGTCGGAGTGGCGCCAGGTCACGTGATGTCTGGGGGAAGCTGGCGTTGCTAAGCAACAGCCGGTGTGCGAAGTTAACTCTCTCCAACACTTACGCCATCTGTCGGATTAAATATCAACATTCATTGATTTTTTAATTATTCCAGAATTGGCTAAATACCCATTCTTGAATAATCAAGAAAAGCTAACCAGGTATGCGTTTCGGGCTGTTGGCCCCCATCAGCGTGGTGCAAGCTGTACCTCAACGACCAAAAAATGATTGATGAAGTATTTACTTTTGAATTAATCAAAATACAACCTTCAATCATGATATTCTTTAACGTTGTTGTTTTTTGTTCAAATCAATAAGCTTGAGGGATAAGTCTCTTTCAAATAAATTTATTTATTTCAAGCTTTCGGGCACAACCGCCCTTCGACAGGAAAAAATATATTAGCTACTAAAGTTTTCGGATCTAATCTATATATATATATTTGTGAGACGCCCGTGTCTCAAGTGTAATGCGAGGCTTGCCGCGAGAGGGGATGAGATCCTTGAAAAAGATTTGCTATTTGTAAATATAGAGAGAATTTGCCCGTGTAAAATATGTACTGATATGAATAGGACAAACAATATGGCATATCTTGGAAACACATTGACAAACACATGTTTGTCCTATTCATATCAGTACATATTTTACACGGGCAAATTCTCTCTATATTTACAAATAGCAAATCTTTTTCAAGGATCTCATCCCCTCTCGCGGCAAGCCTCGCATTACACTTGAGACACGGGCGTCTCACAAATATATATATATATAGATTAGATCCGAAAACTTTAGTAGCTAATATATTTTTTCCTGTCGAAGGGCGGTTGTGCCCGAAAGCTTGAAATAAATAAATTTATTTGAAAGAGACTTATCCCTCAAGCTTATTGATTTGAACATACTATTAGGGGATTGGCCTATTAGTTGTTGTTTTTTACCAAATTATACAAGAAATATACTTAATGAGTGTAAGTTCTAATCTATTTTTGGATATATTAATTGGCTGAGTGAGACCTATTTCTTAACAGAACATAATACATTCCGTGGTTTGTGTTTTCACAAGTCACAACATTTTATTTCATTTTAGAGAAAAATGTATGCTATCATTATATTATTTCACTTTTAGCTGATTAAACGCCTATTTTAATTTATTTATTAATTAACCAGGCGCGATATTGAAATATTTACGCCTATTAAAGAGGAAACAAACAAAACAACAAACGATTTAGAACTTAGAATTAAATATTTACAAATTTACATGTATCATTCGACAGAGTTCATAAAATTTATATAGACAAAGTGGCAGCTGTAAGAGAGCTAAATGATTTAGATCAGGGAACAAACGATGTCTCACTTCTGCAAGGTTCGGACAGTCGTAGATAAGGTGAAGAGCAGTTTGTTCAGGTTCTCCTCGGTGTTTTTGATAGACCTCTTTTTTTGTGTACGCATTTCTGGAATTTTCCGTGTGATGTGATAAATTGAGTGACTATAAAATTTTATGGAACTGTGTAGGAATTCCGTTTGGTAAAATGTGCGAATTGTAATTTGAAAACTTGTTAATAAGGTACCTAAATCTTCGTTTTCCTATTTTGACCGATTTGCCTTTGACGAACATCGAATGTTTTCCCTCATATTTCATCAATGTTATTGATTTCAGCCACTCGGGTTTTCATATATTTTCAAAATTATTCATTCTGGTATATGAGGGTATTAGAATAAATTCCAATAAGAAGTGCACAAATATGAAATTTAATTTTGCTTTTGTTCTAATATAATGGTCATACCTTTTGAATAATTTATATTTAAATTATAAAAATCTATTTAATACGTGTTTTGTCTATGTCGAAAATCATTGTCGACAATTTGTGTAATTATATATTTGAATTATTGAAAACTATGCAAATTACATTAATATACATTAAGTTAGTTGTTAGCATAATTGGTGTTTTTCTCATTGAAAACGTTCCGTATCTGGAGGGAACATGGAGAGATAGCTTTATAAATATAATATTGGTCAATGCTTTTCAGCCGTCGTTGTTGGGGTTCAAGGTTTCTAAATAACAAGGAGGGTTGTATGTAGATACAGCTTAGCGCGACGCCCTTTATTACCTGTAGCTGCTACGTATCTACGTATCGTTGGGCCGTCATAGTGGTCTCAATACAAATCATACTATCCACTATCATTGATAAAACAGAAGTGAGATACACCTGAAAACATTACCCTGAGCCATTCTGCAGTCCACTTGGCTCTATCTCGACAAAATTGCAAACAGAGGTATCCGTACCGCTGGGTGAAAGACTATTTTAACGGGTGCAATGAGTGTAAACCGCCATCCACAAATCGGCGTATAATGATTCTGATCGATACGAGAGAATCAAGGGTGTCCTGCACACCCTTCAAAAATGGTGACAGAAGTGAACTGTGGGACCGCCAACGCCATCCGGCGGATGCGTCGGCTCACGCGCGCTGACGTCACTCTGGCCGTACCAGCACCATTCAATCATGCCACATTTCCTTGTGTCAACCATCCTCGCCATAGTCTGTACACTGTAGACGCATCCCGGTATCTTCCTTAAAGACTCGACGTATGGATCAACCGGCCCTCCTGAGTCCAATCGTCATACCTCTCGTGAAATCAGCGGTGGCCTGGTATTTTCTGATACTAAACGTTTTATCTGAGTCAAAAAACAAAAATTTCAAATACTTTTCCAGCCAGACAGAGAGGTGCGAATATTGGAAATTTAGTAAGTTCTTCATCTTATATCTCAATCAACATGCACGGAATATAGCTGCTCAATTTGCATTATTTACATAACTCGGTGAACTATCTTTACCCTGAAATTTTCATATTTTTCTGTCCAGTATTTCTTAGTGTTGTAAATTAAGTGTCACGCAGTATATGTAAATAGAACTCGCAGTGCATGTAAATATAATTCTCATCGGTACATCGAATAGTGAAAAAGGAACTCAACCTCAAGGCGTACAAGTTCTAAAAGGTTCTAATCTTCACGATTGAGAACAAGCGCGTACGACTGGAGAGATGTCGCCAACTCAAGCATCGGGCCATCGGTCAGTGATGGGAGCGCAACCTCTTAACGGACGAAAAGCTAACCCTCGAGCAGGCACACAACCACCAAAGCGACAGGAGCTGATCCGCTGAGGCTCCCGGCACGTCGGCCATCGCCGAACAACGCCAAAATCCGCAGTTGGTTATGGTATGGATCGATATTTGCGTCAGTGGCAAGGCTCCCCTCGTTTTCTTTGATCAGGAGGTCAAAATCAACCAAGAAGTGTATTGCCTCGACATTCTCGAGGCCGTCTTACTCTCGTGAGCTCAACAGTACTTGGGCGATGCGTATTGTATGTTCCAGCAGGACTGCCGCCAGATCACAAGGTGAAAATGACTCGGGACTGGTGAAGGGCTCATTTTCCGGATTTAATCACGTCGGCGCAATGGCCGACCTACTCATCCGAACTCAACCCGATGAATTACAGCGTGTGATTCATTTTGCAGGCCAGGGCCTGTGCTACACGCCACAAAAGTTTGAAGTCGCTAAAGCGATCGCTGCGCCGAAAATGGGACCGATTGTCACCGGAGGACTTGCGGACCTATGTATCTCCGCCAAGAGAGGCCACTTTGAAACCTGCTGAATATATTGTTAGTTAGTGTCATTAATATTGTTAGTCATTGTGTTAATATCTTTGATTTTTTGTTCAATAAAATTAAGACAAAAAATGCTTAACTCCGTTAATTTAGGATACCCTGTAAATATGTAAATATTTATTGGTTGAGAATATATCGTAGAGATAATAATGATATATTACTATATATTTATTGTTTGTACCACGTCTAGCCTCGGGCCAGTATTCCAGAATACAATATAGAACAATTTTTGACGCGCCTTGCCAAATGCTTTAATTTTTGTTTGCTTCTCACAAGGACATAACATTTGTCTCTAAACGTTGAGATAATAAATTGATTTACTGGCCAAAGTATCTTCAATTTTAAGAACTACTAATGCCGGCCAGGCAGCCTGTATCTTTATAATACAATCTCCTTGGTAAAGGTAACGCAGTCCCATGGGGTTATCAATGAATTGAAACTGATGGATGTAGTCTTTTTATTTTGTTACTTTAAATTCAAATCCTATATATTAGTGTTTTCTAATTCCCATACCAATATGAATTAACGGGATTTTATTGTATACTATTTATGATAATAAGTGATTAAAAATATTCTAATGTTGCCGTTGAACATAAAATACTAAAAGGAGTCAATATTTAAAAAAAGAGATTCGTTTCTATCAATTTGGGAGCTAATATAAGCTGTATAAATCAGAGATACAAAGACGAGATATAGATTTGGCAAGCTCAAGTAATGTTCGCTGTAAACAACCACAAAAAAAATGCATTAGAACTGCTACTAATCGAAGTCCTACTTGGAAGCAGATGCGTGTATAGGGGCAAACAATCATCAGCAACATGTTTCTATATCCATACTAAGACAACCGTAAGCTTCTCAAGAGACAAAGTACAATTTTTTGTTTTGTTATTCCATTAATGGAGTTTAGGTGTTGATTTGCGAGGTCAAACAGAAACTTTATCGATTGTTTTCAATTATTAATGTTTTGAAAGCTTTTTTTGTCTGTTATTGTATAAGGATAATTTTTTTTTTTCGAAAATAACTATGGATTTATATAAGTTCTTGTGCGTATTTGAAGAATAATCTCTGCCTTTAGAAAACAAAATCTTTTGAAGAATGGTTAAAAGATATATTCACTATTATATTAAACAAAATCGTGAAAGAAAGTTAGGCATATATTTGTTCTTCTTCTAAAAATGACTATAAATGTAAATTCTCTCGATAACATAATCCATTGAATTAATATTAAAATAAAAACATAAAGCCTTCAGGGAAAAGTTTATTTTAAAAATATTTTTTATTTAAAAAAATATCTCGAGCTTTCGGGCAAGTACGCCCTTCTATTCCCTGAGCCCAGCCCATAACCCCCAAGTGAAGCACGCGCAACAGAAGCCCGCATTGATCATGCCTTAAAACAAATCTAAACAGGGAATGAACTTTATTTAATTTTAAATCATATTTTATTGGCGTATTAATCATATAAAGCATTTTCTCCCGTAGAAGGGCGTACTTGCCCGAAAGCTCGATATATTTTTTAAATAAAAATATTTTTAAAAGAAACTTTTCCCTGGAGGCTTTATGTTTTTATTTTAATAACTATAAATGTAATTTAGCTTCAATTGATATTAGGATTTTTTTATTTTTTAAAGGTGAGTATATAAGGAGTATGTAGCAAATCTTGCCAATGAATTGGAATAACAATAAAAACAGGGATATAAAAAAAAACAATTTTTATTTTGTTCCATTTCAAAAAAGCTCCTTCATATAGGTTTAATAAAATATTGCACTTTGAAATCAAATTTATTAACGCTGTACTAATAGAAAAATGATCATTGAGTATAACCTTCTTGTATTTAATAAAACTGACAACATAAACTTCTTTTCAGAAGATTATATAGTAGTTTTTGCGTGGTGTGTGGGTGTTGGTGAAGAGGAATGCTCTCATACTTTATTTATAAATCTGGGTCTTGTAACAAAGACGTGAAAACAATATTAATCATTGTAAAAAAACGACACACGCGTACAGGCTTCGGTCTAGGTAGCCCACTATCCAATGGTGTAAAAGTCGACAAAAGCCACTCTAATATTATTATCACGAGGTTTCATAACTATCATTGCTGCTTCTGTAACGTAGAAACGTTGGTTTGACTGTGATGAGACATTAGAGAGAAGAGGATATGCTAAATAAAAACGGAAAATTCTCTATGTAAGACATTTTTCAGCTATTATGGTCATTTATGTGCAGAAATTTCCACAGAACTTGCACTTCCTCAAATAAAATCCTTTAGCACTTCTTTAGCTTGGGCCAACTTCATTTCGATGAATGCTTTAAATTCTAGTTTTCCGAAAGTTTTTTTAAGGGATAGAAAGGGAAGATAACTGTGAACCATTCTTTGAGTTTATGAGTCATTTGTAATTGAATAATAATTATAATGAATATTTGAGATGCATTTTTGTGTTAATCTATACGAGGTGTGTTCAAAAAGTATCGCGAATTTTGAATTTTCGCGGGTTACGTATATTCGAATTTCGATCTTTTTGTGGCTTTATGTTGGTACTCATGTCTCTCACTTATGCCGACAAGCTCGGCCATTTTGAATGTTCACTTAATTGTTGACAGCTGCTTTGCTTGCAGGTGTTTTGGATCGTCTTCGATTTTTACCTATTAAAAAAAATGGATCAAAGAACCTGTATCAAATTTTATGTCAAAAACGAAATTAAATGCGCGGATGCATTCCGAATGTTGACTGTGGCATACGGAGAAGCTACCTTGGACCGAAGCAACGTTTATCGGTGGTACAAAATGTTCTCCAAGAAAATGTGAACGACGAAGAGCGTGCCGGACGCCCGAGCACTTCAACAACAGACGAAAAAATTAATGAAGTGGAGAAAATGATATTGGCCAATCGTCGAATCACCGTTAGAGAAGTTGCTGAGGACCTAAACATATCAATTGGCTCGTGCCATTCGATTTTTATCAATGATTTGGGCATGAGACGGGTCGCCGCGAAATTCGTACCAAAATTGCTCAATTGCGACCAAAAACAGCATCGCATTAACATTGCTAATGAGATGTTGGACTCTGTCCGCGACGACCCAAATTTGCTCCAGAGGGTCATAACTGGTGACGAAGCGTGGGTTTATGATTATGACGTGGAAACCAAAGCTCAATCATCTCAATGGAAGCTGCCGAACGAACCGAGACCGAAAAAAGCGCGCCAAGTTCGGTCGAATGTGAAAGATTTGCTGACAGTTTTCTTCGATTGCAGGGGCGTGGTGCATCATGAGTTCTTGCCACAGGGTAGAGCGGTCAATAAGGAACATTACCTGCAAGTTATGCGCAATTTGCGCGAAGCAATCCGCCAGAAACGCCCGGAGTTGTGGAAGAACAAAAATTGGCTTTTGCACCACGATAACGCCCCTGCTCACACATCGTTGCTTGTGCACGACTTTTTGGCCAAAATCAACACACTAATGATGCCGCAGCCACCGTATTCCCCAGATCTGGCCCCCTGTGACTTTTTCTTGTTCCCTAAACTGAAGAGGCCCATGAAAGGACGACGTTACGCTACGCTTGACGAGATAAAGACGGCATCGAAAGAGGAGCTGAAAAAGATTTTTTTTAAAATGATTTTTTGAAGTGCTTCGAAGATTGGAAAAACCGTTGGCACAAGTGTATAATATCTCATGGGGATTACTTTGAAGGGGACAAAATAAGTATTCATGAATAAATAAATAATTTTTGAAAAACACAAAAGTCGCGATATATCATTGAGAAGTATTTTATTTGTGACACATTCATTTCATAAAAATGTTGTGTTGTTGCTTGATAAAAGAACAACTTTCGGGGGTATAAAGTATCTTTAAGACTTTATTTAAGCCTTATCAATAAAATAATTACAGAATAATACAAAAGAAAACAACAACAAAAAAAAATACAGCATTCGCAAACTCACCAACTGCAGCACAGATAAGGAAATAGAAATAGAACAGAAGACAGAAGTTGGCAGAACCTTCTAGAATCTTCTACGAAGTACACCAGCCTCGGCGGTAAGCAGCAGCCTGACCTATTGAGGCAGTAGCTAGCGTTTGTTTGGAGCACACCACGTAGCTTCGTTCTTCTCCATGGCATGACCTTTCAAACTATATATCCCAGAGTAGATTTTTCCAGAACGCTCAAGGTCAGTCAGCCAATCAGAAAAAGCCAGCATTAAAAGTTGCATTATCAATTCAAAGTGGCCAATCAGTTTTTTTTCTCAGAGTTGTTCTACATTATTTTAGAATGTTTCAAAAACATTCTATTCTGGAATGCGGTTTTCATTCCACTTAACAATATCGTTTCGCAAACTCCTGTTTGTCGATGTCCTTCATCCAAGTTGTATCGCTAATTAACAATAATAATAATAATAATAATAATAAATATTTACTAAAATACTATTGGTTGGGCAAATTTTCACTTAGGCAAACTCTGGGAGAAGCCGGGCCAGTTGAATAATATTTAATAAATAAAAATGAATAAATACTTTCAATTCGAATATTTTGGTGTTTAAATATCAACAATAATATTTTCAGGAAATATAAATGATTATTTTCAATTATTTTCACATAAATATTAGTTTCAAAGGGTTACTTTAATTTATCCTTTGGTTTTTCTGCTATTAAAGTAAATTTTAAATCAAATATTTTTGCGCTGCAATATTTATTTTGTTCGATAACTTTTCGGAATATATTATCAGACGACGTTTTATTCTTTTATCCATGTTCTGTAAAAGTGCAAAGAAATTGCTTGAGACTGATTTAATTAAATAAAAAGAAACTCAACTCCAGAAACCTTTTCAATATTTGAATTAATATACTCGTACAATATATATATTATAAGATGAGAAAGTTTCTAACAGTTTTTTGGTTGAGCAAGCTTTCACTCGGGCAAAATCTTGGCGAAGCCAGGTCATTTGTCAAGTAATTTAAAATTTAAAATGAGCAACCATTTGAAATATGAGATTTTCTATATAAACACGTGTAAATTGAGAGAATATTTTCAGAGAAAAATTATAAACAAGTATTAAAAAATTATTTCTTCATATAAATATGAGAGATCGCTTTAAAAAGATCACTTTAATTCATCTTTTGATTTTTGAGTAATTGGGTTATTAAGCAAGTTATCAATCAAATTCTTATGAATCAATTTTCTTATTTTGCATAATTTTCTAAAATTTCCAATTTATAATTAGTGTATATAATTTATCTATATTTAATGTTAAAATTATTAAATATAGAAAATATTAAATTATTTTGAACCGCTATCAAAATTTCGTTTCCCAGGGTCCAACAATGGTTCAGTCGGTTGGGAATTGAGGTGAAGGCGGGTCTGCTTTGAGACTCAGTCCGAATTTACTTGTTTCCTCAGATATTGAGGCTTTGTCTTCCTCTCCCCCGACTCTTTGAGACGGAGTCCATAGCATCGGCAGACCAGTTCCTGGCAGGGCCTGGATCATCAGCTCGGCCGAGTCATCGAGCGAGTTGGATGCTCTGGTTGTGCCAGAAGAGTGGAATAGGGCTTCTACGGGAGGCGAAGCGCCACTATAAACAAAGGCTAACGAGTCGAGCAGGTACCTCCTGGGTGGCATGGAAACCCTTTGCGAAAATATTCATAACCTGGTCTGGTGATGCATGGACTTCAAATGTTGAAAATAAGCATATTTAATTGAAAAAACTTCAATAAAGAAGATCACCTTATTACTACAACCTTTCATATTGATTTCAACACTCCTTTGGGTCTTTTTTTTTTTGTTTATGCAGTAAGTTTCAAGAGTGTTGGAGTTGATTTGTAGCTTTTTTTTGTATAATAGTCTATCAGTTTAATAGTGTTACGTATTATTATATAGGTGCCCCAGCAGAAAACGCGAAATTTATATGTTATGATATATGTACACACATGTACAGTGTGGTTCAAAAGATGGGAAACAACTATATTTTCAATAATTTGATAAATTACGATTATTACCTCGTTAATGCTGTTGCAGGGAATCAGTTTGATGTGAATCGCCGCTGAAATGCTGCACGTTGTAGAGGCGTTCTTCTGTAGTGGAAACTATCAAAGCACATGAGCGTTTTTAACTACATATTTTAGAAACGGTTATCATTACCATGAAAGATCATGCTATGTTGTACCCTACTCAACTTTTGTTAAAGCACAAACGCGAACAAAAACGGTTCAATGGGATAACTAGATTACCGCGTGATACAATAAACATTGAACATCTGTCCAAAGCCGTAGTTTAAAGTCCAAAGAGATCAACTAATAAATCGTGACATAATGTATATATCCCACGACCAGTATGCAGAGTATTCTAAAATTTGACTTACAACTCTTTGGATAAATTGTATAAATTGTACAACCAGCATAAGTATCAACTAACTCCATTCTGCGATGGCGAATCAGCAAAAGTGATGAAAGTTTTCGCAAAACCTTTTCGCGTCCGATGTAGCTCATTTCCACCTCAGTGGTTATCTTAATAAACACTGCCACGACACCATATTTAGCAAATTTTTCTCAAACCTGGTGAACATGGTTTTGGGCTAATGGTCTTCGTCAATCCAGGTAGGTTTGATTTCATGAGCACATAGGGGATCCATGGAATCTTCAGAATTTGACAAAGAGGTGTTTGGCTGGCAAAGTATCTAGGCCAACTTTTTCTCACCATCCCCAATTTACGAGCTTGCAGAGACGGTCATTATATGGTGTCTAGTATTTGGGTCTATATTTTGAAGAAAGAAATGTCATTTATATTCTTAAAAGTCAATATCTATGCTAAAATTCCCATCTATATTAGTTCTGCATAGTGATTTTAGAATAATTTTATTAATTGATTAAAGTAGCCTTTGGACAAGCCCTTCTTCAGCAAACTAAACATGGAAGGGCTTGCCCAAAACCTACTTTATTCTATTATTAAAAAGAGGTACGCCGCCTTATGCCTTTTTTGTAATGCTTTTTAGATGGCAGAGCGCCATCTAGTGGAACAGAAATCAACTAAACATTGATTTAACCTGTTCCCTGATATTTGGCCAACCCATTATCTTGATAAATCAAGAAAAACCATCCACGAAATTTATCAAGCAAATGGGTTGTCCAAATATCAGAGAACAGGTTAAATCAATGTTTAGTTGATTTCTGTTCCACTAGATGGCGCTCTGTCATCTAAAAAGCACATGTGCTTTTGATCAGGATATGCCTTCTTCATTTTTAATATCAACACTTGACCTTTATATATTTTCTATTAATTTTCCATATATATAACAAAAATTATCATAACGTTCAGGCGGACAAATATAAACTTACAAACATTTAATTTATATTCTAGAATTTTTTTACATATGCCTCTTCCAAAATAAGAATTCTGAATATAATTCGAAAATAATAAAATTTAAGGAAACTTTATAAAAGTTCTAGTGAGTTTACTGCATTTTTTATGAATTTTTTTAAAATACATACTTGATAATGTACTTGCTATTTTATGAATAAAAACAAAGTCGGAAACTGTATTGTTAATTTGTAACAGGTTGTGTGAAATTATTGGTTTGAAATTTTGATGGACTTGTCGATAGATTGATTTTACTCAAGGAATCGATTAATGATTTTTGTCTCGGGTGATAATTATATTATTTCTATCTTTAATATTTCAGGTTAGTTTGTGCTTGAGATATTTATATATCTCCCACTATAGCTTCTCTCGTGCTTTTAAATAGTATCAGTGCTTTATTGTAGAACGACATTTTAAAATTATCCCGCATGTGCTTCTTTTGAACGAAATATCGAAATTTATTTTAAGGAGAAATAACGATTATTTTTAACCTTAGGAATGAAGTATGAAAGGATGAATTGTGAAGAGTAATGACGATTCCCATCCCTGGACACTTTTAATTTTCCGTTTATCACTACTCTTCACAATTCATCCTTTCATACTTCATCCCTAAGGATAGAAATAATAGTTATTTCTCCCCCCTTAAAATAAATTTCGATTTTTCGTTCAAAAGAAACACATGCGGGATAATTTTCAAATATTGTTCTACAATTGTAAACCGCATTATATTGTAGCATAAATCAGTGCAATATATTGTCACAGAATAAATATTCTGTGGTGGTCTACTCTACAAATTAAATGTCATCATCCTGACGTCAGCATTTTATTTGTAAATAGTTTGTAGATATATCTCGATGGGATTTGATCGATCTGGAAAACTTGTAAATACCTTTCTTTTAGAAATAATTTATTCCTTATTCTGCTTAAAGTAAGTTATCTCATTATTCCCTTATATAAATTGGTAGGATGGTTGAAACACGTTCTGGAAAGATGCACGACATGTCTGAGGAAAGAATCAAGGCTGACGAATCTGCCAAGCCGCAACCTGGTGCAACCATATATACAATGATGATTATATATATAAATATTTGCTTATCCCTAGTACACATGGTACAGGCCATGATAATCATGGTGGGTAGAAGTAGGCGACTGCTTTTACTGTAAGTGCATCACATGTCTACACATGTGGTGAAAAGAAGTTCGACTTTGCACTTACAAATGTGCCAGAGTCTCGTTTGGTTACTTGCACTCGCTGGTGGGGTTGGACTTTTTCAAGAATCAGGGGCCATTGAAGCATTTTTTAAATCGGAAAAATTGCCCAATGTGGGAATCGAACCCGGGTCGTAGCGGTTGAAAACCAACGGTTTAGACCATCCTTCCACTGACCCCCTTTATATTTTGTTTAAAGATAAAATATCACATTTAAAAGACGAAGGGAAATTTAATTCCCTTTGCATTATATTATTGAACTAGGGTATAAGTTTATGCGTTTTGAAAATACGAAACTAATATAGACGCGTATGATTCTTTTAAAAATAGAATAATTTCGACTGCCCTTACTGCAATGAAAAAATTAATAGGAGGGCCTTACTCATCAGTGGTGAACCCTCCCAGCGGTTTCGCCAGTTTAATCTAACATACCGCTGTTATATTGCCTTTTTTGATCTTCCTTTTATAGTAATACTGATGCTAGACTCTTGGAATGGGTATTTTAGGTGAACTATGGACATAAGCTTTGAGGAGAGCAGAATTACATATAATTATAAATATAGATGGAAATTTTGCCGGGAGGAAAATGATCTAAAGAGACAATTTATGTGTTTTATTCTATGTAATTTCCCATATTTATTTGTGCTGTCCACGTTTCACAAGCGAGTTTCCATAATTAAACAAATATCATTTTTTAAAAAATAAAGTTTGGCGTTCAGCCAACTGAAATATTGGTAAAATAAATTATATTTTGATCCAATATATGCATTTCTAATTAAATATTACAATGTGAAAAAATAGTAAAAATGTGAAATTGTACTGGGATAAGGTGAATAAATTAAGAATAAAGCATTTCCTTTGAGGCATCTACTTTATCCTCCTTAACCCTGTACAATTTCACATTTGTATTATTTTTTCATATTGTTTAGCGTTCTCACACAATTCTAGCCTTAACTACCCGTTTCATGATTTTTCAGGATGCCTGAATGACCTATTATTTTGGTCGTTAAGGTACAGAATCCATCACGCTGATGAGGGCCAACAGCCCGAAACGTGTAGGTGGTTAGATTTTCTTGATTAATTAAGAATGGGTATTTGGAATAATTAAAAATCAACAAATATTTATATTTATTCCATTAAATGGCGCAAGTCATCAGCAACTTCAGTTGCACAATAAGGAGATGCCTTTTTATTTATTTACCCACCTTATCCCAGTACAATTACAAATTGTACTATTTTACCTAAATATTAAAATGTAAATAAATTATATTTTAAAGATGTTTTTCTTATATATTTATTGCGTGTCTGTATGCGTCTTATTCGTAGGTGTTACATTAAGCAAAGATGTTTGTCAAAGGCCATTCTCTTAGTTATATTCAAATTATAGGTTGTAGGATATTCCTCAACAGATATATTAATTTTGAAAATAGAGAAATCCATATTTAAATCATTAGATAATAAAAAAAGACATATATTGGATTGAATAAAAGATTTATTTGCCAAAAGCGGCGCTGAGTTTGTTTATACAAAAATGTAATGCCTTGATAAAGGTTTGGCGTTCAGCCAACCGAAATATTGGCAAATAAATATTTTATTCAATCCAATTAATGACTTTTTCATTATCTAATATATATTTATGAGAAATTTGTGAACTATTTTTGACGCATATAATTCTTTAAAAAATAAATCAATTTTATACTGCCTTTACTGCAATGTTAAAATAATGAGAGGCTTTATCATTGAAATAAGTGCAGTAGAAAATTGATTATTTTAAAAATAATCATACGCATCAATTTATTCATTAAATTACAATTTTATCAGTTTCTTAAAAGATTTTTGTTGCATTATAATTCAAAATACACGTGTATATCTACAAAAGGTATTAAATTTGATATACATTTATTTACTGGAAAAATAAATACTTGGATCTGTTACTGTTAAATTATTGTCGATTCTATAGTCTTTAAAAACAGGACAATTTAGTAAAAGATCGAGAATAGTTCATATTTTAAATAGCAGATGGCGCGCTAATTCATCGTATATAATTATAAATTTTGAAACAAGAAATACATTACAAATACCTTCCAAATACTGTTCAATACCTTCCAAATACTGTTCAATACATTACAAATACTGTTCAATACATTACAAATACTGTCCAATACCTTCCAAACACTGTTCAATACATTCCAAATACTGTTCAATACCTTCCAAATACTGTTCAATACATTACAAATACTGTTCAATACATTACAAATACTGTCCAATACCTTCCAAACACTGTTCAATACATTCCAAATACTGTTCAATACATTACAAATACCTTCCAAATACTGTTCAATACATTAGAAATACCATCCAAATACTGTTCAATACATTACAAATACCTTCCAAACACTGTTCAATACATTCTAAATACTGTTCAATACATTACAAATACCTTCCAAATACTGTTAAATAAATTACAAATACTGTTCAATACATTTCAAACTCTGTTCAATACATTTCAAATACATTATAAATACTGTTCAATACATTCCAAATACTGTTTAATACATTCCAAATACTGTTCAATACATTCCAAATACTGTTAAATAAATTACAAATACTGTTCAATACATTTCAAACTCTGTTCAATACATTTCAAATACATTATAAATACTGTTCAATACATTCCAAATACTGTTAAATACATTCCAAATACTGTTCAATACATTCCAAATACTGTTCAATACATTCCAAACACTGTTCAATACATTCCAAATACTGTTCAATAAATTACAAATACTGTTCAATACATTCCAAATACTGTTCAATAAATTACAAATACTGTTCAATACATTCCAATTACTGTTCAATACATTCCAAACTCTGTTCAATACTTTCCAAACTCTGTTCAATACATTCCAAATACTGTTCAATACATTCCAAATACTGTTCAATACCTTCCAAATACTGTTCAATAAATTACAAATACTGTTCAATACATTACAAATACTGTTCAATACATTCCAAACACTGTTCAATACATTCCAAACTCTGTTTAATACTTTCCAAACTCTGTTCAATACATTCCAAATACTGTTCAATACATTCCAAATACTGTACAATACCTTCCAAATACTGTTCAATACATTCCAAATACTGTTCAATACATTCCAAACTCTGTTCAATACTTTCCAAACTCTGTTCAATACATTCCAAATACTGTTCAATAATACTGTTCAATACATTCCAAATACTGTTCAATACATTCCAAATACATTCCAAATAGGACATAAAAAGGGACCGTCAAGTACACCTAGTTTCCTAGATTTGAAGGAAAAAGAGTGGACCTCCAATTAGGAGTGCGTGACAAGCCGGCCCAGAGAGACGTCCCACCTGGGCTGCAGGTGGCTCGGCTCAGAGCCCGGGGCAGAAGAAGCCGCGGACTCTGCCGGAAGGATAACGCCATCAATTTGTTACCATTACCAATGTTCACTGACACATTAGGACATGATGACAATATACATTGGGAAATATTAATTCTTTTAGCACACGAATCTTTCCAAAAGAACAAATTCATTCTACCCTTAATGTTAGATGTCTGTAGAAAATTGTTGTAGTTTAAAAGAAAACTCTGATGTACTCAAAAAAAGAAAAAGAAGTCAAAATGCAACGAGCCATTCTTCTCGCTACCAACAAGTCGGTTACAGAGAAAGGCTTTATTTTTCACAGACTTCATCTTTTTTTCTTTTATATACTTCATAATTCTCCATGATGGGTAAAAAGAGCTGCTGTCGAAGGTTGGCTATCCAGGGGGTACTGCATGGAGGTGACAGACAGACTTTGCCCCTTTGAAATGCATGAGAGCCTCAATACAGGACCTATATTCCAACCTTACTAAGATTGTAAAATTTGATCTATGAATTTATTATCCATGACCTTGTATATTTATACAAAATGGGATAATAAAAGAAAATTATATATATTTAGACAAAACTTATTTAAAATAGCCAATGCATAAAACGACTATTAAATTGAGACATTACAGAAGAAAAAATACAAAAGTGAGAGTAAGATTTACAAATATATATTCATGAACAAAAACATAAGGAAGTGGAACCTTTTAGCATGTATATCGGGATTCAGACAATAACTCTGAAAGATATTACAGTGACCTTTATTGTTTTATTACACACAAGATAACCAAGTTTTAACTGAATTACCTCTGTCTCCTTAAAAAAAAAAAACAGGCGACCGGCGATATCAATTAATTCTCACTTCCTTAAGTTTTGTCTATGAGTGTATATAATTTACTTTTATATGTTATTTTGAATATATTTTGTTTAATTCTTTATTTAATTTCATGTACAGTTCGATGGGATTTGTGGCTAAGAGACATGTGTGCCTATCAGTAAAATTTTCGTTATTTTTATCAGAAAATATTTCCATAAAATAATTTATTTCTATTCAAGTCTTTTTGCAAAATAACATTTTTCTTTAACTAACCAGACTGGCGCATGCCTACTGCTGGCGAAACCGCTGGAAGGGTTGACCACTGATGGATCAGGCCATTTATATATTTTACCATTGCAGTAAGAACGCTAGAAAGTGTACAATTAGTAAAACCTGTGCTATGAAATAGTGTCATTTCTTATATACAAATTGCGCACTAATTCCTTATGCTTAAACTATAGATTGGAGGTCGATGGAAGGTTGATCCAAACCGTTGGTTATTGACCGCTACAACACAGAAACGAATCCCGCATTGGACACTTTTTTTTTTTCGAATTAAGAAAAATGCTTCATTAGCCTCCGATTCTTGTAAAAGTCCAACCCTACCAGTGAGTGCAAGTAACTAAACAGGGCTCTGGCACATTTGTAAGTGCAAAAAGTCGAACTGATTTTCACGTGTGTAGATATGTGGTGCGTTTACAATAAAAGCAGTCGCTAACTACCCACCATGATTACCATGGCCTGTACCACGTGTACTTGGGATAAAATTATAGATTAGCAGTCGACACTTGATGTGAAACTGTTGCTCCTATGTGCTGTCTAACATGGGTAAACATTCCGTTAGCGGCCTCAGCTAACCAGAGCGGAACGAGGGGAAGAACGCTCGGATCGTGGCTGATATCACTTTCTCACACCTTCTTCCTTTGTCAATGGGACACGTTAACTGTACAGTAGGTGATTTACACAGCGATGTATAATCCCCGTTTAGTAGGGTTATTCACATTTAACAAATATATATTCATGGACAACACTTAAGGAAGTTGTACCTTTTAGAATGTATATTGGGATTCAGACAATAACTATGTAAGATATTTGATACACAATGATCTTTACTATATATACACTCATGGACAAAACTTGAAGAAGTTGTATCTTTTAGCATGTATATCGGGATTAGGTTAATAACTTTGAAAAATATTTGGTACACAGTGACCTTTATTGACGACACACGAGATAACCAAATGTGAACAAAATTGCCTGTTTCCTTGAAGTTTTGTCCATGAGTGTATATTCAGAGAAAGGCTTCTCCTTATCGTGCAATTGAAATCTTACTAATGACTAGCGCCATCTGTCGGAATAAATATAAACTAATCGCTGATTTTCGATTATTCCAGAATTGACCAAATACCCTTTCTTGATTAATCAAGAAATCAGGATGTTTTCCTTCATAAGCGTGATGCGAGCTGTATCTCAACGACCAAAAAAGACCTGGCCTTTGAGGCTTCCTTAAAATCAAGAAATGGAAATTCAAAGGCCGTAGGAGCCCCCCCTCTTGGTCAATTTGTGGTTATTGAGGTATATCTTGCATCACGCTGACGAGAGCTAACAGCCCGAAACCCGTACCTGAATGGCTTTTCTTGATTTATCAATAAAATGAGTCAGTTATATATTTTGCCTATTATGCCTATTTTTCATTTTACCGAATATTTTCTTCCTTTTTCTTTCTAAACTGCTCATTTCTCCCCATGAGTAAAAACACAGAATTAAGATCTATGCTGTAGTATATTTACAGAGTTCGATGTTACATCCTACGGGATCCATGAAATCGTATCCGGCCTCGTACTGATGAAGGTCGTCTTCCCGGAAATTATAGAATACAGATGCTGTACGAATTCGATAAAGTTAGTATTATGGCATACCTTTTCATATATGATAATCAAAATTTCTAAGTTGACCTCTTATAGTTTTAAAAATTAACTCTAGTATCTTTAGTAAGGAATTCTATTCATACACTAACTTAAGGAAGTTGTACCTTTTAGCATGTATATCGTGATTCAGACAATAACTCTGAAAGGTATTTGATATACAATAACCTTTATTGAAGACACAAGAGATGACCAAGTGTGAACAAAATTGCCTCTGGTTCATTCAAAAAAGCAGACGGCCGGCGACAACAAAGAATTTTCACTTTCTTGAGTTTTGTCCATGAGAGAGATACAGAGTAGTAGATTTATTCTAAATATGTTCAGAGGAAGAGGAAGTTGTATCTTTTAGCATGTAAATCGGAATTCTGACAATAACTCTGAAAGATATTTGATACACAGTGGACTTTATTGAATACATATCAGATAACCAAGTGTGTACCAAATTGCTTCTGTCTTCTTAAGAAAGGCGACATCAAAGACTTTCCACTTCTTTATGTTTTGTCCATGAGTGTATATCAAATTCAATCAAATAGCATCTCTATCTTTGCATCATATTTCTCATTGCCGTTATCATACATCCTATCGAGACTGGAGAATTAGATTAATTTGAACTTTCAAAATATAGTTGTCAACAAGTAAATTTAAAATGTTGATTTATTTTCAATCTATAAAATTTGCTATCTATTTGGATGTGCAAAAAGCCATATTGAAATTAGTCAACAGCCTCTGCAGATGCCTGGTTATAGATCCGGTATTGGAAACAGATCGTGGCGTGCAGACAGAATTTAGCATTGCAAATGGCTCCCAGATTATTCCCGCCACGTTGGAAGCCTATAAAAACGAAATATAATCAATAGCGAATTTTGATCACTTTTTGTTTGAATGAAAATTCAACCCATATTCGTATTTATTGAATATTTCATCTTTGGTAGGCAGTACGATTAATATCTAAGACTTTCTTTCATGGCTAAAAATGTTTTGAAATTGCTATTTTTTTCAATCTGTAAATTGTTTTCCTTGAATGCACATAATACTTTATAATTTGATTTAATTTAACTAAATTTGCATACTAACTCTTTATACATATTTCAATTGTGTTGATATTTTTTGTCTTTTTATCTAACTTGAATACAAATTCTTGTATATATTTCAAATATATTTCTTTATTTTCTTTCTATGTTTACTTTACCTTTAAAGTGCAAGTGTCCCTAGGGAAGCTCTAAGTCGAAATAAAATAAAGTATAAATTTATTTTGATGAGATGCATTTTTATATATTTGTAAATAATCAACATAAAACTCTATTTCGAAGATAGAGGTTGCATGGCTGGTATTCATATTTCTTAAATAATAGACACTTCGGCCTGTTAAAGTTTTATTTTCTCAACGTTTCAATAGGCCAAAAGAGTTTACGGTTGTAAATTTTGAATCTATGTTCTCCAAAGATACTTAACTATGCATAGCAATCTATACCAAATATGGAAAATATTAGGAATCATTAGTACAGTTTGTTAATAAAGGTGATCAAAAATTGTATATCAGGTAGTTTTATTTTTTTCAATAATAGATACTTGGGACAGTTAAAGTTGAAAAATAAACTTTAACTAACTTTAACTTTAAAGAAATAAAACTACACCTGATATACAATTTTTTATCGCCTCTTTTAACAAACTTTACTAATGGTTCAGAATATTTTCCATTCTAACCTTTACAACTTCAGAGATGCGCATTACGTTCCAAATAATCTGGACGTATGCAGACACAAGTATAGTTATATACATATTGAAAACAAATTGGGCATATCCTGACCACTAACATGAGCGTTTTCTATATGGCAGAGCGCCATCTAGTGGAACAGAAATTAACTAAACGTTGATTTATTTATTGATTTTATTAGTCTTTCACAAATATACATATATCAACGCCTGACCTTTTTATTTTTTCATTAATATTTTCGCATGTTAAGTGTATTCACGCAATTTTGACCTTAAATACCCATTTCTTGATTTCTCGAGAAGCCTCTGGGACCAAAAGGTTGCAGTGGTACAACCTGCTCCACGCTGACGAGGGCCAACAGCCCGAAACGCGTTGGTGGTTAGATTTTCTTGATTTATCAAGAAAATAGGTTGTCCAAATATCAGGGAAGATCTAAATCAACGTTTAGTTAATTTCTGTTCAACTAGATGGTGCCCTGCCATCTAAAAAGCACATATGCTTGTGGTCAGGATATGCCTTCATTGTTTTTAATATATAGATATGTTAAAAAAGACATAGCTCCTCTAAAAATTCATTTATACAATATATTCTGTTTATCCCCCAGTACCAAATGTAATGATGGTGATAAAGAATTAGAATCAATATCAATTTTGACAAAATCCAAACAAAGGTAACCTGTATACCATGGTTTCACTATAGAAACGGCTTCCATTTCATAATACCCAACAAAAAAGTTATTAAATCGATTAATTTTCCAAAAAGCATTAGTATTTGAATACCATCTTCCCGCAAAATGTTATTATATATATACATTGTATACTTAATATTTCAATATTCATATATATCTTTTATTTCTTTTATGCTTATGGAAAAATTACAAACGCAATGTTGAAATACAGCAGCTTCAATAAACCGGTCTTATACAGATTCACCGCAGTAATAAGGGAAGCATAGATGGAACTTCTATACTCCAGGAAGTACAGAACCTAACAACAGTCTTCAGGTCCGACCCATGTCCAGTGATCACAAATTCCAACGTGCATACCGGGAATATTATAAAATAAATAAAGCTTCCAGGGTTAAGTTTCTTGTTAAACTTTTTATTTTCAAGCTTTCGGACTTGTCAGTCCTTCAACAGGATTATCACGTTAATAAATGAATGTATATAACCATATTTATTTTAGTAGAAAAAACATTAGTCTTTAATTAGTTCTAAAATGTATTTCTAAACGTGAATCTTCACACGCATTTTATAATATTTTTATTTTTTGCGCGCAGAGTTCTATTCAATTGAATAATTTATTATCTTGTAATTTTGACTGAAAGATGAATTTTCGGACACCTGTATATATGAAATATACAGATGCATTGTGAGTACAAAAGATATCGCGACTTTTGTGTTTTTTCTCAGAAATTATTTATTTATTCATGAATACCTATTTTGTCCCCTTCAAAGTAATCCTCATGAGATATTATACACTTGTGCCAACGGTTTTTCCAATCTTCGAAGCGCTTCAAAGAATAATTTTTTAAAATCTTTTTCAGCTCCTCCTTCGATGCCGTCATTATCTCGTCAAGCGTAGCGTAACGTCGTCCTTTCATGGCCTCTTCAGTTTAGGGAACAAGAAAAAGTCACAGGGGGCCAGTTCTGGGGAATATGGTGGCTGCGGCATCATTAGTGTGTTGTTTTTGGCCAAAAAGTCGCGCACAAGCAACGATGTGTGAGCAGGGGCGTTATCGTGGTGCAAAAGCCAATTTTTGTTCTTCCACAAATCCTGGCGTTTCTGGCGGATTGCTTCGCGCAAATTGCGCATAACTTGCAGGTAATATTCCTTATTGACCGTTCTACCCTGTGGCAAGAACTCATGATGCACCACGCTCCTGCAATCGAAGAAAACTGTCAGCAAAACTTTTTCATTCGACCGAACTTGGCGCGCTTTTTTCGGTCTTGGTTCGTGCGGCAGCTTCCATTGAGATGATTGAGCTTTGGTTTCCACGTCATAACCATAAACCCACGCTTCGTCACCAGCGCGAATGTTTCTTTTATACATAAAACGAACTTCTACTGTCCTTACTGCGATGAAAAAATATATTGGGAGGGCTTGGCTCATCAGTGGTGAACCCTCCCAGCGGTTTCGCCAATTTAATCCACCAGACCGCTTCTCAGAGCTCTAATACTGTATTGGATCATTCTGCTTTTATATGCTACACTGAAGGATGGAATCTTAGAAATGGTCTACAAGTAAACTATGGACATAACCTTATAGCACAGTAGAATTACATTCAAATATTTGCTTCGAGCAATGCTCTTCAGCAAACTATAAAGACAAGGCCAGTTAGGCATAAATTAACACAAAGCAATAACGCGCCATCTATATATATAATAAATATACTTTTTAAGTATATTGTATATAGTATATAAAAACACTTCAAAGTTTTAAAAATTCGGAATATATGTACATATAAATATTGAAAAGCATATTTACCTACGGCCGATTCAATGATTAAAGAAAGAAAAAAGAGAAAATGAAAAAACAACAGATCTTTATGAGATCTCTCTATCTTTAAAGTTTAGTTTATTTTAATTCTTGAAAGGAGGCCAATTCAACAAGCATCGACTGCGTTCATTGAGTGTAGAATTCATAGTATTTCTAATACTATAAATAATTTGCATATAAATTTTGTAAATAAAAGAGTTTGAACATTTACACGAGGCTCTTCATTGGACACAGACAACAACAACAATATATATACGAGGTGTGTTCAAAAAGTATGGCGACTTTTGAATTTTTGCAGGTTAGGTATATTCGAATTTCGATCTTTTTGTGGCTTTATGTTGGTACTCATGTCTCTCACTTATGCCGACAAGCTCGGCCATTTTGAATGTTCACTTAATTGTTGACAGCTGCTTTGCTTGCAGGTGTTTTGGATCGTCTTCGATTTTTACCTATTAAAAAAAATGGATCAAAGAACCTGTATAAAATTTTGTGTGAAAAAACGAAATTGAGTGCGCGGATGCATTCCGAATGTTGAGTGTGGCATACGGAGAAGCTACCTTGGACCGAAACAACGTTTATCGGTGGTACAAAATGTTCTCAGAAGGCCGAAAAGATGTGAACGACGAAGAGCGTGCCGGACGCCCGAGCACTTCAACAACAGACGAAAAAATTAATGAAGTGGAGAAAATGATATTGGCCAATCGTCGAATCACCGTTAGAGAAGTTGCTGAGGACCTAAACATATCGATTGGCTCGTGCCATTCGATTTTTATCAATGATTTGGGCATGAGACGGGTCGCCGCGAAATTCGTACCAAAATTGCTCAATTGCGACCAAAAACAGCATCGCATGAACATTGCTAATAAGATGTTTTACTCTGTCCGCGACGACCCAAATTTGCTCCAGAGGGTCATAACTGGTGACGAAGCGTGGGTTTATGGTTATGGCGTGGAAACCAAAGCTCAATCATCTCAATGGAAGCTCCCGCACGAACCACGACCGAAAAAAGCGCGCCAAGTTCGGTCGAATGTGAAAGTTTTGCTGACAGTTTTCTTCGATTGCAGGGGCGTGGTGCATCATGAGTTCTTGCCACAGGGTAGAACGGCAATAAGGAATATTATCTGCAAGTTATTACGCAATTTGCGCGAAGCAATCCGCCAGAAACGCCCGGATTTGTGGAAGAACAAAGATTGGCTTTTGCACCACGATAACGCCCCTTCTCACACATCGTTGCTTGTGCGCGACTTTTTGGCCAAAAACAACACACTAATGATGCCGCAGCCACCATATTCCCCAGATCTGGCCCCCTGTGACTTCTTCTTGTTCCCTAAACTGAAGAGTCCCATGAAAGGACGACGTTACGCTACGCTTGACGAGATAAAGACATCGAAAGAGGAGCTGAATAGATTTTAAAAAATGATTTTTTGAAGTGCTTCGAAGATTGGAAAAAACGTTGGCACAAGTGTATAATATATCATGGGGATTATTTTGAAGGGGACAAAATAGGTATTCATGAATAAATAAACAATTTTAGAAAAAACACAAAAGTCGCGATACCTTTTGAACACACCTCGTATATAGAAGCATAGGGCGCCTCTCCCGTCAAAATAAACGTCAAAACCTGACGCCATCTATTGACCGTCGCCGCAACTAGGGATCTCGGGTCGGTGACAGAGCCACAACACCAGCTTTGGAAAACTGAGAAGCGTCCACCTAGAGACCATGGTTTCGGGCTAATGGCCCTAGGCAGTCCGCCCTAGACTGACGAGGGTCATTAGCCCGAAACCATGGTCTCTAGGTGGACGCTTCTCAGTTTTCCAAAGCTGGTGTTGTGGCTTTGTCACCGACCCGAGATCCCTAGTTGCGGCGACGGTTAATAGATGGCGTCAGGTTTTGACGTTTATTTTGACGGGAGAGGCGCCCTATGCTTCTATGGATCAATTTCCTCCCGGCAAATTTTCCATTTATATATGTTAAAAATAGAAAAAAAAAGTGAATTTTTACTTGGATCAGGTTCATAAATTAAGAAAAAAGGCATTTCCTGATCGTGCAACTAAACGTTGCTGATGGCTTGCCCCATCTATCGGAATAGATTTCAACTAATCGTTGATTTTTAATTATTCCTTGATTAATCAAGAAACGGTATTTGGACAATTCTGGAATAATTAAAAATTAACGATTAGTTGATATTTATTCCGATAGATGGAGCAGGACATCAGCAACGTTTAGTTGCACGATTAGGAAATGCCTTTTTTCTTAATATATAAAATAATAACAATCTATCTAGCTGTGTTAAGCTAGGGGTGGCTATATTTGAGCTATAACTGTGCTGAGACTTTTTATTGCAATTTCCCAGTTTGTATCTGCTATGACCAATTATTTGTCCAATCAATGTTTAGACCTATATCTATCCTGATAGAAAATGGTCATTCGAGCAGTTAAGAGAATGCCTTCTTCATCATTTTATATTTCCTATCTTTTTATTCTCTAATGTTCACCTCTTTTACACATGCTATAAATATTAAGACTAAGTATTATATTCTGATGGGAATTTTATTTATTAATTTTATCATACTTCGCACGTACAAAGAAAAATGAAGATATCCTCTGTTTGAATTTTGGATTAAAAAATATATATTTTGTTGATTAAAAATGATAAGTCTATCTTTGGAATCTCAATGTATTCTGTAAAGGCAGTACTTTGACATTTAGAAAAAAAAAAAAGACGTATTTGTATAGAAAGTATATAGGTACCAATCAAATACACAATTAGAATTCAAAATTATAAATTACTAGCCGAATGACCCGGGCAACGCCCGAGTTTTACCTGATTAAATGCTTTTATTCAAATACTATTCGTTACAATTATAAATTGGCGCCGTGGATGTCATTCTTGTATAATATATAAATGAGTTTTAAATATTGTAAAAAAAAAATGCATCGGCCGGGAATCGAACCCAGGCCGCTCGCGTGGCAGGCGAGCATTCTACCACTGAACCACCGATGGTTATGAGAAATGGCCATATTTGGGTATTTATTCCATTCACAAAAGCCAACGGTGACAGAATTGATTATTAAGAATTGTTGCTTGATGACTCTGATAACTGTATATATTAATATTAACGCATTTGTTTCGTTTTTTTTAATGAACACAATTACCTCTCTATACTGAAACTTCTCAATATTTTATCGTTGTTATAAGGGTAAAAGTGAATTGTTTATTAAAAAGAGAAAGAAACCTACGCGAGAAAATAGTTTAAAATTATGACTATAGATAGCGCTCTTATATCATGCAAACAATAGGTATTCAAAAGAAAAAGAAAAACTATCCTATTTCTATTTATTTCTTTTAGAATATATTATGATTTATTAACACTTACCAATATGTAAATAGGATGACAGAATGTCAACAATTACAAATCCGGGCTGAAATGTTAGCGTGCGATGAATTTGCAATTCCAGTGGCAAATGAATGAAATAGGAATTACTCTCCCCCATCATAATGAAGGAATAAACTTGGATATTAGAATTTTCAATGGCAGATAATCCTGATGAAACAAAATACAGGAGTTTCAGCTGAATGAGAACGGCAAAAGTGGTCAATAGTCCATGTTGGAACTTTGGTGGTCGATATTTAATTTAGAATCGACATTGCTCATTAGCAGAATTCTCTGTTGATAAGCCCAGTCTGATTATTCAACATTTTATTGCTGCGCTTGTCATCGACCTGGTATTGAATCTTCCACCGACTGACTTGTTGTTTCCAGTAGAGGAACACCTGTACAGAGGCTTCGGGGTGGAGCTGAGAATCTTGTACTCAAGCCAAATGGGGGATTAAATTGTTACTTTTTTTAATAAATCAATTCCTGCGTTATTGTAAAAACAGAATAGTTTTTCTTACCTATTGAGTTCCTTTATGTTTTTTTTACTTTTTATTGATCAGCCGCTTTGGTCAATGGACATCTACAGATATTCTAAAACCTCAACAGAAAGCTGAACAATATTTATATATAAATAAATGTTTTTAAAATATGTAAATAATAATTTGTATAAAAATAGTATTTATCATTAATTTTTTAATGTGATACTCCTGTTAAAGACTGATAAGTACGAAAGCTTCAAAATAAAAGGTTTGCACAAGAAACTTAACCCTGTAAGTTTTATTTATTTTATTATACATAAATGAGTATTTTAAATCTGGTAGAGCTCCATCTATCGGGGAAAATATCAATTAAACGTTGAGATATTTTATTCCTGAGAGCATTATCAAAATAACTATTTTCGTTTGATTAATGTTTAGTTTATATGTATCTCTCTAAATGTGGCGCTTTGCAATATTTAAATGTTAATTTTTGGGCGGTCAGTAAATTTTCTTTTTAATCCCTTTTAATTCTTCTTCTATAAATTATATAATTGATCATTTATGATATGACAAAATAATTTCCGGCAAATATAAATCAATATTAACAAGAAACTATTTTCCGCTTTGAAACGTTCAACTTTACAATTCATCATAATGTTCCAGAACAAATATAGCCACATCAACTAATGATTTATTTAACTCCCGACGTTTAAGTGATTTGATGTCACTCAGGGGAATGAATCATTGTTATTTAAATATGTTGGTGGATCTCAATAATTACTTCTCTTCTAAAATATAAATCTTCTTTATTGAAGGAACAAAAATAAGAAACATAAATTACTAAATACATCTAAGTTAAGAATATTCGAAACTATTATAGACACGTATGATTCTTTTTAAAATTAAACAATTTCTACTGCCCTTACTGCAATGGAAAAATTAAAGGGAGGGCCTGGCTCATCAGTGGTGAACCCTCCCAGCGGTTTCGCCAGTTTAATCTACCATTCGAATATTCATAACAGATGGCGCGCTATGCATCATAACATCTAAGTAAACATTACTAATAAAATAACATATCTCTCTAACCACATCTCTATTAACTCTCACCTATATATATACCCTCCTGACACCACAGATTTTAAGTTACAGCTTATTACAATCATATAATAAAAATAATATTTGACAATAATATCCAACAAAATAAACTATTAGTTGATGTGGCTGTGTTTTCTCTGAATCAACTTCCAACTAACAAATGATCTTTAGAACTCATCATAATATATGATCCGGAATAAGGACAAACAACAGAACCATTTTAATCTTATTATTTTATTACCAACTAAAGAGGCGTTTTTCTTGAACTTTTTGAAAACCTCGGCCCATTAAAATTGGCGAAAAAGGTTTCGTGGCCCGATGCTTTTTAAACAAAATATTAAAACTAGATATTAAATGACTAAGAATATAATTTCTTATTTTATCTAAATGACGAAAAAATAATTTATATATAAGAGTGAAAATATCATTGAGAATTTTATATCATTAATATTTATAATAATATAAATTTTTAACCAAGGCAGGCCTCCAAGGACGAATCAAAATGTTGCGTTAACCAGCTGTTAGATATAGCCGTGTCAATCTATGCTTCCTTTCTGTGTCGTTCCAATTTTAGTATATGTACCACCGAACAAGCGTGTACATGTTCTTTTCTGTGGTTAATCTGTATAAGACCGGTGGTCTTAATTAAGCTGTATGTGAGTGTATTATATAATTGTAAATTATATTAATATATCACCATCAAAATATATATTCATAACCATTTTCACTATTTCACATAAATATATAATGATACTACTAGATTTGAAATATATTTATGATGATATGAAGTCATACTAATTGTCATTATCATTTTGCTTAATCATTTGGTTTTGAAGCTATGGCTTCAAATTATCCCAGACCTGAAGCGCTATTCATTGAAATAATAACCAGATGAGTAATATTTTTGCAAAAATATACGAGGAAAAAACAAGCAAAAAATTATATTTTTATCACCCACTTCAACCCAAGTCCAGTATCTACACAATCAAGATCCAAGGCTTGTTTTCAATCATTTTAAAACTTAATCTTTAGTCCATAATGGAAGAATAAATACTCAATTCCCAACATAATTGACATCTTGATTTTATATAAATACCTTCAGGTAGACAATCTCGGTGGATGAGTGATTAATACCCTCAATTCGCGACAGCCATGAAACGGGATCGAATCTCGCCTTGGACACTTTGTTTTAATATGTGAATAACCTTCACCTATATATTATTTATTATAAATATCATAAGCAGGTTTATATTTTTGAGCGGCAACTAGTAAGGTTATTTCGGAACCAGGTAGACAATCTTTTCGAGGCTCTTCTTCTGGTGTATAAACAAGCATTTTTTTCGGGGAACCTACACTTGAGCAAGTCACATAGTTGTCCATGAGAGGAGCAGCAAGATCTGAGATTGATTCTAAGTCACTGAATTGATTGTCCTGTGGGTAAATAAAATGTAGAATAGTTAGTGTTTTAATTTGCGAATAGGCTATGAATAACCTATATTTTGAATTGTATCTTCATCTATACACATACTTTGATTATGATTTTTATTAGTTGTCTTAATGACATATAGTGCCTGTGTGTGAAGTTGCACTTTTGAACCTCTCATATTGCTACGTGGAAAATTAGGGAAGACAAACTTCAGGATGACACAGAAATACATTTAAGGCAAGAACTAACTATGAATGATAAATAAAATATAAGCAAAAAGGGAAGTTTACAGAGTAACAAAATATAAACATGAAAAATGATACTCTACTAATAAATTATAAATACTTCGCTACAATATATATTAAGAAAATATATCTTCAGATCGTGAGCCATCTTCAGATGGCTTGCCCCATCTGTCAGAATAATGTCAGAATTTTTAATTGTTCTAGAATTGGCCAAATATCCTTTCTTGAATAATTAAGATTGCGATTAATCAAATATATCGAAAGTAGCACCTCTCCCTTAAAAATATATTAAAACAATGCATTATATGACCTTATATTTTAATGGCTCTGTCCGTTTTCTGCTCTAGTGGATGTTCGCTGAAAGAATTTTGTTTCTGCCATCAAATATGATGCAGGAATATTATAATCATAATTTTCTGGCTACAAAATACGTAAATTTGTTCAAAATTTGATTAATTCGAATGTTTTCTTGTTAAAAAATGCGACCTCTGCTCCTTTTCCAGACTTAACTCTATAGCCTGTTAATATTTCAGTCATATTGGTCAAATATTGTGGAAATGTATAAGAGAAGCATAAATAAATAAACATTGACTATTAGATCGAGACCTATGTAACTTAGACAGTAGAACTTGGATAATTCGAAAATCTTTAATTCCAATATTTATCTTTGTCCCTAGAATTTCCTATAAATAGAATTTACGTTTTTAATTCGAATTTTTGGATAATTCGATTTTTTTTTGTCCTTGGGCTTCGAATATATATATATAGTCAGCGTTAAAATATGATTTAATTAAAATATTCGGTTAAAAAAAAGCATCATCTGAATATTACGGGTAATTATATAGATATCCTGAAAAAAAAACACCAATTAAACATTTCAATTGAAATTTTGACAATTATTTTGGGCAAAAAATATATATAATCATAACTAAATCAAGAAGAACCAACCACGAGTTTCGAGCTGTTATCTTTAATCAGTGTCATCTTGAATACCTCGGGACAAAATTGGTATTAAATATCGTAAAGATGAGGTTGCCTGGCCGGCATTTATTGTTCTTAAAATTAAAGATACTTAGGCCAGTAAATCTTTTTTATTATCTCGACGTTTCTACTAAAATTTCTAAAATTTGTAACGCCTTGCCAAATGTTTTAATTTTTGTTTGCTCCTGACGAGGACAAAATAATTTTGTCGAAACGTCGAGGTAATAAAAAGACTTACTGGCCGAAGTATCTTCAATTTTAAGAATCTAATCAGTGTGTTGAAGTATATTCGTTAAAATGCCTCAGTTTCAATTTTTTTTTCTACCATCATTGAAGAGCTATTGAGAGGATACGAGATGAACATAAAGAGTGGTTGAAGAAGTTCACTTGTTAAAGCAGCAAGTCTGGATCAAGGAGGGACCAAACGAAGGAAGTAGGTCAGTGAAAGATCGGGCTTCGTTAGGGAAGGACTGACCGTTTTTGCCCGTTCAGAATAGAATGCGCGCAGTGCAAAAACTGCGGACAAACTTTCTCACCTCTTTTCCCCCTAACCTCTTTTCACCTAATTTAATTATTGAGTCTCTACTTGTTCAACCGACAATACAGTTTGTTGTCTACGAGCGGTCTCTTCTACTTGAACGTTGAAGTGGTTTAATCCACGACGCATGTACCCAGAAACTTGCCCCATTTCCACCACATTGTGAGAGTCTTCCGGAATTGTAACTTATTATTTATTGAGAAAAAAAAACATCTCCTGATCGTACAACTAAAAGTTACGGATGGCCTGCGCCATCTTTTGGAATAAATATCAACTAATCGTTGATTTTTAATTATTTCAGAATTGGCCGACTACCATTTCTTGATTAATCAAGAAAAGCTAACCATTTTTGTGTATCGAGATGTAAGCCCTCGTCAGCATGATGAAAGCTATACTTCAACGACCAACAAGTTGGTCTTTGGAGCTTCCTGAAAATTCATGAAACGGTTATTTAGGCCATAATGGCGTTATAACCATCGATTAATTAATTATTAAATATATATAATTATATATTAAAAATGGCATATCCTGTGCTTTACAGAAGGCAGAGCGCCATCTGGTGGAACAGAAATCAACTAAACATTGATTTAGCCTGTTCCTTGATATTTGGCCAACCCATTTTCTTGATAAATCAGGAAAAGCCATCCACGAACGCGTTTCGCGATCGTCAGCGTGGAGTATGCTGAACCACTGCGACCAAAAAATATTTTTTTTGGTCCCAGTGGCTTCCTGAAAAACCAAGAAATAGGTATTTAAGGCCAAACTTGCGTAAATACGCTTAGCACATTAAAAAAACGAAAGAAAAAATAAAAGATAAAAAGATCAGGTGTTGAAATCTGTAGTGTATTTGCATATCGAATTATGGATATGCAAATATCCTGTTTTGCATACTAGTTATTATAGAATTGTGTATATAAATAGAGACAGTTTTAAGCTACGTCAGGTCAGTCACTTTATGTAATAAAGAAGATTACAGGAGTCCGTCTTTGCCTTAGCCTCGACACCTCACACTTGGCTACCTCCCACCTTCTAGGACAGAACAAACCTGGCGACGAGGAAAACAACTCTGCCGACGAGGATAATACAACTCTGGCGACGTGAAAATCTACGGGAAGCTACGGTAGTGACTACGAGGTGTGCAACTATTGGTACGTGTCTACGGGAGCGACCACGAGGTTTTAAGAATTGCGGACTTGGACTGACTCAAAAGCATCAAACCGCCTTAGTGGCTAGAAAAAAGATGGCGATTAGTCAAACTGTGCCTTTCAGAGTCTACGATCCAAAAGAAGACGACTTTGAAATCTTTATACAAAGATTCAATGCTGCGTGCACTGCAAATGAAACTAGTGAACACAAGAAAGTTGTGATTTTGCTGTCTCTATTGGACTCTGGACTACTGAAACTAGGTAACAACTTATTCTTTCCAGAAAAAATGGAGGCACAGACGTATGAACTAATCGTAAAAAAAAAATTAGGCAACATTTAGAGCCTAAGAAGAAAATAATACCTCAGAGGTGCTTGTTCTTGAAGCGAACACAGAGGGAAAACGAATCTGTTTCCGAATACCTGAGAGAATTGAAGCACCTGGCCTCTAATTGTGCTTTTGGGGAGATGCTTGAAATGATGCTACGAGATAGATTTGTAGCGGGCTTAACATCGGAATCCCTTCAAAAGAGGCTCTTGCAAGAGGATGACGAGGTGAAATTGGAAAGGGTATTTGCCCTGGCAGTCTCATACGAGTTGGCAGAGAAAGATGCCAAAGAGCTGCATGAAAGAGAAGTAGCGAGAGTAACCTCACATATTGAGAGGAAAAGAAAATCGAAGTACTCTCCTACGAAGAAAACCTTCACGTCTTCGACCAAAGAAAGGACTTGCTACCGGTGCGGTATGAAAAATTCCCACTTAGCACCAGAATGCCCACACAAATCAAAGGCTTGTTATAAGTGCAAAAAGATTGGGCATCTAAGTAAAGTATGCAAAGCGGCAAATTATGCACTGAAAAATAGCTATGTGCACGAACAGATACTGTCCCTCAAGGGTGAAACGGAGGCTAAAGTTACGCTCACTTTAGACGGAAATGTATTAAAGTGTGTAGTGGATACTGGAAGTCCGGTAACATTGATGCCGAAGACCATCTTCAAGAAATTCTGGAAAGTAAAATTATTTCCTACTTCGAAGAATCTAAAAACCTTGTGCAATAATCCTATCAAGTTAGTAGGAGAAAGGGACGTTTTTGTTGAAGAAGCCGGAAAGAAACTTATATTAATAGTGGTTGATGAAGGTTTCCCAGAGGTTTTACTAGGAAGGGAATGGCTGAAATTTTTTAATATAAATTACAGTAAATTATTAAATGTAAATATAATTTCGGAATCTTGCATAGACTCATTAATTGAAAGTTATGCAAATCTGTTCAACAATGATCTGGGTTGCTTAAAGGATGTAAAATTAAATATTTGCATTAAGAGGGATGCAGCACCCGTGTTTTGTAAGGCTCGAAGTCTGCCTTTTGCTATGAAAAAAAAGGTAGAGGATGAATTGGAGGATATGGTAGATAAAGGAATTTTAGAGCCTCTTGATTACGCCGATAAGGCAATAATATTGGATAAATACCCATTGCCTACGATAGATGAGATATTTTCGAAATTATCGGGTAGTACAGTTTTCTCAACTCTGGACCTTTCAATGGCCTATCTGCAGGTAGAGCTAGCAGAAGCCAAAGGAGTAGTAAATATAAATACTACGAAGGGATTGTTTGCATATAAAAGACTCCCTTATGGTGTGGCTGTAGCACCGAATAAACTCCAGAGGTTGATGGACAACATTTTTGCTGACATACCAGGACTGGCTTGTTATATAGACGACATTTTGGTGTCGGGTAGAGATGCAAATGAGCATAAAGCCAAGTTGGAGCTGGTATTTAAAAGATTAGAGGACAAAGGCTTGAAATTGAATAAAAATAAATGCAGGTTCGCGGTGGATTCGGTTGAATACTTGGGTTTTCGAATCGATAAGAACTGCCTGCATCCATTGATCAACAAGATTCAAGCAGTCTCTAATGCTCCTGAGCCTAAGAACATTGGTCAGTTACGATCATTTATCGGAATGTTGATGTACTACGCAAGATTTATAAGAAATATATCTCATATATTGACTCCTTTTTACAAGCCATTGAAGAAAAATACTCGTTGGAAATGGACAAGAGAACATCGGATATTGTTCAATAAATGCAAATCATTATTGACTAATGAGTCAGTATTGACACACTATGATCCAACGAAGGAACTGGTACTGGCATGCGATGCCTCAAGCTATGGACTTGGTGTGGTGCTCAGTCACAGAGACAAAAATAAGCAGGAGAGTCCAATAGCGTTTGCGTCGCGAACACTTACAGATGCTGAAAAAAATTATTCCCAGCTTGAAAAAGAAGCGTTAAGTATTGTTTATGGCTGTGAAAAATTTAGGCAATACCTTCTAGGACGCTCGTTTGTGTTGGTGACGGATAACAGGCCGCTTATGCACTTGTTCTCACCTCACAAACCGATTCCAGTATGTGCGGCGTCTAGGATAAAGCGTTGGTCGTTGAAGCTGGGTGCTTTCCAATACTCAGTTGAATTTCGGAAGACTGACGACCACGGAAATGCAGATGCTTTATCAAGGTTGCCGTTAAAAGCAGTTGAGAGAGAGTCTATTGATGAAGATCAAGTCTTGCTTCTGAGAAAAATGAATGAAGTGCCTTTTTCATTTCGGGATGTAGCTTTTGAAACTAGAAGAGACAAGATCCTCTCAATTGTTTTGAGAAATGTCCAGGAAGACAATTGGCAAATGCCAAAGATCTCGAAAGAAAATCCGTTGTTCCCTTTCTACAAGATTAGGAATGAACTAAGTGCGGATTTTGGCTGCTTACAGTGGAGGGAACGGATAGTAATTCCTCCCAAGTTGAGATCGCAGATTCTGAGAGATCTCCATGAGATGCATTTTGGGATAGTAAAAATGAAAATGATCGCACGGAGATATTTTTGGTGGCCTGGAATAGATGAGAACATCGAAGTGGCCCGGGAGTGTACCATCTGTCAGGAATCTGCAAATATGCCTCCCTCCACGATTTCAGAATGGACTTGGCCCGAAAAACCCTGGCATCGACTACATATGGATTTGGCCGGCCCTTTTATGGGTAGAATGTTTTTGGTCATAGTGGACGCCTATACAAAATGGTTGGAGATTTTCATCCTGAAAGAAATAACCAGCAGAACCATTATTTACCATCTTAGGCAAGTGTTTGCAAGGTTCGGACTGCCGGAATTATTGGTGACGGATAATGGGCGACAGTTTGTCTCCAAGGAATTGGAGTAATTCACCAAGATGAACGGATTTCGGCATACAAAAACAAGCCCATACAATCCAAGCACAAATGGATTAGCTGAGCGCTATGTGCGAGAGTTCAAGACCTCACTAAGGAAGAACAGTGGAAAGGATAGCCTCGAGACAAACTTGGAGAGATTTTTATTAGCTCAGAGAGCATTTCCACAGACTGTGATGAAGGAATCGCCGGCGGAACTATTGATGAAGAGGCGTTTGAAAACAAGGTTTTCAAATCTAATGCCTAAAATGGAGTTTAAAGGAGAGGCGTTTCATGATGCCTTAAAGAAACAAGAGAATTTCAGCATAGGTTCAGATGTTTATTTCCAGAATTATGCTGTTGGACCAAAGTGGAAGCAGGGCACTATACTAAAACTCCTTAGTTGCCGCCACTACCTAATAGGGTATGAGGACCAATCTTTCAAGAGGCACATAAACCAGTTGCGCCCTGTAAAGGAAAAACCAGAGGTTGCAGTACTGAAAGATCCGAGGTTAGTACTTCCAAGTACATCTACGGAAACCCTGGAAAACCATCCTGAGATGAAGCCCTCTCAAATTGGCCTGGAGATCCCTGAGAGGAAACTGCCAGAAATGGAATTGGCAGAGAAGCCAAAATCGACAGGGCCGGATTTGGCACCAGTTGAAGACAACCAGAGTCCTGTTGCTGTTTCTGGAGAAAAGGTCCCGAGCCGGAGCCCTAGACCCCAGCGAGAGAGAAGCCGCGGTCAACAAGGCAGGACTTGGCACCAGTTGGAGACAACCAGAGTCCTGTTGCTGCTTCTGGAGGAAAAGTGCCGAGCCGGAGCCCCAGACCCCAGCGATCCAGGAGACCGCCTGACCGACTCCACTATTATTAGGAGGGGAGGGTGTAGTGTATTTGCATATCGAATTATGGATATGCAAATATCCTGTTTTGCATACTAGTTATTATAGAATTGTGTATATAAATAGAGACAGTTTTAAGCTACGTCAGGTCAGTCACTTTATGTAATAAAGAAGATTACAGGATTCCGTCTTTGCCTTAGCCTCGACACCTCACACTTGGCTACCTCCCACCTTCTAGGACAGAACAAAATCAATATTAAAAATGGCATATCCTGACCAGGAGCAGTTTGGCCTTAAATACCCATTTTTTGGTTTTTCAGGAAGCCACTGGGACCGATAAATCTTTTTTGGTTGCAGTGGTTCAGCCTACTCCACGCTGACGAGCGCCAGAGCGCGAAACGCGTTCGTGGATGGCTTTTCTTGATTTATCAAGAAATTGGGTTGGCCAAATATCAGGGAACAGGCTAAATCAATGTTTAGTTGATTTCTGTTCCACCAGATGGCGCTCTGCCTTCTGTAAAGCACATGTGCTCCTGGCCAGGATATGTCATTTTTAATATTGATTTCAACACCTGATCTTTTTTATCTTTTATTTTTTCTTTCGTTTTTTAACATAATTATATATATTCGCGCATCTCTGCCCTTCTACAGGAAAACATAAAAGAAGGACAGAGATGCCCGTAAGCTGAGACTACGTTGATAAAATGAATAGAATCTCATCTCCATAAACCTGTGGTATTGTTTAATTAAAAGGTATTGAAGTTTATACCGAGGTCCTCATAGTAGCATTCGTGGCTATGGCTTTCACGTTCTCTTCCAATTTGAACTTTTCGACAAATTTTTCGTCTTTTACTCTTTACGATGGTGCTCTTTATCTTTGTCTTTGTTAGTCTTATAAAACTACTTCTTGACGCGGTGAAGAGTTTTTTTTTTTTTTTTTTTTGGCAGCTTAAGAAATTTCGCTTATACGTGAGACTCCTGGCGGCACATAAAGGAACGATGAGGGCTGTTCGATCACCGTATTTCCTATCCTTGTTCATTGCTTCACTTTGTACTCTTACATTTTACATGAATATGTGTGACTATATGGCTATTAAAAAAGAAAATATTTGTATATAAATCTATTTATCGTCTTTCTGACAAAGTTAATTTCAATTTACCAATTACACCATATATATAGTTGAACAAGAACAGTATCTTTAAATGTAAAAACCTTTTTCGGAAGTTGGAATAAATAAATATATAGACAAAGAATATCTATATAGAAAGGAAAGATAATTTTTTGTTAGGTTTTTCTGGTTTTTTGTTTGACTTTATTGTCAAAAAATTCATAGATTTCATCTAATTTAGCAGTTAGTGTTCTTATCAGTAAATCCATTTGCAATTTTTACTAATTTCAGTATGCGTCTAGTCAAACCTTATCCTATAAGAATATCTATATACACAACAAATTACGTACAGTCATCGACAAAACTTTAGGAAAATTCATATTTTAAACATAAATCACTCCTTATTTGCTTATATAACGACGGATTTTCCACATATGTAAATTAGAACTTGCGCCTATAAGAATTTATTAAAATATGCAATAAAAATTAAAAATATATATATGTGATATCTTGGGACCTCTGGGACCAGTGTTACCTGATGCTAGACGAACCTCGATGTCAACTCTACCGTGCAGTCGTGGTGGAAGGCGACACAGCTGGGCCAAAGGTGAAATAAACAAACAGAGATTCCACTAAAAGCGTCTGACGTCAAGAAGGAATGGGATGAGGAGAGAGAGACTTTAGAGCAAGTGTTACCGTTGGGAGCCAAGCGAAGACTCACAATTCTAGGTCCTTGATTTAACACCAAGACTCAGTTTCTCTCTGATTGGTTGAGAGATGATCACATGCTTTTTCCCTATTGGTTGACCTATTTAGATGCTTCTTTCCTAATTGGTGGGACTTTTTCACGTGGCCGTAGGCTATTGGTTGACCTACTTAGGTGATGTCTTCTCGCGGCTTTCTTTGATAGAAAATACGTCCTGTCTTGGCCCGGAAATTGGGCGTCACTCTTAGATTTTATGGTTTCCTCGATATCAGATACGCCCTGTCCTGTCAGGAAGTATTGACTTGTAACTTATTTATAGTTGGGCTGGTTTTAAGCCTCTTTTGCTAGGTCTTGCTTCGACTTCTGTCCTAAACCTGATTTGTTTTAACCTTAACTTTCTCCTGTCTCTCTCCATTCCTTCTATCTGTACAGTTGCAATACTTTATTAGATTCTTACGCGGTACAGATTGATGTTAGTTGAGGTTTTCTATGTGCAGTACATAAGAAGTTATATACAGTCATGGGGTGGAACATGTGGTAGTGGATATCTAGACTATTTACAACAATTCCATGGTCTTAAATCATCACAGATGGCCCCGGATGTGAGAGGGTTCATATGGAGGGATTTAAGAGAGCGGAATAGGAAGACTGTTATTAAGGAAGTAATTTTTTAAAAATTAATTAAAGTGAGTTGGTATATAACATGGGGTTGATTTCTGTATATCCATAAGAGATAATAAAGCATAAACAACTAATATTAAACATACAAGTAAAAATAAAAATATGAATAAAATATTTAATAGAGAACATATAATGATGATAGGTAAAAATAAAAACGATTGGATGGGAAAATCATGATCTCTTCGTGATGGGCGTTAGAAAGGGTTGAGTGGTTAGTTATTACTTGGTTGAGGCAATGTCACTTTGACTCAAGTCCCAAACCATTTAATGTGCACGGCGCGGAAAACCTAGGCCATGTTTCACATGTAAATTTAAGGACCGAATAAAGTTACAGTACCACAATCGAAAAGTAAGATAAGGGGATTGTTATGGGTTTTAGTAATTAGTCGTTAAGACGTACGCATGCAGGATAAATGAGGGCGAAGATCAGTGACCAGAAATCAAAGTTTTAATTAGAGTCGTCAGGGGCTTAGCGCGAAAAAGAGTAAAATAAAAAAAAAAGATGTGCCCTGGAATAAAAAAAAAATACAATTTGCACGTATCCAAGCCAGAAGTTGGGAGAAGGTAAATCTGGGGGACGATGTGTCAAGATTGTTAATTACGAAATCAAAGTAGGTCAAGTCTAGCCTGTGAAGGAGTTAAAAGTTCCTGCGGAAAAGGGTTAGTATTTATTAAGAAGTAACCTTTAAAGTGGTTGTTTAAGAGGTTATTGAAGATTGCCCTGTTTTTAGATCATGATTTTTAGTTTGATTATAAAAGAATATATCATTGAGATATGAAATTGCGAAAGTAAGGCTTTGCATATAGCGTTAAAGGATTTGAAAAATCGAAAATAGAATTGCGAAGTTAAATGCAAAGTAATCTTTAAAAAAAAAGTAAAAATAGTGATGATATGCTACAAAGATTAACACACTACAGCAGTATATAAGGGGTAATAGAAAGTGAAAATATTAAATGAAAAAAAAATAATGAGCAATAATATACTCGATAGCATTGACATGGTAGCGGAAGGTGAAACAATGTAAATAACATCTAATTTATAAAGTGAGAAAAAATATAAAATGATAAATGCAAATTAGTGATATAAACATGAAATATAAACTTGAGATTATTAGATATGATATGAAAGATAAAATATAAAGTTGATTATAAAATAGAGTCATGAAGCAAAAGTAAATAAGTTTTGGTAAAGAAAAATAATAAAAAAAAGACAATAATCTAAACTAATTGGTTGACGTAAAAAAAACAATTATAAGAGCTATATAATGATTATATAAAGGATATTAAAATGAAAAATTTTTAAAAAATGTTCATCGAGAAAGAAGAGCAAGTAAGATTATATATAGAAATTATATATCGTGAAAGAATGGAAAGTTGTAGGCCAAATGTAATGTTCCTTTTTTTTTTTAGGATGGGTGGAGAGAGCTTTAAATTGTCCTCGATCGATATCTTTGGTCTTGTTGGCCTAAGTTTTTCTAACTTATCGAATTTGTTTTATGTTTGACGTGACTCGTGGATCACATTGTTTCCAACTGTGAAACTCATCGAGTCCTAATGTTGTCGATTTTTTAAACTTATGTGGGTGTGTGTGATTTTTGTAGGTAAAATGTTGTCCTTGGTTCTAAGTGTCGATGTTAAGTTGACAAGTTAATCGAGGGCGAGAGAATGTTAGTGAACAGATTTGTTAGTAAATGTAAAATAACGTGTTACGCAAGTTTTAGTAGCTAAACGGGATATCGGCGTAGATTAAAAATAAAAGGCGCGCACTAATGTTTGATTTAATAGGTAGCGAAAATCCATTAGAGTGACATCGGGGTGGCGACGGGCGTAACAAAATGTCGGCTATTTGTTTGTCCATCTCCAGCGGAAGAGAGGGGAGCGAAGCTATTTTTAATGCGATTCCGGATTTAGGTCAAGGGGGGGAGCGAGGGGGCTTGCTTTCTTTCAACTTATTGGAAGTTAATTCAAACTACGTTCGGAGATATTAATTCCATAATTGTAAACACAAAAGCGTTTTGATTTGTCACGTTTGGTGACAAGCGTTATGGGATTGACATAGGGAGATACAGAGGTTGTAATGATCCTGTGTTCAAGCATTTGTTAGATTTGTGTTTGTATTTCGAAAATTCGGATATTGTATCTGTTGATATTAAATCGAATGGTTTTTTGGCGGACTTAGAAAAAATGTTATTCAATGATATCTGGTTAGAATTGAATGAAATTGCGACTATCGACGTGGACAATGTGTGATTAAATAAATGTGTCACAGGCGTGTTGAAGGCGTCTTTGGCCTGAGAAGTGAAAGAATTTAGTGGTGTGGCGCTGTGACACGAAGCGAAAAAATTGTAAATGAAAAGGTGTCGCGTGAAGTCTCTGTTTTGTACAAAATCTAACCTGTGTTACTAAGAATAACAAGTTTACTAAAGTCATGGGTGTTGGTTGTACGAACATATCGATAATTTTTATATCGTTAGTGGATATGACACGTTTAATGTGATTTTTTTTTTTTGTGTGTGTGTTTAGTAGGGCGACGTAATAAAGCTTGTGTGGCTCGAAATTAGATTTGGGTGTGAAGTCGCGCATTAAAAATTTGTTAATTAGAAAAAGTGATGTGAGAGGAAGTTGTTTATTTTGTTGAGAGAGATTTGTCGATATTTAACTATGCGTGTAAAAGGAAGGTACGAGGGAGTGTAGTTATGTGGGAATTTAACGATTGGAATAGTTTTGGAAGGCTGTGATTTAAGTTACTTCTGTCCAAAGATATGAAAGAAAAGGACATAGGGGCGTTGAAAATGGGATTAGGAACATTACAATAAGATTAAAGAAGAGTGTTGGAGTTCACCACGTGTGAGCAACCCGTTCCAGGAGGGGAAAATTTAGTAAATGGGACAGTTGTATTAACCTGTCCATGGGACACGTGTTGCTTGCACGAAGTGAATTGGTAAAAGGTAGTAGGTAGAGGCACATTATCTTGATACAGGAGTATCTGAGAACAGTTTATAATTAGTAGAAATCGTTTTAGGGAATTAAGGAATAACATGACAAAAGGCAATGGTGTATCGATGATATGGAATTTTAGATTCCGCGTTATGTTATTTATTTTTAAGATCAAAAAGATATAGTCTATGGTGAAAATATTGTTAGCTATGGCATTAATAGTTAAATTAAATGGATGGACAGGTATTTTTCTTTTACAAACTGATTTCTATTATTTTAAAAGTATTCTGCCTAATTATAGCGATAGATGCTCCTGTATAAAGTAGTAGAGTAGGTTTACATTATTGGACTGTTCAGCTCGAACGAGACATTGTTCAATAAAAATTATAGAAGTAGGAACCTACTGTTGTGTGGTCTTGTATGTCGGGACAGTCCTGGTCTTGTGTCGTGGTTGGCGGATTCTTGGGAAGGTCAGAGTTCATTGTTTGCGCTGGGCTCGTGGTTTAGAGATGGTCGGGGGAGCAGGTAACATACGCTCGCGTGTTGGTAACTCGGAGGGGCGCTTGCAGGAGGTTTGCTGGCTTTCTCAGGCTTGTAGAGTATTGTAGTTGGGCCCGATCTGCTTGGGCGTCGTAGTTGGTGAAGAAGCTCTGCGCCTCGTACGAACCATCGTAGCGATTCCACCTCTCGCGATGTCCGGTCACGGCAGAGAGCTGAGGTAGCGTCGTCGTCAACCTCCCTAGGACATCTGACACCGGCGGCGGGGGTGTGACGTCTTCCTGGCCGGGGACAATTTCCTGCGTCCTACCGAGGGTGGTTTCTTTCTTCGGAATAGTGTTTTCGCCACTTTCGGAGTCGGGATCGGACTCCATTGGTTCCTTTGGCTCCTCCTCTCTTCCCTGTTCCATCTTTCTGTACAGACAGTGGTCTATTTGCTTACTTGTACCTTGGCGTCCACTATCCTGTCGACTCTTCGTTACGGGGGAGTCTGTGATATCTTGGGACCTCTGGGACCAGTGTTACCTGATGCTAGACGAACCTCGATGTCAACTCTACCGTGCAGTCGTGGTGGAAGGCGACACAGCTGGGCCAAAGGTGAAATAAACAAACAGAGATTCCACTAAAAGCGTCTGACGTCAAGAAGGAATGGGATGAGGAGAGAGAGACTTTAGAGCAAGTGTTACCGTTGGGAGCCAAGCGAAGACTCACAATTCTAGGTCCTTGATTTAACACCAAGACTCAGTTTCTCTCTGATTGGTTGAGAGATGATCACATGCTTTTTCCCTATTGGTTGACCTATTTAGATGCTTCTTTCCTAATTGGTGGGACTTTTTCACGTGGCCGTAGGCTATTGGTTGACATACTTAGGTGATGTCTTCTCGCGGCTTTCTTTGATAGAAAATACGTCCTGTCTTGGCCCGGAAATTGGGCGTCCCTCTTAGATTTTATGGTTTCCTCGATATCAGATACGCCCTGTCCTGTCAGGAAGTATTGACTTGTAACTTATTTATAGTTGGGCTGGTTTTAAGCCTCTTTTGCTAGGTCTTGCTTCGACTTCTGTCCTAAACCTGATTTGTTTTAACCTTAACTTTCTCCTGTCTCTCTCCATTCCTTCTATCTGTACAGTTGCAATACTTTATTAGATTCTTACGCGGTACAGATTGATGTTAGTTGAGGTTTTCTATGTGCAGTACATAAGAAGTTATATACAGTCATGGGGTGGAACATGTGGTAGTGGATATCTAGACTATTTACAACAATTCCATGGTCTTAAATCATCACATATATACATGCTAAAAAGTAAAACTTTTCAATGTTTTATCTATATGTGAGTGTATAAATGTTTTAATTATTAAATATATAACAGTATATAATATATACAAAATATTTTTGAAGGGAAAATGAAAGAATAGTTTATAAGTGTCCCATACAATTATAGTTATATAATTAACCGAATGAAGTCAATTTATGGACTATTGTAAGTTTTGAAAGTTTTTTTTCAATATTTCAATTGTTTTATCACAAATAAATGTGGAAGTTATAAGTTTCCTATTCGGATTTGCAACGATCACAACAAAAGAAATCAATGTACTCCCATCAAAATTGTATATAGTTTTAAACTAAATAAAAGTTTTAGATGTAAAAAAAACTTCCTAACACTCTCCTCACTCATTGTTTAAAAGCATTAAATATGAATGTCCATTTTGGTCGATTCTTTAGGACGTCAATAAAGGGGAGCTTTTTTTAAACCAATAAATTGGTGCAGTTGGAACCCCGTTTCTACGGTAGTGCCATCCCGTATGGTGTCGACATGTGTCTGTAGATATTCAGTGGAGAATCGCACATGAAATAACAAGGATTTGTAGGTGTAGAACATTCAATTTGTGGTAAGGTTTGGTGTACCAGTAAACAGACTGTATATAGTATCAGTAAGTTTAACAGGGGGGTCGGTGGAAGGGTGATCTGAACCATTGGTTTTCGACCGCTACGACCCGGGATCGAATCCCGCATTGAGCACTTTTTTCTAATTAAAAAATGCTCCAATGGCCCCCGATTCTTTAAAAAGTACAACCTCACCAGCGAGTGCAAGTAACCAAACGGGACTTCGGTACATTTGTTAGTGCAAAAGTCGAACTGCTTTTCACAAGTGTAGACATGTAGTGCACTTACATTAAAAGCAGTCGCCAACTTCTACCCACCATGATTATCTTGGCCACGTATACTAGGGATAATAAAAAAGTAAGTTTAACAGAATTGGGTAGTTCATTATTTTCTATAAAGTTATTCGCTTTCACCAATATCTCGGCCATTGAAGGATTATCAATAAGTTATTGCTAGAGATTTCAAGCACGGGTGCTCTTCATCAGACCTTTATCTACAAACTATTTTATCAAATCGATTCAATTTTCGAGCTTAATTAACCAAATACACTCCGGGCTATATTCTAAGAATGGAGCGTGGACGAGTATCACTGAAAGTTGTCATCATTAAATAGATTTTGGGTGATGATCATGAAAATGGAAGTGAAAAGTTTTCTTCAAGCACGTTTGGCACACATCTGGACAATATCACAACCATCAAAGAGGAGGTTTCAAATGTGTCGAAAACCTGTAAATTATTTTAGTCTCAAAGGGCTTTTCGTTCTTGAAGGGTTGTACGGACAATACTGATATACAGGCTGAAATCCCCAGTATTATTCGAATAGCAACGCTTTCAGACATGTTGAACAACTTGGTGACTTCCTGCTGTGTTGTTGCCCCATTTCGATCCTCTCGAACTCTCTTCCTCGTGATATGTCATCCAGATGTAGCCATTGATTGCTTTAACTTTGGTAAGGTACAAGTAGGAATATTATTTGAATATTACTAGGAATATACTTGTATCAAGTATGAATAGAATGATTCACTATAAGTGCGCTCTAATGCCAACACTTTAAACTTTTTATCGAGTGCGACACGTGTTCAATCTTAATCACTTGATTATATGTAATTTTTAATTATTTTTTTCAAGGAAAGCATTCGAATTCACATGTATTGGAAATCCGCCGCTATACAATATAAGAAAATAAAGAGTGGTTTATGCTTAAAATATCAAACTTCCTCAAGTTTTGTCCATGAGTGTATATTAAATAGACAGCCGATTCAAATGTGAAGAGATTGTAAATCAATATTCTCTGCAATTACCACGATAAGTAACGCAAATATGCAAAAATGTATGCAGTATTTTGTACAGTTGCTGTAGCCATTTTGTAGAATGGAGCTCATTGGATGTTGTTCAGTCATATCAGCAACGCTTATGAATAGAGCTGGATAAATGACATTAAAAGTTTAATTTGAAAATTATTAGCCTATGAACATATTCTGCAATTATTTTAGGATTGAGTGAATGCTGCTTAGATATATAATTTTAGAATGTATGATATCAAAGATAACAAACTGTATTGGAAAAGGTTGAGATATTTTAAACTATATTTATTTATAATATTTATTTTTAGACAGTCTCAGGTCAAGAAAGATGGCCAAGAGACATCTCTCTCTCATTTGCAATATCTACTTCAAATGAGGATGTCGATAATTGACTATTGATAGTTTATTTGAAATTATATTAGAATTTTTAAACATTTTACAACTATTTATTATTATTTTTAAAGTAATTTTAATAATCCTTGTATTTTATAATGTGTCAAGGCTAACTCCACTCTCAGAATTTCAAACTTTTTTTCACATTTCAATATTTAAAAAGGGTTTTAAAAATATTTTCGAATCATTTTATTCAAATTATAGTCATCTAATATCTTCAGCCTGTTTTTCTTCTTGGATAACTATCTAAACAGCAGATTCTATTTTATATTTTTTTCTATAAATTTTACAACTATTTAGAATTGAGTAGAGACGCTGCTTAGTTGTATCATTTCATTAATTAAGATAACAAACTGTATTGGAAAATATTGATATATTTTAAAATATATGTATTTATAATATTGTCGCATATATGGGTTCGAAAACATCTACAAACTCCGCCAATAGATGGCGCTTTCGCCTATTTACCCTTTGGAACTAGTGTGGATATCGTCGATTGCTGTGGTTCTCTTTCCTGGGGCAAATGAGTGAAAATATCTGTTGATATTGGCCCTGGTATGTAAAATAGTGTAAATACCCGTTAAATTATATTCGAGTTATTATGTAATATGGTTTAAAGAAGACAATAAAAAAAGGAGGAGTGTTAGAAGTCTTGATGCCGGTTGCTGTTATGATTCTCTTTCCAACACCACAGTAGCTACTCTTCTGGTAAGTCTCTCGTGTCCCCCCACCAGTGGTATGGCCGAGAGATACTGCCAGAGGAAGGGAGATCCACCTGAGTGGTGGTTCTTGGAGATCTTTGGGTGGTCTGCAAGGTAGAGCTGTAGAGGAAAGCAACGGAGCCTGGGTAGGTGATCCACGAAGGAGAAAGAGGCGTAGTCGCGAAGAACCGGATGGGGCATGCCACGACAATAGTTATTTTTAGACAGTCTCTTGTCAATGATGATGTCCAAGAGGCATCGTTTTTAATATCCCCTTCAAGTGGAGTTATCGATAATTGACAATTAAAAGTTTAATTTGAAAAATAGAATAGCATTTTAACATATTGAAATAGTTTAAGAATAAATAAACGCTGCTTAGTTGTATAATTTCAGAAATTAAGATAACAAACTGCATTGGAAAAAGTTAATATACCCCCTGTAATATATGAAATTTAATTAAATGCAGGGTTGTTGTAATAGCCATATATGTTTAGTCAGGCATCAATGTTTCGATTTACATCATGTTATCAGAAAATTTAACGGATCAATTTGATGTTTCCACCTGAATTGACCATGAAATACACGCTGCTTAAATGGCTAGTCATCTAAAGGTGGATCAATAAAGACGCCAAATCATTATAGATTCAAATAATAAGGTAAAATATGTTTTATAATTACAAACTAGTATATATATAACACAAAACTGTAGGAGAATATGATTAGAATCAAATCCTAGCTACCATTTTGATAAATATCGAATTTTAAAGGCCTATTGATTCGATGATTGTACTATTGAAGAAAATTGTAGATCTGTTAAAATATTCTCCATTCTCAATTCGTGAAATTTCTGGTAATCACAAAATAAATATATGGATATCTAGGCGTCCTGTATTTCAGACCTTTGGATAGTTTGGTAGCTTCTGACAGTGCGAAAATGGTGCTTTATAGGTTGACGATGTTGATATAGTTGGTTTATTGGGTCAATCTCGAAAAGCCATATTTATAAAATATAACTTCCAATCTCTATCTATATCAAATACAGATATTCTGTTAAATGTAGCCAAGGCAATGCCACATATATGAGAAAAACAGTAGAAAAATAGAGATAAACTAAAGAACATGAGAGAAACATAAGATACAAAGACAATAGATTTTTAATTTATTAACACACCAGCATCACTGGATACACATTCAATCTCGAACATGCCAAACCTAAAACCACGACATAAAAAGCAAGCAAAAACGATTTTTCCTGAAGCACTGATATCTTTAAAACAAAATAGTATCACAATAGATAAATATACCTCCCAACCCAGTATGACAATATCGCGACAACCCTATACTATAAATATCAATAACATAATTTTATTTTCATCATTGCTCACAGAATATAGTTATGTCATTAACCTTACGTTCAATTCAAATACTTAAAAGGCAATAGAGCACATATTTTGTTCGAAAAAAATTAAAATATAATATATATTTATTGTATATAATGTATATATTAAAAACAAAGAAAGCATTTCCTGACGACGAGCACATGTTCTCGTGGTCAGGATATGCCTTCTTTGTTTTTAATATCGATATCTGACATTTTTTCTAGTATTTTTTCAAATGCATATATTGTATTTTATAAAATATATAATATATATTTATAATTATATATATATATAATTCGCCTTATATCATTAACTATTTCATATTCAGCTGTGATATAGTCAATATACGTCCTAGCGTGCACACACGAACCAATATCATTTATATTCCATTGTTTTTGTAAATAGATTTATTTTGTAGTCATACATTTATTATCACTTGCCTGTAGAATTGCATTTTTTTTAAGTTTGGAACATTTTATAAAAATAAATTAAGGAATATTTTTACCCAATAACCAAATTTTCCTTATTTAAAGAATGCCTGGTTAGCTAAATTGCTCATATAAATTACTAGCCGAATGACCCGGGCAACGCCCGGGGTTTACCCGATTAAATGCTTTTATGAAAATACTATTCGTTACAATTATATATTGGCGCCGTGGATGTCATTCTTGTATAATATATAAATGAGTTTTAAGAATTGAAAAAAAAAAATCCATCGGCCGGGAATCGAACCCGGGGCGCCCGCATGGCAGGCGAGCATTCTACCACTGCACCAAAAGCAAACGGTGACAGAAGTGTCTCGCGCATTGGCGGCACCAAATGATGGGGGGGGGGGGGGGGGGGGGCAAAGGTGGCATGATCGTAGCCGACCAATAGGTGGGCGCCGGCAAACCGTGACAGAGGCCATGACGCTCGTACCTGTATATAGAATATTTATGCAAGTATTATTAATTTCGAACTTAACGTGAATTGATAAGATTACTTATAAAATGAAAGGAATTAAAAGCACGAATGTTTCTTTGATAAATAATACAAATTTCTACTGCTCATACTGCAATGAAAAAATATAATGGGAGGGCTTGGCTCATCAGTGGTGAACCCTCCCAGCGGTTTCGCCAATTTAATCCACCAGACCGCTTCTCAGAGCTCTAATACTGTATTGGACGATTCTACTTATATATGCAGCACTGAAGGATGGAATCTCAGAAATGGTTTTCAAGAAAACTATGGACATAAGCTTATAGGACAGTAGAATTACATTCAATTATTTGCATCGAGCAATACTCTTCCGCAAACAATAAAGACAAGGTCAGTTAGACATAAATTAACACAAACAATAACGCGCCATCTATACATATAGATTCCATCCTTCAGTGCTGCATATATAAGTAGAATCGTCCAATACAGTATTAGAGCTCTGAGAAGCGGTCTGGTAGATTAAATTGGCGAAACCGCTGGGAGGGTTCACCACTGATGAGCCAAGCCCTCCCAATATATTTTTTCATTGCAGTAAGGGCAGTAGAAATTTGTATTATGTATCAAAGAAACACTCGTGCTTTTAATTCCTTTCATTTTATATGTATAGATGGCGCGTTATTGCTTTGTGATAAGATTACTTATTACCAATTTATATGATGCATTAGGGCGTCATCTGTACGCGTATAATTCTTTTAGAGACAAATCAATTGTCTACTACCCTTACTGCAATGATAAACTAATGGAAGGTTATCAGTACTGAACCCTGTCAATTGGTTCGCCAGTTTAATCTACAATTCCGCTGTAATAATTTATTTTGCTGTTTTCCTTTTATACGATGCTGAAGTTAGACTTTTGGAAAAGGTATTTTAAATGAACTGTGGGTATAAGCATTGAGGACAGCAGAAATACATATAATGATAAATATATAATATGCTTCTCGAGCATTGCATTTCCTCAAATTGCAAGTAAAAGTATTTTTAAAACACAATATTAATATGTTGCATTAGCGCGTTGTCTCTTATAAGAAATTCAAATTAACATTGACGCGTATGATTCATTCAAAATATATCAATTATCTACAGACTTTACTGTAATGATAGAAATAAAGGGATATCAATTTTATGTTTTAAAAACACATTTACTTGCAATTTGCGAAAGAAAAATGCTCGAAGCATATTATACAAGTTGTATATTTATCAATATACACATCTACACATGTATTTCTATTCCCCTCAAAATTTATGGCCATAGTTTATTTAAAAGTTTACAAGAGTCTAGCATCAGTATCAGGATAAAATAAAAAAGCAAAATGGAGTACTACAACGATATGGTAGATTAAACTGGCGAAACCACTGGGAGGGTTCATATCTGATGAGCCAGGCCCTCCCATTATTTTATCAATGCAATAAGGACAGTAAAAAAATTGATTTATTTTTAAAATAATCATACATATCAATTATAGCTTAAATTCCTTTTTATCAATTTATGTTACGGTGAAAATTTATCTCCATTGCTCAATATATGGTGATCAATACCTCTGCCACCTTTTTTATTCACATCTTCAAAGGGGGTGGCAAAAATATTTATTTTATCCTTTTTAATTCACTTCAAATATATATTTAATTTTAATTTTATTATTACAGAAGCACGAAGACTATTGTGCTATATTAGAATTATTTATATATGCATATATCTTTAATTATTTACACGATGAATTAGTAGTGATTTATAAATTTGTGTGCAAATATCTCTAAACTTGTCAAAGTTTTTATAAGATTGAGTGTATACAGAAAGATGATTTGGCATTATGTCAAAGTAAGCAAGTACAATTTGGTTAGTCAGAGGGCAAGCCAACACTCTGGTGTTTCAACATTTAGACAGCATTCACATGTTAGATCATTTATAACTCTCAATTCAAAGAGAAAACTTTAAAAGGGTCCTTTGCCTGTGAAGAACAAAGTAGTCTATTTATCAAGAGTAATGAAGCTTGGTACATCTCTCAGAAAAAAATTATTGAACGTTGCATTAGTTTGAGAAAGATAAAATCTAAATTTTGTATTGATATATAATTTATTCAACTTATTTGAAAGGGGCTTATTTAGTGTTTGGTCTGTCAGAGAATTCTTAAATATATAAAGACATTTTGAATGTATTTATTATATTAGAATGTTTTCAATTAAACATTAATTTCATATCAAGAAGTCCATGCATCACCAGACCAGGTTATGAATATTTTTGCAAAGGGTTTCCATGCCACCCAGGAGGTACCTGCTCGACTCGTTAGCCTTTGTTTATAGTGGCGCTTCGCCTCCCGTAGAAGCCCTATTCCACTCTTCTGGCACAACCAGAGCATCCAACTCGCTCGAGATAACTCGGCCGAGCTGATGATCCAGGCCCTGCCAGGAACTGGTCTGCCGATGCTATGGACTCCGTCTCAAAGAGTCGGGGGAGAGGAAGACAAAGCCTCAATATATGAGGAAACAAGTAAATTCGGACAGAGTCTCAAAGCAGACCCGCCTTCACCTCAATTCCCAACCGACTGACTCATTGTTGGACCCTGGGAAACGAAATTTTGATAACGGTTCAAAATAATTTCAATATTATTTCTACATATATATTTAATAATTTTAATATTAAATATAGATCAATTATATACTAATTATACAATAAATATTTTAGAAAATTATCATATGCAAAATAAGAAATTTGATTCATAAGAAATCTATTGATGACTTACTTCAATAACTCAATAACTCAAAAATTAAAAGATGAATTAAAGTGATCTTTTTAAGCTCTCTCTCATATTTATATGAAGAAAAATATTTTTTAAATACGAGTTAATAATTTTTCTCTGAAAATATTCTCTCATTTAACAAATTTTAAATATAATTCCTCGAATTAAAAATGGTTGTTAATTTTAAATGATCAATATTACCTGACATATCTCCGTTAAGATTTTTGCTTAGTGAAAGCTTGTTAAACCAAAATTATTAAAACAAAAGTTATTCTTATAATACTACATATATTATATTTATCTCTAGTAGTAGTAGTGCTAATAAAAAAAGATTTTATGTAATCAGCAACGCAAAGAAATAAGTAAAGAGGATTGGTGAGCCTACAAATATATCATTGGTGTTGATACCACAAAAAGAAAGGAAGCCAGTAAGACATATTGAATGAATAAAAAATAATTACTAACTTAAAATATTTCTCTAAGTTTTATTTGTATATTAAATTTAGAGTTGTGCTGAATGTAAGGCGCACAAGGGTCACTCTAAAAGTTTTTGCAATCAATATTAAATGATTAAATTATTAAAAAATAAATTATATCAATAAAATCTGCACGAATTTTTACCTAACATGAACATTTTCATAACAACAATGTTCATAGAGGGCGCGACTTTGTTTACAGCGGCATATGCATATATCCCTAAATATATAAAAGTCAGTGTATGTATGTATATATGTATGTTTGTCGGCTATCCACAATACGTAATTAATATGGCTAAAATTTCAACAGTTAATAGAGTTGAATCTGGAAAAACTTATAGGCAAATTTTCAGGCTTCTGTATCGAATATTCTTGGAGTTATTAACAAATTATCAACAATTTTTCCCTATTTCACTCGCAACCAGCGCCTCACTGCGGTAACTAAACCCTCACACGGTGCGACTGGATTGGATAGTCAACTTGAGTGACGTAATGACAGCGTAGAGGCAATAAATCACTTGCTATCATTTTATGTATATTTCAAATTTGAAATATTTTCATATAAAAAATCAAATAAAATACAATTCTCAAATATCGTTGTGAAAATTTACATTTTGGAGCGGGACATTTCACAAGAGCGACAGCCACGGCGCCAATTTATAATTGTAACGAATAGTATTTCTATATTTTAAAACACACAAAGTTTGGAGCGGGACGTTTCATAAGAGTAACATCCACGGCGTCAATTTATAATTGTAACGAATAGTATTTGAATAAAAATATTTAATCGGGTAAAACCCGGGCGTTGCCAGGAGAAGTTGGGTAGTATTTAAATATGCAAGCAAGAAGGTCATAACCCAGAGCATATTTTAATTTGGTGTCCACTAGTCGCAGACCTTAGATAACGATGTCAAATTAACAGCATCAGTTTAAGCCAAATGGTTTCCAGTAAAAAAAGGAATATATAAAATTTAACAAATTCTGTAGATTCTATCTTAACCGCCGTGTACCTAACTGAATTAAATTATCGCTTCAATTTGTATAATTTAGTAGTTGTAAAAATCTATATTTATATCACATTGAATTATACGCGTGTAATTATAACGGTTCCAACAGATTAGAGGCTCCCCTTTGGGTAGCTCCCTATTCATGGTAGTGGCAGAATTGATGTGTTCCGTCTTGACCGCAGGATTAATTTACAACATGCGTCAGAAATAAAATTTTCTAGTAGACACATTGATATATTTTGCATTTACTAGAAGGATAAGGTTACAATAATTCTCAACACACTCAATAGTTACAACCCCGAAATCTCTTTTACCCTCGAAAGTGAAAACAATAATGTCTTACCCTTTCTAGATATTCTAATTATCAATATCCCAACCAAACATCATTAAAGTCCTTTACAAAAATAACATAAACCCCTCCTATACCCACTACACTTCATTCTGCCGTATTAGCCACAAAATTACTGTAGTAAAAATCTCACTAAACGTATTTTCACCCATTGTTCTTTACCATGCTTTAAAACAATAGAACAGACCAACATCACCAAACATTTAACAGCATTAGGTTACCCGATATCATTCATACATAGACATTCTTTTAATCCAAACTTATTCCACCAGCCCCAGACATAACGAAAACATTGCAGCATCCCTTATTCTATAGCCATACTGCAATAGCTCATAAGTTACATAAATAAGGTATAGCCACTTATTTTAGAACCCATGCCAATCTCGATACTTAGAAACCTGATTATCAAAAATACAAATTCCAATTCCCTAACTAAATCAAATGCAATATATTCTGTTAAATGTCACCACATATGTAGGAGAAATCAATAGAACAGTAGAGACCAGACTAGCAGAACATAGAGAAGCATAAGATACAAAAACAATATATCCTAATTTTTCAACACACATGCACCACTGGACATACATTCAATCTCAAACAAGCAATAGCCCATTATCACGACATAAAAAGCAAGAAACAACGATTATTCCTGGAAGCACTGGTATCATCAAAAATAAATAGTATTAATAAAAAATAGACTTCCCTACCCAGTATGATAATATCTCTCTCTAACACTCTCTATATCATAATTCTCAATAACATTTTTTTTCACCACTTACACAGAATATAATTATACCGTTTTTTGTCTTACATATAATTTGGATATTTTAAATGCAATAACATATATTTTGTTTACAAAATTATTTATATAATTGTTTGGGTATATATATATTTCACCCTATTTTATTATCCATTATTTTAGCTGTAAACAGTCTGATGCACGATAGTGCGGGCACATGCCAATAACAATTTTTTCAACTATTTTTTAAAAGAATATTTTGATATTGTAAACAATAGTATTTGCCCCCGTTGAAGAGCATAATTTTCTTGAAAGCTTGCAAAACTCTCAAATAAAAGAAAATTTTGCCCAAATTATAATTTTCCCCTCTCAAATAATATTTTTAATATTATTGTTTACTCCCAAAATTATAAAATATAATATTTAAGTAATCAATACTATCTTATGTAAAATATATTACTGTAAAATGTAAATTTAAACAATGTTTCAATATCTTTTTCTAATACGAGAAACACAATTTGTATATACATTTTGAAAATATGTATATACTTAGTCTAGCCATAAATATTGTTACAAAACCAAATCAGTGATAAAAAAAATAATTTTACCGCGTTAAGTATTCAAAATACAGTTGTTGTTATTTGAATATCTCGTGCACACGTGCTCAGAAAAAAATCGAAATATATTTGTTTTTTGATAATGGGTTTGGGTATTAAAGAAAACCCTATAGCTGTAATAGCCTTACACAAGGTAGGCCAAAATCTTTCACCCTTTTTAAACTTTTACAAAATTTGATAATTACGCGTCAATTTGTTTATCAAATCATTGAATTATTCATTTCATCATCATTCATTTGCACTATTGATGACCTTGAAAGATCTGGTCGACCTCGCATGCAACGAACGCAAGCAGCTATAAAAGCCATTCGCGAAAGAATTCGTCGAAATCCACACTGCAAACAAAAGATCTTAGCAAAGCAGATAAATTTAGCTCCAAGATAGTTTCAAGGATAATCAACGAAGACCTTGGACTGAGAGCTTTCAAACCACGCACAGGTCATTTGATAACCCCTGCTCTTAGAGATATTAGAAGGGTTAGATCAAAAATGTTGTTGGCGCAGCATGATGGTCGGTGGCATGAGAGAATCCTTTTCACAGACGAGAAATTTTTCACTGTCGAGGAAAAGATTAATCGTCAGAATGATAAGATATATGCTCGTAGCTCTCTAGAAGCTTCTTTGAAAGTCAGAAGACTTTAAAAAGTCACCATCCTTCTTCTGTCATGGTTTGGTGGGGAGTTAGCTACCAAGGTGTAACAGATCTCCACTTCTGTGCCAAAGGGGCAAAAAATACAGGTAAAAACTATAAATAAGACATTTTGTAACAAATAGTAAAGCCTCTGAATACAAAAATGTTTAATGGAGAACATTGGATATTTCAACAAGATTCAGCTCCTGCTCACAAAGCTAAGTCAACTCAACAATGGTTGAAGACGAATGTTCCGGAGTTCATAAAGGCCAATGAATGGCCCTCTGGAAGCCCTGATTTAAACCCCCTTGATTACAGTTTGTGGGCATATTTAGAGGAGAAGGTGTGCTATAAAAGATATCATAATTTGGATCAATTGAAATCATGGCCGCAATAACCGTTCGGAGGAGATTTAATAGAATCGCCGAAGGTCGTGGCCCATTTGGATGAGGAAAGCGATGACTAGAACGCGGCTGATTCCACACTCGCCTTTCAGTGCTTCGCTATGCACGATGGATTCTGTAGCCACTGGACATGCGTCGGATCTGGAGGCTGCTGGGCTCTGTGCTGCCTGGTGTATAGGAGCTCCATCTATGCTTCCTTCCTGTGGTGAATCTATATAAGACCGGTGGTCTTAATAAAGCTGTATGTGTGTATATATAAAATAGTTTGAACATTTACACGCAAAATCTGAATATGGTATAAAAATAAAATGAAACTTTTCTTTGAACGACGCCTAGTTGCTTAGCCATAATGCCCTTGGAGAGAGATATCTGGTTGGCAACTGATTAGTAAAAATGACCATATTGTCTATGAAATAGGATTTGCATATAGGAGATGTCAGATGGGAGGAGTGTCCATCTATGGATGTGTAATTCGATATCAATAGTGATATCTTCAAAAACGCCCTGATTTACAGATTCAGAAAGTCCGAATAAAACAGCTAACTCTCCGAATCTAGCCATTTTACAATTTAAAAAAATATATATATTATCCCAAGTACGCGTGGTACATGCCATGATAATCTTGGTGGAAAGTTAGCGACTGCTTTTACTGTATGTGCACCACATTTATACACATGTGAAAAGCAGTTCGACTTTTGCACTTACAATTGTTCCAGAGTTCCATTTGCTTAATTGCACTTGTTGATGGGGTTGGACTTTTGTAAGAATCGGGGGCCATTGGAGCATTTTTTTTTTATATTAGACTAGCCGAATGACCCGGGCAACGCCCGTGTTTTACCCGATTGAATGTTTTTATTCAAATACTATTTGTTACAATTATAAATTGGCGCCTTAAATAAATGCATATATTAGTTAATAACTATAGCCTATGTGCTTTATTTGTCTATGTACTGATGGCTTCCGTAGGCGTCTCCTACTGGGAAAAAGAAAGAGAGGATTCCATTTAGTTATTAACTAATATATGCATTCATTTAAGGAGCGACCCGCTACAACACAATAGTTACAAAAACCAAAAAGCGAGTGGAGGGGGGGGGCAAAGGTGGCGTGATCGTAGCCAACCAATAGGAGAGCGCCATTCCAAAAAAAAAAAAAAGCAAACGGTGACAGAGATGAAGAATTAAGAACGCATGACGCTCGTAACTGTATATAGAATTAATTCGATCCCGGGTCGTAGCGGTCGAACACTAACGGTTTAGACCCCCCTTCTACCGACCCCCTCATTTTACAATAAAATTAAATTCCTTTTAATTTGTATTTTTTTTCCTTTCAAATTGAATTTTACGAGGATCTTCAGATTAGGAAAATATAAATTATCTAAGATGTTACTCGTGAACACACACACAATATGCTGCTAATAGTCTGACAGTATCTACACTCGAAGTTTGCCTCAAGACACCTCAGCCCGGCGTGAAACCAACCATGACCAATCTAGACCGTAGCTTCCAACTCAATGAACCAGGGCCACCGAATATTGCCCCACAAAGAGAAAGCGTCAAGACAAAAATAGGCCTACTTCTTGAGAGCCCTAATTGCTCAAGACAATATGCAAATTAGATTAGTGTCGAGTAACTTCCAATATGCCTCAGTCTTCTTTTATTATCCCGGGCAGTGTGTCAGGTTGTTGATTGATTCTGGGGGCATTACACTCTGGATGGTTCTTTTGTTCCAGTGTGTGTCAATTTGTCTTCTTTCGGGGAGTTATAATCAGTGCCTTTTACTAGGGGCATATTTTCAACTAAATACTCATTCAAAATTGGTGATTTGGGCCTCATTTTCTATATTTCGCCGAATATAATTAATTTTGGAAAAGCATATTCTAACGATACTTGTAAAATGCGTTAAAAAAAGAAAATTGTAAAATGTCTATTTTTATTATATAGCTGTTAGCTTCCGCGAAGGACAATTCTTTTTAAGGCCTATGGATGTTTTTAAAGATATCAATATTAATAAACATTTTTAAAAATTATGCTTTTTATTTAGAAATTCAAGTAATTAAAATGTATGTAACATTTAGAATTTTGAATTTTTATGCTATATCAAAAGAGGTTGAAGGAGATTATTGAATATAAAATAATAGGTTTTTGTTTAAGTAGGTACGAGGAAAAACTAACACACGAAAATCTTCACACACTTCAAGTTTTAAAACCTCTGTTCTCCAGCTAAGGAATTTTTTTAATAAGCCTGAAAGTTCTTTATAAAGGCGTTTGTATGCATGTATCATATGTATAAAAATACCAGTGATTTTATTCTTTTATTTATTTATCTTTTACTCAGATTCAACCAGACCAATCTATGTTTATGAGCTTAATTCTCTTAATTAAGTTTTCCTGCATATAAATTTCATTTATACCATCAAATGGGATTAGCTTGCAGACTCCCTGTGACAAATCTATGTATAAGAAATATTTTTAATGCAATATAATGCGGCTTATTAGGTAAATCGACGTTTGACAAGTTTTACCGCAAATGTTTTCTTTGAACGAGAAATCGTAATTTATTTTAAGGAAAAATAACGAAATTTCTATCCTTAGGGATGAAGTATGAAAGGATGAATTTTAAAGAGCAATGATGAATGGAAAAATAAAACTTGTCAAACGTCGTTTTACAATTATAGATCGTATTATATTGTATTATAAATTAACTTTATATAATATTTACAAACGGAAAAATAGGTCCTGGGTAGCCTGGTTAGTGGACATGGCATCTGCCCGGTAAGCGGTACACTGTGGGTTCGTTTCCCATCCCATTTTATTTTTCCATTCATCATTACTTTTCACAATTCATCCTTTCATACTTCATTCCCAAGGATAGAAATAGCCGCTATTTCTCCTTAAAATATATTACGATTTTTCGTTCAAAAGAAACATTTGCGGTAAAACTTGTCAAGAAATATTTTTACTCGGATTTACCCAGACCAATCTGTATTTAAGCTCTAAATTGCGGTAATTAATTTTTCCTGTATATAAATTTCATTTAACGAATGAATACATTAAATGTATAAATTTCATTATTACCATTAAATGTGATTAACTTTTATAATTATTTTCATTTGCTGACTCCGTGGTGTAATTCCATGTATAATACTTTGTCTTAATAAAGGCTTTGTGCGTGTACTTTTTTCTTTTTTCTTTTTTGCTCTTCAACAGCCTCGTAAATTTGGAAATATGCTGTTAGGAGGAGTTTGTATATATGTTGGCTATGGCGTTGGTACAATTCGATGTTAGTAGAATGATTTCCTCTATATTTTTTGTTAGCTGAGAAGGTATAAAATGAGGTGGGTCGTACTGTATTCTGTTTTGAACATATCATAAGTTATGCCCTGACAGCTTTTCCAGCGTTTTGAAAGGTTTTCAAGAAATGATATCTCCGGTTTTCTTTACTGAGCAATAAACCGCTTGATATTTGCATCATTGATACATATATTGGATACAAAATTACCTCACAGTTGTAAATGTTTAATTAAAAAGGCATTTATTGTATCAAAATGTCATTTATTTTACCAATATTTCCGTTAGCTGAACGCCAACCTCTTTTTCAAGATATTATAACATATTAAGTATTTAGTATATAACATATTTAGTAGTTGTAAATGTAATTCTTAAATACTTCAAACGACTTTAGTTGGAAGAGTGTTTATAGAATTTCCGTATTATCTAATATAAAAGATTGATCGATTGCAATTAGGAATATACTTCAATATATATATATTTTTAGAGTTTCTTAATCCTCGAAACTTTTCAGTAAGGAAAATCCTTTTTCGTTAAAGATGTTTGTAAGACCATGGGGTAAAAAAAGACCTAATCCCGTTCGTTCTTTAGAAGAAATCTTCCAACGTTAGGACTAGCAAGTGTGTTATATCCTTTCATTATTCGTTTTCAAAATTCGTTGCCAAAATTTCATAGTTTTGAAATTCGTCCACATTCTGTTTTTTTTTTCATGAATTCGGAAGTAAATCTAAACTCATAGACAAAACTTGAAAAATTTGTATCTTTTAGCATGTATATCGGGATTCAGACAATAACTGTGAAAGATATTACAGTGACCTTTATTGAAGACACAAGAGATAACCAAGTGTAAACAAAATTGTCTCTGCCTCCTTAAAAAAAACTACAGTCGACCGGCGACATAAAAGACATTTCACTTCCTCAAGTTTTGCCCATGAGTGTAGGTAAATCTATAAGACGTCGGAAAAATGTTTTGTTCCAGGTCGACTGTCTTTATTTAATTCCCTGCCTATATTGTTACTGCTTATAATACGATTATAATACTAGTGAATTCAAAGGTTTCATTAGAGGTTCAATTTAATTTGTTCTAGATCTCATTAGGATGCTCTGTATTGAATTCAGAACAATCAAAACTTTCGTTTTTGAAATGCTGCGTGGCATGACTGGTTGAATTTGATGAGGTTAGAGGATAGCCTAAATAAGTGTACATGGCCGATATGAGAAAAAAGTCTTGTCCTCAAAACCACCCGTCTAACTTGGCTAATCGACCGCCGTTACGGAACACCACTATTCGAAACACAATTGACAATTAACATAATTTTATTGACATCTTGTCAATACATGAAAAAGTGAACAGTCTCTGCACTATTGTAAAAAAATATAATTCTAGATAGGGTTTATGTTAAATATTTGTAGGTTGATCTTCTTTTGTAAAGTAATATTCAATTTTCCCCAATATATACAATATCATCCGAATATAGAATAATTATTCAATCCAATATATACCTTTTTATTATCCATAGATTAATTTCCTCCCGGCAAATTTTCCATCTATGTTTTGCCAATAGATTTGGCCCAGCCACATTGCCAGCAAAACACCTCTTTGGTAGATTGTGAGTATTTCATTAGATCCCGTGTGGATCTCATGGAATAAAATCCGCCCTAGACTGACGAGGGCCATTAGCCCGAAACCATGGTCTCTAGGTGGACGCTTATCAGTTTGCCAAAGTTGGTGTTGTGGCTTTGTCACCGACCCGATGCCGCTAGTTGCGGCGACGGTCAATAGATGGCGTCAGATTCTGACGTTTATTTTGACGGGAGAGGCGACCAATGCTTCCATATATAATAGTGTGTATATTTCTGTAGTCTTATAGATATAGCCCCTACCAGGCAAGTTTGGTTCATTAAAAATCGCAATAGGATCGTCATTTTTCCAAGATACAAATTGACTCGGGGAGTCAATTAAAGAGTATTAGAGGGCCAATGAACATTAGATAAATCGTATAGGTTGAGTGTATAAAAGATGGTGCTTTAACTATTAACCAGCTGAAATTCTCCAAATAAATTGAAGCTCGGTATGTTGTGGATATGATTGGAATTGACCAGTATGTTTACTTTCCTAAGAAGTGGTAACGAATAATGTTCACAGTTGAAGTGTAACCAGGTTAAGCTGGGGAAAAAACGATTAAAATATCGATGACCTATGATCAGATAGGAAAGCGAAATTTCCATTTTTATCATTTGTTGACCGGTCGTTTACTGTGGTGGCGTTAGGGGATTGTTATCGAATATGAGAAACTCGGGATTATAGAGATAGTGCTGTATCTTTATGCGTGGTTAGCTGACAGTAAAGTAGGTCTAGATTGTGGTAACTACCAGGTTACCAGTATAACGAGTATTTAACACAGAGTTATAGTTCATCGTGTAGTTGTGATAATCGGTGTAGTAGAGCAATTTGCTGAGAGAATTTATTTGCAATACATTAGGAGATATGTTTGACGCCAGTTTACAAATCAGACGACAATCTGTTAGTAGATCCTGTTTAAAGACAACATAATTTTATTGACATCTTGTCAATACACGCAAAAGTGCACAGTCTTCACTATTTAAAAAAAAGATAATTATTTTAATGTTTTAATTTAACCAACTTTTCAAACATTTTTTGCACTTTGTGTTTTCGGTAAAAAATATTTAGTTTAACTTTTCTTTTATATATAATTTGCTATTTTCATTTTATTTTTTATACGAAAAATCTTTTTACACATAGTACAAATAATTATAAATATAAAATAGGCGTTATTGTTAATTTTCAAAATATTTCACAAAATTTATTTTGTTCATAATATAAATATATATATCACATTTTTTCTCCCCATTGAATATAACAAAATATTTTTGAAACTTAATTCTGTTGACGTTATGTGGCGCTGAGTTTGTTGTTGGCACACATTAATATGTTATAGTACCTTGACAAAGGTTGGCGTTCAGCCAACTGAAATATTGGTAAAATAAATGATATTTTGATCCAATATATGCCTTTTTAATTAAATTATTTATATGTATGATACTATGTAAAATGAATATGGCGCCTCTGCCACCGCTGCAGAGTTTGGTGGAGAATCGCTAGCGGGTCTCCAGCGACACCTGTTTGAAGATGACCACTAATTCCTTTCCTATCACTTCTCGGCCTTTTGGCTAAGATCAAAGTGCATCCCTAAGCCCTATGGAGGCTATAGGCCTCACCTACAACATGGCGGAATAACCACTCAGGGTCTGGAGGAAATGCCAACCTGAAGAAAGAAGTAAGAAAAGGTGGACCTTTCAGCAAGAGAACCTTTCACCCGGATCCGGAGGACCGAAAGAAAAAAAAACTTTGTATATTAATTTTTTAGCCATTCTTTTTAATAATGCATTTAAATATACAGTTAAACCTGCCTATAGCGCCCCCTCTTGGGACTCACTAAAATAGGGTGCTATAGAAAGGGGGTGCTATAGACAGGTCAGTTTTATTGTAAATCGCATCGTACTACGTATTTAAAATAGGGCGCTATAGAGACGGAGGCGCTATTTAGAGGGGGCGCTATAGACAGGCTTAACTGTATTTTATTTTGTTTTAGCATATTCCTATGTTGAATTCCATTTCTTGAAGATTGTTCAATAAAATGTTTAAAATCTCTTGCCTCTCAATGCCTACTGCCTCAAGAAGTTGTTGGAATCCTCCTAGATCATTCTACAACCAAACAGGGCAAACTGTAAGAATGGAATATATAGATTTAAAAAAAAGTTCCATGCTGGACAGCATTCTCTCGGGCCTCCCAGAACTCTCCTCTCTTTCCTCTCAATACCCACTCTCACAATATGTTGCTGATTAAATCAAAATGTATTTATCTCGCGTGCTCCATTCACTTTATGCGAATTATAAACGCCTCAAAAAGAATGCACCGGCGAGATATCTGTCGTTTATACCAACAAGGATACCCATAGAGAACAAAACAATTTTGAAATATTATTTTATTCGAATTCTATTCAAATATATTTGAAAGTAAACAAGATTAGATCAAACAGAAGTATATAGCACCGTCTATGTTGAGGATGGAATTATTTAGTGCTATTTCTTTTAACCATATATAGGGAAAATATTTATACAAATGAAAAACTTTAGATAAAATTCAGTCGTAACAGCCTTTTATTTAAAGTGGAGAAATCTCTGGGGAGGTTCACTACTGATGAGTCAAGCTTTCCCAAAATATTTCCATCTTCAATTCATGATTGTCAAAATTAATATTATATGGTTAAAATAAAGAACGCTGAATAATATCCTTTTCAACATCGAACAAAATAGCGAGTGTTATATTTAAAATTAATGTAAATAAACGTTTAAAACACATTATAAAAATAATTAGATAATCCATATAAAATATACATTTGAAGTAATTGCTAAATAAAAATGCGGTTTTTTATCGCATTGAATGAAATAATATCTAGGATCTGGGTTGTTTCTTTGCATAATTGTTCTTTGTTGTAGTACAATTTACATAGTTTAACTTATTTGTGTTAAAAATAGAGCGTATGGATAAAGTTGAGAAGTCCAGTCCAGCGTTAGGAGTCGAGTAGTCTTGTTACAATAGATGCCTTTTTCTACTGTAGTCTCAAATTAACAATAAATATTTATTGTTCAAGCATTATAGAGTTATTTCGTGGCTCAGCGCGACACGACAATCTGAATATGCAGATATACTTGCACAAATATACTAAATGTAAGTATTTGCTTATAATACGAACTCAAATTGTATTTTTCATCAAAAATTGATTAGTTAGACGATTACCTTATTATTTCATTTTCAGAACGAACAGCGGATGAAAAAAAGCCATCAGATAAAAATACATCGGAGAAATTTGATTAATACATCTGAATTTATTTCAATAGAACTATATATTGTTGCGCTGGTGACCTGAGGTACTTGGAGAGAACATCCGAGAGGCCTTTTGATGTACGTTTATTCAAAAACTAATTTTTTTGAAAAATATAACTCTCTAGATAACACTAACGATTGTGTCTAAAATAATCGATAAGAACAAAAGTATGCAACTTCAACGATATAAAAGAGTATGCAAAATAATTATACAAAATAAAATTATGTAAAATAATTATATATTAAAAGTTAATAAAAATAATATTTAGAAAAGTTAAAATTAAACCCATGACAGCATATGTTGACAATAAGTTAAAATGTTAAATATCAATAAAAGACTTCAACAGCGCATTTCTCTCCCAACAATTTATATCTAATATCTAATATATCTAATACTTCCAATGTAAAACTACATTAAAACTATGCATTCTATAGTGTGAGAATGATCCAAGGTTATTTGACTTAAGGCTCAATACAATCGTTATGATATAATCACAGAGTTCTTTTTTAATATATCATAATGCAAATCTCAATAAGGACAGTAAAAGTTTGATTTATTTGTGAAAAGAAACATTCGCGTCTTTTTATTTGTTGTAATAACCTTTATATGTTTCAAAAACTCTAGCGTACTTCTGCAGATACTCAACTTTTACAGAAAGTAACTTATGTAAAAAGGTATTTTGTTTATTACTGCTGTTGAAAACACAAAGTGATGATACAGAATGCATATTGCATATTCAGCCAAAATTCAACCTATTTATATAGGAAGATATCTTTCTTTTGTTATATGAATATATCATCCTTCCGCAATTTTGTAATTCAAATATTTCTCTGTGAAATGCTTAAAATATTATTTCAAATTTAGAGAAACTAGATCCTCACTTGAGCGTCTCCTCCCATAAGCGTTTTTCCTCTTTTAAGCGTATTTTAAACATAAGCTCATTATATTTTCTTTTAAATGAACTTTTTAGAAGTCCCTTCTTTTAATACGTCACTTTTACGAATCACAAACACACTCTCTTATATGAACTTTGAAATAAAGTAGTTTAAATCTCAATCTCTCTTTCATTATAATTTTACCTTATTATATCAACTTTTGCGTTTGATTTATTAAAATCATAAGTTTACATTTACTTTATTATCCACAAAGTGTTATGAGATCAAGAAAGTATTTAATAAATGATGTTTAAGGACAAAATTGTTTTTCTTTGATATTTAGAGAATCGAAATGCCTACTAATACACAAGAATTTCTCATGAGAGACCGTAGCCTAAGACATGGAAAAACCGGGACTAACCAAAAGATCATCAAAGATTGTTTTTAAGCGGAAAGGCCCATTGAGATTTGACATGACATGACTGTCTTCGGTGAGAGACCTCCTTCAGGAGAAACTGAGTTTATCCATGTTTTTATATTACGGTCTACCATGGTAAAACCTACTGTATAGTACTCTCTCCTCTACTATACTGACCTAGTAGACTGGGTTTATCCATGTTTTTATATTACAGTCTACCATGGTAAAACCTACTGTATAGTACTCTCTCCTCTACTATAATGACCTAGGAGCTTAAATGTCTCTTTATTATTAAATAGAAACTATTAAGGTCAAAGCATCAAGATTCCAGGGATAGGTTTATTTTAAAAAGAAATTTAAAATCCATAAAGAAACCCAAATACCTAGAGAAGCTTGATATTTTCACTTTAATATTGTAACAAAGGATCATTCAATTATATATATATAAAGATAGAAATTAATTCAATTCCAACTATTTTTTTACAAGAAAATAAGAACTAATTCAAATAAATAGTGTGTAAAGTGTGTTTCGGTACCAGTGTTATTACCATCATCAGACAAAAAATTAAATGAGAAAAATATCACAGCATGTTCTTAATTAGTACTGTTGTATTTTCTGTGCTATTTTTCTCATTTATTCTTTGTCTGATGGTAATAACGCTGCGAAACGTTACACACTATTTATTTATTTGGATTAGTTTTTATTACCTTGTATCTATAATCCAAACTGTGCCTTATCATTCGAAGTATTTTGTTTCATTTTGACCAAATCTTACGCGCACAACTTCCTTAATGAACCAATCTTGACAGCCTCAAGTTCCACTATATTTTAGAGCTGAATATTCGATATTTTAAATATGTAATCTATTATATTATTATCAAAATATGTATTAAATAGTTATGTAAAATTCGAAACTATTATAGACGCGTATGATTCATTTAAAAATAAAATAATTTCTACTGCCCCTACTGCAATTGGAAAAATTATATAATTGGAGAGTTAAGAGCAGTAGAAATTGTTTTATTTTTAAAAGATTCATACGCGTCTATGATAGTGTCGAATTTTGATAACAAATGGCGCGGTAATGCATCATAAAATTATAATTTCTTACTTCTTACTCTTAATATATGTTAATTTAAATATTGCCGAGTATGGAATCAAATAGGTAAAATTATCAAACTATTGCTTCGTTTGATAAACAGTCTGCTTCCTTATTTAATATAATCGTCAGAGAATCAATAAAAATATAATACATATCGACAACATAAAGTTTATCAAAAGAAATATAATGAATAAAACCATATATTAGATAACGAAACCAATTATCTTATATATATTTCATTAAAAAAAAAGCGAAAAGAAAGGAAAAATTGATTACCATTTCTGATTATAAGATATTCGACAAACAAGACTGAAAATAAAATAACATTTAGATAAAAAAAAAAGGCGTCAACAAAATTCTTCGTACAATATGGGTTGGGAATTTCTTTACGCATGCGCGCGCCTCACACGCTTTGTGATTGGTCGAAGCAACAATCGGCTGCATTCGGGCCATGGGAACTGGAGGATAACACATGGAATATGTCTCAAGGTGGGCTATCTTATTTACATATCTCTTTTTGATACCATCCAAAATTGATTTAGAACAAAGCAATGTCATGTCGCAAACAAAAATTTTCCTGAGATTATAAATGCATATACTACTAATCAATTGATTTAAATCTCTTATACATAAATTAAATAATTAAAAAGGTTTCTGGAGATATTTCTTTTCATTTTATTGAAGCGGTTTAAAGCTTTCAGGCATCTCTGCCTTTACACAGGAGAACATAAATAAACGAATAAAACGCCTTCTGATGTCAAACATTAGTTTGTAGAAGGGCAGAGATACCCGAAAGCTTTTGAGGCTGCTTTATTAAAATTAAAAGAAACTCATATCAGAAAGATTTATAATTATTTAATTAATAAACTAGTTAAATACTTTGATTTTATATATAATTTACCCTCTCAACTAAAAGAAAACTCCTTTTTAATATCATAAAATGTTGATTTCAATATTTATTTTAACGCAACACAATAAATGATAGTGTCTTAATTGTCAAAGAGAGTAACTTTAGGATGACATTTATTCGAAAATTACTATTTTGTGAGGAATACATTTGTAGATATTTCACTATCTATATTGTAGTGCTCTTTGATATTCTTTTAAATTTCATTTTTTCCAATTTTAAAAAGTATATTCAGGCAGTTTTTATATTATGCTTGCGTTGTTAATAAGTCCAAATCTTTAATAATATATTTGATAGTGTTGTTGTAGGTATGTTTAATAGGTAGTAGGTATTTTTAGCCTTTGTTTGGCCTTAGTATAGCTTTTGTAATAGCTTGCTATATTGACATTATACCTTCAATTCGATATCAAATTATTTCAAAGCTTTCTTTAATCATTATATAAGGTTCTCCCAAAAGTTCGTGTTTTTCTTATTATTTGGCGATTAATACTATTATTATGTGAATACATAATATATATAATACATAATTACATTATATACAAAGACATACCTAACGGCGAATAATATTGGTATTTCAATTTTTTGCAAGTGTTTATGAACTTTTGGGACAACTTTGTAAAACCTATATAATATTTATAAAGGTTTATATATTGAAACAATATGAGTTTGTGTCTTTTCCTAAACTATTGTGATATTTTTCAGAATTCTCAATGACCTTTCATTAGCTTAATCCTTCAACCCGTAGAGTATGACATTATACATATCTCTTTAAAACTTCAAAGTTCTTCACTTTTAACGTCCATAAAGATTATTATATAAGAAGATTTATTTCAATTATAGTATTTTGGGATAGTAATAAGATTAGTATTTAGAATATATTCTAAAAGGTAATTTATTTTAAATTAACAGAAATATCACTTATTCCACTTTTAACTTAAATCCCAATAAAATTTATTTAAAGAGCTGAATAGTATTCCTATATGTTTTTAGTAATTTCTTTTTTATATATAATTTTGTTATATTTTTGAGATTCAGGTTTCGGATCAGTAGATTCAATGAATTTCTATTAAAGTTTATCAATTGAGGAGACTTGAAGAAAATATCCCCACACTGGTTGAAAGTTTTGCCCTCGGAAACATTTCAATCATAACTACTGATTACCGTTATTGGGAGCTTCCTTTAAGTGTTGAATGTTTATTTTAGTAGACAGTATTTTACTCTATTGGAATATAATATTCGAACTGAGGTGAAGATAGTAAATTTTTTATAAACCCTGTCTTTCTACAAATAGAAAAACGACCTAATATATTTATATTGATATATAATAGAATTGTTCTCTAAAAGGATACCTAGTTCTGAACTAATATGTCCTTTAGAACTGTACTATTGGGGTCAGCCTCTACTTAGGGTGTCCTTTTAGAGTGGTGCCTTCTTACCAGAAAGCAGCTAATTGGTAAAAATAGTAAATTTGACGATGAAAACTGTCCTTTCTATAGAAGTATCCGAATCCGTGCCTTTTCTTTACGGTGAAAATGTGAGAGTTCTACCAGATATTAATGGAGAGAATGTATGATTTCCAAAACTTTTTATCGAGTTTAAGCCTATTGATGAGAACTCACAATTTTTCAATCAGAAAATATCTCCTACCAAACATAGACAGAAAAAAAGTCTCTCTAGACCGTCAATTCACATTTATTTAATATATCTTATGAAGTGTGTTTTAAAAGATTCTCCACTATTTTATTTTTTACAAAATATATTGACACTTGTATATATATATTTTAAATGTTATTGATTTCTTTATACGTGTATTTCAATATACTTGTACAATATCCATTTATAATAAATATATATTGTCGCGGCAATATATATATTTTGCTTATCCCTAGTACACGTGGTACAGGCCATCATAATCATGGTGGGTAGAAGTAGGCGACTGCTTTTACTGTAAGTGCACCACATGTCTACACATGTGAAAATCAGTTCAACTTTGCACTTAAAAACGTGCCAGAGCCCCGTTTGGTTACTTGCACTCGCTGGTGGGGTTAGATTTTTGTAAAAATCGAGGGCCATTGGAGCATTTTTTTTATCAGAAAAAAAAGTGCTTAATGCGGGAATCTAACCCGGGTCGTAGCGGTCGAAAACCAATGGTTTAGACAATCCTTCCACCGATCCCCCCCCCCCCCTTTATATAATATAAATCTATTTAGTTATACTTAATATAGATTGCACAACAGCTTGTGTCATATTTATAAATGAACCAAGCCTGTACTTGTATGGAAACCAGAATACCACAGAGTGTCTGTAATTGTATTTAACCAGTGGATCCAGTCTAGAAGGTGAAAGCATTGAAAAGGTTGTATCTACAGTTGTTCAGTAATGATCTGAAAATTTGAAATTATTATAGACGCGTATGATTATTCTAAAAATTAAACACTTTCTACTGCCCTTACTGCAATGGAAAAATTAATGTGAGGGCCTGGCTCATCAGTGATGAACCCTCCCGGCGGTTTCGCCAGTTTAATCTACAATACCGCTGTTATATAGTATTTTTCGATCTTCCTTGGCGACACCGCTGGGAGAGTTCATCACTGATGAGCCAGGCCCTCCCAATAATTTTTCCATTGCAGTAAGGGCAGTAAAATTGTTTAATTTTTAAAACAATCGTACGCGTCTATAATAGTTTCAAATTTTCATAACAGATGGCGCGCTGATGCATCATAAGTAATGATCTACATTAAATTTATAAATGTAATTGCCATCTATAGATAAAATCTGTAACAAATCAATTTACTGGCAATGTGTTTCTTTTCAATAATAGCATCAAATATTATCTTTACAGACTTAATAAATTTAATTGCCATCTATAGATAAAATTTGTAACAAATCAAGTTACTGTAGTCTGTGAAAAATAGTACAAATGTGACATTGTACTGGGATAAGGTTCATAAATTAAGAAAAATATATCTTCTTATCGTGCAACAACTTTCAGTTGCATGATAAGGAGATGTCTTTTTCTTAATTTACTGTAGTCTGTTAGTCTGTAGAGATAATATTTGATGATATTATTGAAAAGAAACACATTGCTGGTAGATTCATTTGTTACAAATTTTAAAGATCAACATGATGATCCAAGTGTTTCTAACAAAATATCGGTCATACTAATCTATTATGATACATTAGCGCGCCATCTGTTATCAAAATTCGAAACTATTATAGACGCGTATGATTCTTTTGAAAATTAAACAATTTCTACTGCCCTTATTGCAATGGAAAAATTAATGGGAGGGCCTGGCCAGTTTCGCCAGTTTAATCTACCATAATTAAACTGGCGAAACCGCTGGGAACGTTCACCACTGATGAGCTAGGCCCTCCCATCAAATTTTCCATTTCAGTAAAGGCAGTATAAATTGTTTTCATTTTGAAAGAATCATACGCGTCTATAATAGTTTCGAATTTTCATACTAATCTATCACAACTTCTTGACTAAAAATACACATAAAAGATGAAATAGCTTAGATATCTCAGATTCTTTTTATTTCTCTCAAACCGTAATAACAGAAAATTCCCTCCACACGAGATTCTCACCACTTTTAGCAAAAATCATATTTACCAACACCTGACTCTGTTTACCTTATTGCAGATGTATGAATGCGTTTCATTTTCACAGATATTTATAAAAAAACTTTTTTTAACTATATCATATATGTATTAATAATAAAATAAAATAATTAACACAACACACATACAAAATATCACTTTAATTATTGTATGCGCGCCTGCATATTATATACAGTAGAACCTCCCTGTAAAGGACACCTAATTGCAGAGCCAAAGTGTTTTTTAGGAAGAGGTGTCCTCTTACCAGAGAGTTGCTAAATAGTAAAAATGGTAATTTTAAAAATGAAAACTGTCCTTTGTAGAGAGGTGTCGGCTAAAGGGAGGTTCTACTGTACTGTCTTTTATAGATAGGTGTCCGCTAGCGGGGTGTCTGCTAAAGGGAGGTTCTACTATAATACATATATGTTCACTAAAAGAAATCATTTGATTGTATAATGCAAAAAGAAATTATTTTTTTAAATAATATTTTCCATGATTGTCAAGCCAACCTTCACACCACATGTTGAAAGAACAGGACGTTCTATTTAACTAAATCAATAAGCCATCAAGGGCCAGATCTCTTTTAACCACTCTTTATTTATCAAACCTTTGGGCCAATATGCCCTTCAACAGGAGACCTAGAAGTACCACTTCCAGAAGAACGTTCTATCTGCCATACGTCTCGCTACCTCCCTTACAGTCAATACAGGAGCTTCTTCGATTTCATGGTATCCTACGGAAGAAAAAAGTTATGTGAAATTGAATAATTCAGTAAAAAATGGTGTTTTCAGTAGTTATGATGCATTAGCGCGCCATCTGTTATCAAAATTTCGAAACTATTAAAGACCGTATCATTCTTTTAATGACAGTAGAAATTGTTTATTTTCAAAAAGAATCATACGCGTCTATAATAGTTTCGAGTTTTCAGTAGTATTTACGATTTTCTGTCTCAATAATGTACTTGTAATTTCAAATATATGGTTCACTATTGAATACTTATTTTCATGTATATTTAGTTTTCAAGTTTATATACATATATAAGAAATTCACTGTGCAATAAATTGATAAAGAGGGAGAAATCTCTCGAAATATTTTAAGAAAAAAAAAAGTTTTTTTTTCTTTACAGATCCAGGTACGCCCTTTTATATAATATATAAGAAAGTTTAACTATTTTTGTAGCGTATGATCCTTTCAAAAATAAATCAATTTTCTACTGCCCTTACTGTAATGATAAAATATTGGAGGGACTGGTTCATTAGGCCCTCCCATTATTTTATCATTGCGGTAAGGGAAGTAGAAAATTGTTTTATTTTAAAAGAATCATACGCCTCAAAAATCGTTCCAATTTCTTAGAATTTGCGCTAATGCATCATATAAATATACATATGTTAATTTATGGAAATCACAATGTTTAGAAAAAGTATTTTCTAAGGTCCTCGCTCTTGAAACAAGAAATGTTTGAAAAATGTGTTATTTAGTCTTCTTTGAACCCACTTGAATATAAAAAATAGCATATAGTGTTCACGAAGAAGTTAACATATATTGTGTTTGTGTATTTTTAAAAATAGCTCGCGCGTGCAGCTAAGAACCTCCCATTTCCCATTTTCTTTATGTCCACTCTCAGATAAATATTTATACAGAAGGAAGAGTTTTAAAGACGATAAATTATTGATAGAGAGCTAGACTAGTTGTACCAATTAATTATGTCGGTCGATGGAGAAATATCGGATTTTTGAAACCGAGTTGTTGCCAGCTCTACTTTGACAACTGTCTCAAACCCTGTCTGTTGAGTCTTTGTCCAGCGCCTGTTTCGGATTCAATAACTCGCTCTTCTTAGTGGTTTCTTGATTGAATGCTTTTCTTGAACAATTAGATACCGGGAGTTGTTCTCGTTGTACTCAGACCTATCTCTTATAGCTCGTTTATATATACTAGATTTGTTTGCTTATATTTGTATTCCGGGTTTTTTTCGTTGCACTGAGTTCACTCCCTTATAGCTGTTGGTGCACTGGATTTGTTTGTTTATATTTGTATCCCGGGTTTTCTCGTTGTACTGAGTTCATTTTCTTATAGCCGTTTGTGCACTGTATTTTTTTGCTTATATTTGTATCCCAGAGTTTTTCGTTGCACTTAGCTGTTCTCTTATAGCTGTTGGTACACTGTATTTGTCTCACGTTTTTTTTTTCGTTGCACTGAGTTCATTTTCTTATAGATGTTGGTGCACTGGATTTGTTTGATAATATTTGTATCCCGGGTTTTTTTTCGTTGCCTTGAGGCCATTCTCTTATAGTTGTTTTGGTGCACTGGATTTGTTTGACGATATTTGTATCCCGGGGTTTCTCGTTGCACTGAGTCCATTCTCTTATAGCTGTTGATGCACTGGATTTTTTTTCTTATATTTGTATCCCTTTTTTTTCGTTGCGCTGAGCTGTTCTCTTATATCTGTTAGTTCACTGAATTTGTCTTGCCTATAATTTTATCCTGGGTTTTTTCGTTGCACTCAGTGCATTCTCTAATAGCTGTTAGTAGGCACTGGATTTTCTCTCGCTTACATCAGCGATCTATTGTTGCATTGAATCCATGTGCGAATCCATCCACCGATTTCACTCTACGCGTGATTTGCGTCTTATAACAGAAATCAATATGAAATTTAGTTTTATTAATATTAGCCTGATTTCTATTTTTCAAATATCTTATTTTTATTCTATTATGCTTAGCATTCCTTTTTTTTCCGCCTTCCATGAAGTTTGAATTTATTACTTTTTACCAAATCCAATTGAAGCCTGTAGATGAAGGTAAAAAATTGATTGCGTAAGATAATCAATTTTGTCTGCTCTCCAATACCTGGCTTGTTTTAAATCTCATTTTAGGTCAGTGATTGTTTTGTGTTATATTATCGACATTTTACAAAGTGAATTGTTCATACACAATATTGTATTATATAGTATTTTTGTTATTTGTGGTGTATAATTTAAAGGATTTAACTCTTATAGTTCAAGCTTATATCACACACATCTATTCTATATATTCAGGATTAACACATATAATAAAAGCAAAGTGATATCATTTCTTAAAAACAAAATGCTATGGATATATATATTCTATTCAAAGAACGATCACATACACACATATATATTTTTAAAAAGGCATATCCTGATTGCATCAACGCCCGACTATTTTTTTACACACACACGTATATACATATATATGTATGTAGTATATTTTGAGTTATATGGTTCACAACCTTCTTCTGATATTCATTATATAACCCCATATCTATATATTAAAATATGTATCGAACAATGGAAGCAAATAAAACAAAGAAAGAGGTAGACCAGAGATGACAAAGGCCAGACGAAAAACAACCTGGCGCCATAAAGTAACGTGATTACAGTAGCCAATGAGGAATCGCCACATATGCGAGCGTCCCAGAGTATATAAAGAGGCCAGCAATGGGACAAAGGGAGTATTTTCAGTCAGTTGTTTTCAGAGCGACGCCGTTATATTGTCAGTGGGATCTCCACCCCCCTTCTATCCGCGATGTAGGGCATCCGTGACGCCCGTGGTCCGACTGTCTTCGTCCGTGGTCTACCTCTTCCTCTTGAAGTTACCATCTAGACCTGCCTCTGTCTCTTGCTGTCCCAGTGCGGGAATCCCATCACGCACCCACTACCACGACTGCCCAGCACATTCCACATCGGGTTTACTACAGAATCCGTTAAAGTCGACAGGATGACTGAGGACAAGCAGAGGATGACGAAGGTCGAAGACGAACACGTCGCGGATGCCCTCACCAACATGCAGCCCCACTGCGACGAACTAGTAAGCCGCCTAGCAGACGCCATTCGGGGACTAGCCGTGCCTCGTGTGGAGGAAGCCATCATCTCCCTTTTCGACGTATCCCACGCAACAATCAGCCTTCTTCCATACAGCCATCTCCAGAGATCAACTCCAGCCAGCATCAGCCATTTCAAGGTACTTTAAACTTTGTTTCTACCATTTTCCCCATAAATTTTATTCTTATATTTTCACCTTAAGCATTTTAAAATCAATTAAAACCTTTTTTATAGCATTTTTATTCAATTTTTAAGACTTTCACACTCTCATTTATCCTTTTTACTTTATTTTAATCAAATTATAAACTTTAATTCATCATTTTCAATTTTATTTTAAGAAATATTCAATCACGCATTTTTGCCAATTTATTAATCTTACATGCCTTTCTTAAAGTCACCTAAAATGGCATTATCCAAATATGCAACTTTCAATTTTACATAAAAAATCATATTATATTTTAATTACTCGAATCATATTATTTCATATCATCACAGCAAACTTATTTGTATGTTTTTTTTTAGTACCTTATTTATGGCCATAGTATTAATAATTAAATTTATTACGCTCTTTATTTTACTTGACTTATTACTATTCCAATTGATATTTCTCAATATTTAAAAGTTTTAAAAACTAGTCCTAGATTTGTATTTTTATAAATATCAATTTTAAATCATCTCATCTCAAAATGTGCCTCCCATTTTTCCCACAATTACAAATACAACTATAAATGTAATATGCGAAAACTAAATATCATACCTTAAAATTTCCATACCCCATCGCATTTCATTCCTACCTGCGTTAAACTGTTATTTACGAAACTCTATCGTATTTTGTACCCATGCCATAACCTTTTCTCTTAAAAAAAATTCGTAAATTCATTATTTTATAATTTTTCTAAACCTAATCACCGCTAATAATCCCCTCAGACTTAAATGACCACCTATCCCAATATAATAGAAAGTAGAAAACTAGCAATACAACGTACAAATGACAGACACGACAAAGAGAAACTTAAATATGATGACAAACATAAAAATCCACACTTTGATACAGGAGATTTAGTATTAGTAAAGGTGTATCATCATCCAAATAGCGGTAAGTTAGTACCCTACTTTACAGGTCCATATAAAATTACTGAAATAATTTCTGATAATGTCGTACGTATAAATAGACCCAAAAGGATTACAGGTAATGATAGCGATACTGTGCATGTAAATAAATTACAATATTATAATGAAGAGGTCCTCTATATTTCACCACCCAAATTAGAACCCCTAAAAATAAATAGAATAATAGAGCCTTTCCGACATTTAGACCCCAACTTGTTTAGTCCAATAGAAAAAAGTATAGCTCATCGGTTTTCCGAACCTTTTAATCATTTGTCCCCCCAACTATTCGCATAGAATTAGTGGAATCTAGGCCCTGAAAGACTGGCAAACAATCCATGTTATATAAATAGCTATCATATTACTGTCCTCCCGCCACAGCGGTGTCATCTCCTGTTTGTTTTCATTGCCGGCAACAAAGGATTAGCGCGGCCATGTTGACCTCTCCAGTTTCAGTTCACCTGTACTTGAAACACGTGCAATTGGCACACCGGTATTCTAGACTTCGTGTCCACCAAACAACCTGCCAGATTAAAACGGATAGGAAAATTATATAAAATCCCTTTTATGGAAATCTTATTTTTATAATGTTATAGGATAGTTTATTGTTTTGTCAACCCGTTTAAAAATTAAATCCCCAAAATGGCGTCCATCGCCACGACACTATTCCAAACATCGTCTAATTTGCGTTTATAAGTATTGCATCACGTGGGGAACACACTAACCTAAATACTTAATATATTTTAAAATCTTATTCATTTATATTTTTACGATCCTTGATGTGTGCCATTTTATATTTTAGAATCAATCCATATATTTTAGGATATTTATTTTACATTAAGATATTTCTTTTCCTTCCATCCCTAAACAATTAGCCAACCTATATAAATATAATCTGAAACCTTATATTCTTTGACATCATTTGTTTTTATTTTCCATGGCCTACGTCTAAGCTAATTTAATTTAAACATTTTGTTTTAACAGTGACGCCTTATACCAACTATCCCTTCTTATATCTTGATCCTTCCAATTCTGCCTTCCATACTTCTCTCGTCTCTTGATCATTCTCCATTGGCCTTCTTTGCCTTCGTTCTAACCACCCCTCGTCCATCGCAAAGTTCCTGTTTGCCGACTTTTTTAAATTTACACCCAGGTCGCCGTCCCAGCATTCTTTATTTCATTATTTTTTCCTCAAACTCGGGTTCAATCAATCAATGGCAACAGTACCCTTTACCTTCCTTACCTTCCATATTTCCCGCAGTCAAGAGTCTCCTGATCGCCAAACAAACTTTTATTTTTTTTTATTTTGATTCAACCAGCTGGCTCTAACTTCCTCACTGTACATTTCCCAACAATGAGTTCAGGCGACCAGTTCGAGTTTTTTTTTTTTTCTCAACGCTCGGATCATCATCACAACCATCATTTTACCATTTTATTACTTTTTTTTCAAACTTTTAATCCGAGCTCAATCATCATTGGCAACAGACAACTCTTGACTCCACCTTTCCCATTTCTACTCTTTCAACTTACCTACCTTCCCGATCTGATCTAATGCTACTTACTGAAAATCTTGAGATTGCTGAACCCTGAAAACAATACTTCGCTTCTAAGCTCGTATTGCAGGGCAGGACTCCTGATATGTCCTTTGCAGAAACCAATTCAGACCTTCTTCCTTTAATCCTCACTGCGTCACTACCTATCGCAAACCTTTTGCTTAAGTCAATTTTCTTTTATATTTTATTTTACTTTATTATCTCTACTTCTCCTCCTTCCTGTATTACATCCCTGAAACTATGTTGTAAATACTTAAGGCACCTTAAGTAACAAAAAACTGAAACTAGTATACCAACTTTCCCAAATATTTATTCTCGCTATTGTGTGTGTTTACTTTAAATTTATCCTTCCTATGTACTCCTCTTATATAATTTTTGTAGTTTTATAATATTATATCAATGTGTCACCACTACTCCCCTTTATCTTTATTTTTATTCTAGCAACTAATTTGTGCCCCAAATTATTTACCATTTAATAGGTTTGCTAACTTTTCTCTCATTTATTGTAAATAGACTTACAGTTTACCTAGTTTTGTGGTGTTGGACTTTTTTTTTTTTTTACTTACAGATGTGGATAAAACATTTCACTATTAATCGATAATATCATTTTTATATTAATGTCTTCAACTACCAACCAACCCTTTATATATTATTACCTTTAATATTTTTATTTTTAGACTTAGCATTTTACAACTTCAACTATTTTAGGCACCATTTTAAAAAAAAACCTACAACTAACAATATTTATAATATTTCTTAAACAGGTAAAACATTTATCATTTTTATTTTTCTTAATAGATTTTCAAAATGTTATTTTTTGACGCTTCCCTTACAACCTCTTAACTCTATCCCATGAACCTTTCCTCCCAACCTTTTACATCCATCAAGAGTTTATTGTTCGTCAGCCATTTTCTTTTTTTTTTATTGATTAAACTAACTAGAAGACCCTTCCTCGCTGTACATTTCCCCACAGTGAGCTCAGGAGACCCTGTTAGATTTTTATTTTTTTTCCTCTCATCGTCCGGCTCATCATTTTTTCATTTTTCAACATTTCTTTTCATCACACAAGCCGGACACAATCAAAATGACAGCAATAAATCTCTTACATCCACCTCTCCTTTCCCACATCCTTCAAACCTCCAACTACCTTCCAAGGGATTCCAGTTTGCCGAACATTTTTGTTTTTTTCATTGATTAATCCGACTGGAACAATCCTTCCTCGTTATACCCATTCCCCATAATGAGTTCAGGATATCCAGCGCGATATTTTTATTTTTTTTTCTCATCGCCCGACTCATCATATCAATTCACCATTTTTTCAACTTTTCATTTTTTTTTCTCATAATTCAACCGGGCACAATCATTATGGACAACAGGGATCCCTCTTACCCTCCTACCTCTACCTTTTACCCCATCAATCTTCCCACTTCTTCTCACTGTCTGAGCTAACGATGCAGACGGAGTATCTTGGGCCTTCTGTTAATGAAAACAATGCCTCACTTAAACAAGTTCGCATTGCATTGCAGAATGCTTGGGATACTACTTTACAGAAACATGCTCAGATACCCCCTTTCCCTTTTTCAACCTTAGCGTCACATTATATGTTCCATCAATAAACTAACTTTTTCTCCGCTCATCTTTAATGCAATACGATATTATTTTACTTGTAGGAATCATTTTACCATATTTACCATGTTGTATTATATACTTTTTCTTAATCTTTTATCATTCATTTTGTGCGTTTTTATTTTTATAACCTTGATTTTTTTTCTCATTGATACACCACCATTACAACATCTTTCTCTTTTTAACTTGTAACTTTATAATAATTTTAACTAATTTGTATACAAATTATTTCTTTTATTTTTTATAATAGGTTTGTTAGGTTATCATTCATTACATGTCATTCCCCCAACCAAACCTTCATCACCGGGGGCACATTCTGTAGTATATTTTGAGTTATATGGTTCACAACCTTCTTCTGATATTCATTATATAACCCCATATCTATATATTAAAATATGTATCGAACAATGGAAGCAAATAAAACAAAGAAAGAGGTAGACCAGAGATGACAAAGGCCAGACGAAAAACAACCTGGCGCCATAAAGTAACGTGATTACAGTAGCCAATGAGGAATCGCCACATATGCGAGCGTCCCAGAGTATATAAAGAGGCCAGCAATGGGACAAAGGGAGTATTTTCAGTCAGTTGTTTTCAGAGCGACGCCGTTATATTGTCAGTGGGATCTCCACCCCCCTTCTATCCGCGATGTAGGGCATCCGTGACGCCCGTGGTCCGACTGTCTTCGTCCGTGGTCTACCTCTTCCTCTTGAAGTTACCATCTAGACCTGCCTCTGTCTCTTGCTGTCCCAGTGCGGGAATCCCATCACGCACCCACTACCACGACTGCCCAGCACATTCCACATCGGGTTTACTACATGTATATATAGATGGAAATTTTTCCGGGAGGAAATTGATCCAAAGAGACAAGGGTCGCCTCTCCCGTCAAAACAGACGTCTAAAACCAGACGCCATCTATTGACCGTTGCCGCAACTAGCGGCCTCGGGTCGGTGACAAAGCCGCAACACCAGCTTTGGCAAACTGAAAAGCGTTCACCTAGAGACCATGATTTCGGGCTAATGGTACTCGTCAGTTTAGGGTGGACTTTATTCCATGAGATCCCCACGGGATCTAATGGAATCTTGACAAGCAAATATATATTACCTGTTTCCTGATACTTGGCCAACCCAATTTCTTGATAAATCAAGAAAAGCCATCCACGATTTAAAGATATATATATATTAAAAGGTATCTTTTCTTCAAGCTTGAACACCTGTTTGGTTAATTCGACCGATTCCATAACTTCTCTTATAGAATGTTATTAAGTCGAAACCGCCTCAGTACTGATGAGGGCCAAATCTCAAAACCATGGTATGCAGGATGGTTTTTTGCGTTAGAACTTGCCAAAAATAGTGTTGTGGCTCATTCTTTATCATCACTGCTAATTCTTTTTTCTAGAAGGATGCATAGTGTCCTCGTTCTGACAAACAATTAAAGATGAATTAAATTTTATTGCCATCTATCGTTAAAATTTTACACAAATAAATTCATTTTAAATATCATCAAATATTATCTCTACAGACCTTACCAATGATATGAGTTATTGAATGAGAGGGCTTGGCTCATCAGTAGTGAAACCTCTCAGCGGTTTCGCCAAATTAATCTCTAGACCGCTCTACTATTGTATTGGACTGGTTTTGTTATATACCCTGCATTTTCTATGGAATGCAGCTTAGGGGTGTTTAGTGAACTATGGACATAAGCTTATAGGTCTGTAGAGGTACATACAATTAGAGGGATAATTGCCTCTTTTGATACATAAATATTCTCTTCCCGAAACCTTATATTATATATATATATGAATTATATATATTGTTATTTAAACAAATTTTTTTAAACTTAATTCTATTGACGTTATGTGGCGCTGAGTTTGTTGTTGACACACATTAATATGTTATAATATCTTAATAAAGGTTGGCGTTCAGCCAACTAAAATATTGGTAAAATAAATGATATTTTGATCCAATATATGCCTTTTTTTATTAAAGATTTATTTATGGATTGCTCTATTTATAAAAAAAAATATATATTGTTATATATGATAAAAGCGCAACTTCTGATCGTACACTTGAAGGTTTTTGATAATATTAATTTCTGATTCTACCAACCTAATCTCTTACTTTCAGGTTTTTAGCTATTTTGAGTCTACATATATAGTTTTGTTAGGACAATAATTCCATACTCCAATGAAGTCATATACGACTCATAAAACGGTGATACATGTTTAAAATTGATTCCACTTCTCAAAATACCTTAAGCAGCCGAATGGACCAGACCATATATTATCCTGCACATTGCAGCTACGTTTAATTAGGGGGGGGGGCGCATACTCAGATAAGTAATTTTACTATTTAAAAACGCACACAAATTCTGTCTCTAAATATCAAGCATCCATTGGAAGTGTAAACTATTTAATGCATCGTGTTTTAACTCAAAAATTCCTATCCATTTATCAAACTACCGTACCTGTGTGAGCAGCCTTTCTAGTAGTAACAAGTCAAAAAAAAAAAAAAAAAAAACTACAGAAAACTCTAACCTGTATACCATTGCTTCGGACTATGACCTTTATCAGTACAGGGGCGGCTTCGATTTCATAACATCCTACGAGGGGGGGTAGGAAATCGGTCGAATTTGCCAAAAAGTTCGTGAAAGGTAGAATCGATTTTCAGATCAGAATATAAAGTAAGAGATTTTCTGGAGGTTGGTATTTTCATGTGCCAAAAGGTATTCATGTATCAAAGAGAACTACTCCATTTAAAAATGCATTTTTTACACACCCTTCTCTGTGTGTAAAACTTTATTTTCAAGTAAAGCCGAACGACAAAAATGTCCGCAACTTAAAATGAAAGTTCATTGTCAGGAGCTAAGAGGCCTTATTTATTTGTTTCTAAATTTTAAAAAATGCAAATACGCACATCTCTCGTCAAAATAATACGAATAAACTATGCGCTATCTATTTGCCGTCTCTCTGCAATCAAGAAAACTCGAAATTTTTCTCAAACAGAGTCACAACACCAGCTCTATCCAATTCTGAATCAGAAGATCCTGGGGACGTCAATGTCCCTTGTCAGTGCAGGACTACTTTGATTTTATGACTGATCCGATTCTAACATGAAAATTCTGCAGGAAAGAAATCCATCGTTAAAATATAAAAAGACATCATCAAAGAAAGAACTCGTTATATTTTCCTTATTTTAAAGCAGAAAGGTAGAAAATAACTGAACGAGAGTATTTAACCTCCTCTCTATTTATTTACCATTTGTCTCCACCCCTCTCTTATATAAAAAATAAATACATCGTTTGGAGGAGAAAGGAATAAGCCCAGAAATCCGCCCGAGGAAACAAACTTTCCTTCCCGTTTTTCAATTGGCGTGAAACCTTATCTCGGCAATTTGAGCAGGAATAGGGAACAAGAATGGCCGACCTAGGGGACATTCCTTTGGCCGTGGAGTTCAATCAGCCACTTCACGGTACAACTGGCCGTAGAGGTGAATCAAACTTTTACCTTTTTGTAGTACAGTAGAACCTCCCTGTAAAGGACACCTAGTCGCAGAGCTAAAGTGTCCTTTAGGGAGAAGTGTCCTCTTACCGGAGAGTTGCTAAATAGTAAAAATGGTAATTTTGAAAATGAAAACTGTCTTTTGTAGAGAGGTGTCCGCTAAAGGGAGGTTCAACTGTATTTCAAATGGTAAAATTGTATAACTATGACTGATAATCTACCCATTTGCCATAGAAGAATGAAAATAAGTAAAAGAGAAGAGCTGCAGTCTATATCCATATCTAACTTACCATTGTTGCCAGTACTTTGTATATTTATGAAACTGTGCTGAGAAGATGTAAGAAAACATCTACCTATGTTTCCCCACGTGACGCAGCGGAGCGTGACCTCGGCTGCACGGGTGAGTCAGTTGTTGTTTGGCTCTCTGTATAGATGGACATTAAAACATGGTGGCAGCGATAACTGGATAAAATACGAACCCGTATATTGCAAAATATCGATTTTTGCGTACCTTGGAAGATAATTCAACATGGCTCAGATTCAACCTCCAGAAACTTTCGACTTCTCGACTCCCAACGAATGGCCCAAATGGAGGAAAAGATTCGAACGATACCTCGTGGTCAGTGGAATGAAGAAGAAAGAGGAGGCGGACAAGATCGATTTGTTCATGTACTTGATGGGTGACCGCGCGGATGATATATTCAGGACCTTCAAGTTCGAAAAGGAGGAAGAGGCAACGAAAATTGATTCCGTCCTCAAGGCGTTCGACAGCCACTTCTGTGTCAGAAAGAATATTATCTACGAACGTGCGAAATTTAATTCAAGAATCCAAGAGGATCGGGAGCCAGTGGACGAATTCATCACTTCATTGTACAAATTGGCTGATAGTTGCGAATTTGAGGGTCTTCATGAGCAGTTGATCCGTGACCGAATTGTGGTTGGAGTGAGGGACAAAGCTTTATCTGAAAGAATGCAGTTGGACAGCGAACTGACTTTGGAAAAGGCGGTGAAAATGGTTCGACAGCAGGAAGCCGTTCGACAGCAGCAAGTCGACCTGCAGCGTCCCTCAACAAGCCAAAAGGTCAGTCAGGTGAAGTTCAACTCGAAGAAACAATCACCGAAACAACAACAGCAGCCTTCGAGGAAGAAGGAGAAGTCAGCCAAAACAAGATCACGATGTCCAAAATGCGGAGGTTTCACCCACAGGGAAGGACAAGCTTGCCGTGCTGAAGGACAAAGATGTAACCTGTGTTCAAAAACTGGCCATTTTGCAAATTGCTGCCCAGATAAGCAGGCGAAGACTGCGGAAGTCAAAGCTGTTTCTGAACTTGATGAAGAAATTGGTTTTCTCCTGGAGGTCTCAGCTGTGGAGGATTCATCTAATCTCGATAATGATGAAGACGAGTGCAGGAGGCGATGGACAGCAGAAATCCAAGTGAACGGGAAGAAGGTGAAGTTCAAGCTCGACTCCCAGGCGGATGTTACATGTGTTCCTCTGTGTCTCTTCAAGAAGATAATGGGACAACAACGACTAGTGGAAAGTGATATCAACATTAGAGCTGCTGAATTCTCCGAACTTCAGACTGTGGGTATGTTTATATCAACGCTGCGAAATGGCAATTATGAAATCAAGGAGAAGATTTATGTCATTCGTCGTTTGAGTGAACCTCTTCTGAGTCGCCGGGCATGTGAGCTCTTGAACCTGGCGAGGCGAATTGAAGTGGTTGCGACGAGAATTAACCCGATCAAGGAATTCCCTGAAGTATTTGAAGGACTGGGACAGATCGGAAACCCTTACGAAATCAAATTGAAACCTGGAGCAAAACCATATGCTGTGCATACTCCTCGACGGGTACCAATACCTTTGAGGGAGAAGCTCAGAACAAGATTGGAAGAGCTCGAGAAGGCGGGAATCATAGCACAAGTTAACGTTGCGACTGAATGGTGTGCACCGACTGTGATTGCTGGTAAACCGAATGGCGACATACGACTCTGTGTGGATCTCTCAAGGCTGAACGAACATGTACAGCGCGAGGTGCATCCCATGCCAGTGGTGAACCATCTGGGACGTAAACTCCGAACGAACTTGCCAATTGCACCAGAGAATCTTAATCCAAAGTTGGTGGACTCTCAGACCCTGAAAAGAAAGGAAGGGAGAAGGAGAAAGGATATGAAATCCAGATATGATCGACGCTGCGGAGCTACGGACATGGAGGAGCTATCCGAAGGTGACACGGTTTGGATTACAGATATGCGAACCTGGGGGATTGTAAAGCAGAAAGCATCGACACCAAGGTCATATATGGTTGATACTCCAGTTGGGACTTTACGTCGAAACAGGTTCCATCTACGAAAAGGAGTTACAGTGCAATATCCAGCCGACCCATCGACGCCGACCTTTTCGGGGGAGGAACTGGTTGAAAATGAAAAGACCCCAGTTGTGGATTATCCCTCTAACGACTCAGAAGACGGCCAGATAAGAACCCGGAGTGGACGAATTGTTAAACCTGTGGATCGCCTTCATTATTAATTATATTATGCATTTAAAGTTTGTAATGTATATATATATTTCAAGTCTTAAAAAGGGGGATGTGCTGAGAAGATGTAAGAAAACATCTACCTATGTTTCCCCACGTGACGCAGCGGAGCGTGACCTCGGCTGCACGGGTGAGTCAGTTGTTGTTTGGCTCTCTGTATAGATGGACATTAAAACAGAAACTTACCATTGTACATATCACTCTTTATATCCATCTGAAACCTGTCATAGTTTAAAGTATTCGGTAATTCATTATAAAGTTAATGGCGATGAGATTCTTATTTATGAGATGTTATCTTCAGCTTTCGGACTATGAAGTCCTTCAACAGGCGTAATAGAAAATACACTGAAAGTTTTTTTATATTCATGAAATAACCTGTTAGATTTTATTCCTTCTTTGAAATAATATCTGGCAATTCCTCCTTTTGCCATTATAAAGTTTACATTGTTAATAGTATTATGTAACTATAAGAAAAAATTTGCAAAAAAAAAAAAGATAAATAAATAAAAGAAACGCTATTCTCCCAAATTTGTGTTTATTCTTCTAAATTGTATAACTATTATTTAAAAAATCATATATTTATTTAAGACAAAATGGTAAGTTATCTATAATACATTTCCTTTAATGGTATCTCTCAATTATGGTAAATCTCATATCTCTTGATTCTTCCTTATAGACACAATTGAGATATAATTAAATGAAATATATGATGCATTACCGCGCCATCTGCTATATGAAATTTGAACTATTTTGACATGTATGATTCTTTTTCAAATAAACCAATTTATACTGTCCTTACTGCAATATATGTTAAAATAATTGGAGGGCCTATACTTCAGTGGTGAACCTTCCCAGAGCAATTTCGCTCATTTATTTTTAAAAGAATCAAACTCGTCAAAGATAGTTAAATTTTCTTAAATGAATTATGTGAAACTTTAAAATATCTGAAGATAGTCGTCTTCTTTCTTATCTCCACTCAATCATATAAGGGTATAAAGCTTGTAAAGTTTGAGATCATGTCTGGGTGAAGTAGAATGCGTCTGCCTTTGTCATTAAGATTGGGAGCACTACTCAGTGGCAGACCGACTTAGCTCCAAAAGAAATGACCGCCTCTAACATGAGGAACAGACACCATGTGCAGCCGCTCCTAACATGGAGTACAAACGTTGTCCATCCTGTATCCCTGGATTAGGAGCCCTTACAGGGCACTATCAGCCGGGCCAGCTGAGCCCAGGTTTTTTAGTGAGCTTGTTACTGCTCCCCCTCCTCCTTTTTCATCCGGGCTTGGGACCGGCAAAGGCGAAGTTCTCTGAAGATAGTTATATGTGAGTGTTACAGTTTATTTATTTAATTATATATATATAAGGTCCTGAATAGAGAGTGGAGAGACTCGACGGTTTACACTATCAAAAAAAGCATGTTACTAAAAAATACGCTTCAGACAACAACTAATTATTATTGGTTCTGGAATTGCTGGATGGTTGTTCTCCTTGAATATTACAGATGACTTATCATCCGGTGGAACAGGCGGGTTTCAGAGGCAACAGGAGTTGTTGCGATCGGGTTGCATCCTTGACATCCTTTATCGAAAATGGCTTCCAACTGGGGCAGAAATCTGCAGTTGTGCTCCTGGATCTTTCGAGTGCATATGATACAGTGTGGATTGATGGCTTGATTTATAAACTTGCTAAAGTGCTAAAATGCAAACAAACCCTCAATCTTTTGTCTTCTCTTCTCTCACCCAGGAAATTCACAGTATACCTTAATTCTAAATCTAGCAAGGAATATACTATATATAATGGCCTCCCACAGGGATCAGTCTTGTCTCCACTTCTTTATAACTGGTACACCCATGATATTCCCCAAACAACTTCAAAAAAAATTATCTTTGCAGATGATACAGCCATTCTAGCCCAAGCAAAGACTTTCGAGGAACTGGAAATTCAACTGAATAAAGATCTTGAAACTCTACATAATTACTTTGAAAACTGGTCTCTGTGAGGCTTAATCCTGCAAAATCTGTACATTGCTGTTTCCATCTTAACCATCACAGAGCTGAAAGAAAACTCAACCTATTTATCAATAACTCTCAGATAACTCATAGCGAACATCCCAAATACCTAGGCATTCATCTTGACCGCACTCTCACCTTCAAAATTCATCTCACCAAGTTAAAGGGGAAACTATCATCACGTAACAATATCCTCCATAAGCTGGCCGGCTCTTCCTGGGGCAGTGATGCCAACACCCTGCGTACTTCTGCCTTGGCATTGATCTTCTCCACGGCTGAGTATTGTGCTCCAGTCTGGGAGGGGAGCTGCCACACGAAGCTAATAGACACACAACTAAATTCTACCTTACGAATTATAACAGGGGTTTGCCAACCTACAAGAATCGACTGGCTTCCAGTTCTTGCTCACATCTCTCCACCTGAGCTACGCAGAAAGGAAGCCACCAAGAAAATGTACCAAAAACTCTTGGATTCACCCGACCTCGAAATTAACCCTATCCTACAGTCTCCCCCAAATCATAGACTAAAATCAAGGAAGCCGATATGGTCCAGAGGAAACCAACTTCTCTCCCAAAATTTTAATATCTCAGAAGCATGGACAAATTCCTGGATCAGCTCCGACATCCCAAACAAGAACCTCATCACAAGCCCAAGTGTCAAGATCCCAGGTTTTTCCCTCCCTCGACGAGAATGGGTGCTTCTAAACCGCTTTAGGACAGGTCAGGGAAGGTGTGCAGAGCTGATCAAGTTATGGGGCTACACCAAAGATCCAAATTGTGCCTGCAACGTCCCACAATCAATGTCCCATATACTAGATGACTGCCCGCTGTACAAATTCAATGGAGGAATCTCCAATCTCCATTCTGTCACCCCGGAAGCCCTGAACTGGCTGAAGGCCTTGCCTCTCAGACTTTAATGACCGATATGTCCTCACTTCTTTTTTCTAGATTTAATTCATTTTGTCTCCTCTCTAATTGTAAATACGCTGCTGTATCACCTCATAAGCATAAATAAATAAAATCATTTACTCATATATATAAGGTTATGAAAGTATGATAAATCACAATTTGGATTATAGATTACAGCTACAAGTAATAAAATCTAATCCAAATAAATTAATAGTGTGTGACGTTTCGGTAACAACGTTTTATTTACAACGCATCATTTTATTCTTTTGTCTGATGATGGTAACAACGATGTTACCGAAATGTCGCACACTATTGATTTATTTGGATTAGGTCTTATTTTCCCTTGTAGTTATGAAAAAGAATAATTTCAATAAATACTTTTAAAATGATTTTAAAATTTGATTTGTTAATATAGTGTCGGTTTAGCAAACTAAAACTGAACAATTAGAATATCATTTTTGTGATCATTAGTATAATAATTAGCATTAATCACTTAATTTATACTAATTATAATTTTAAAATCATAATATTTCTGTTATTTTATCAATATAAATAATAAGATTCTCTGTCATCCATATCTTTGAACTAGCAAGATCACGAGCTCCTCAACGGGCTAACAATTCAATGTTGGACTTACAAGATAGTGGCAGGTTAGATATTCAACTGGTATAATTGTATTTGATTTTTTTGGAAATATATTTATTTGCTATTGTTGAAGTTTATTCTTCAATTTCTCTATATCAACATATGATTGAAAATTCAAGTTTTTATATTATTTATATGATTTCAGTAACGTTTGAAAAATATCTGTAATATTAAATAAAGTTTTGATTCTTTATTTTACCATAGGATAGGTTTATATAAAAGTGGTATTTGTGTTATATACAGCAATACTTCGGTATGATAAGCCATAATTTCTAGCTACACACACAATTCTAAATCTATAAAACTCAGAAACGTATTAATTGCATATCTTCTTACACAAAGTACCGCAACTTTTACACAACGAAACAACGTTTCAAATAGAATTTCTGTTTGTGAAAATTTCTGTATAATCTCTTCAAACATATTTCATGTGCTGCTAACGGCACCTATTTTTCATAATTGCGTTGAAAATCGAATTACTTGCATATCACAGCATCTTCCTATCGTTTAAATTTTACATCCGTAGCGGGTCGCTTTCTTGGTGTAACAATTTTATATAATAGCCAGTAGTGTAGTTACGAATACTGGAAGGACTAAATATAAATGCGAAACCGTGAGGATTTATATTTTTTAAATCAATTTTTACCATTATAATTATGAAATTAAAGATACTTCGGCCTTATACTAGTCGAAGTATCTTTAATTTTTAGAATTATGAATGCCGAACAGGCACAGCCTCTATTTTCACGTTTACCATTATAAAGAACAACATAATTATAGGTTAGATTTTTGATCCATTGGAGTCTAAAACTTGAATATTAATGTTATAAATCAATAAATTATTGATCATATCGACATAAAAAATTCCATTCTAATATCTAACAAATTTGAAGTTACACTTTGACAAACATTTAAAAAATTGCACAGGTTTTCAAATATTAGCCTAACGACATTCGTAATTTGTGTGTGTGGATCTTAGGGTAATTTTTTCAACAGAAAATCGAGACTTGGATTATTTATGAACTGTTTGCAGATTCGTTGTTTACAAGGTTGTCCCAAAAGTACGTAAACACTTGCAAAAAAATTGAAATACCAATATTATTTGCCGTTATGTATTATTTCATTGTATTTAGTATAAAGTAATTGTATTATGTATTATATTATGTATTCGCCGTAATAATATTATTCGCCAAGTGTAATAATAAAAACACGAACCTATTGGGACAACCTTATATTTGAAACTGAGGCATTCACGGATGAATTCTTACATAGGTGCTAAGGGTGAATACTTTGAGAAACTCTGAAAATTTGAAAGTAGCATCTTTAATAAAAATAAGTGATTGCAAACACTTTTGGAATGACCCTTGTATTATTCCAGTGTAAGTTCTGTTAGTTATGATCTCTAGCCTCAACAGAAAATAGAGGTTTAGATGAATTCTAAACTATCTACATATTGGTGTTGTAATGTGCAATTGTAAGGTCAACTGGATATAATATCTAACTCAACAGAAAATCAGGACTTGAATGATCACTGCAATGTCTCCATATCAGCCTCTAATTGTTCCATCATAGGGTCAGTTGGACAGCATGCTGACGTGCTGCCCATGGCCTCCACAAAGGAGACGCTGATTAGATAGCAATTAGAAGCTAGTTATAAATGTCCCGAGGGTCACGGGCTCCTTTTGGCTCACGTGCGGCGCCTATTTGCATACACGCCTTCATTCAATTTGGCCGCACATGGTCAAATATAATTATAGTCTAGCTAGGTGGTTTCACTATCTAAAGGGATACCAGAAATGTCCTAGCATTCAACACATTATTTTTTTCATCCGTGTGGTCTATTATTTTCTATTTTAAATATACTCTGTGTTGTGTACTTAGAAATAAAACTAGTTTTTTTCTTTACTTTGCATGCCTTATTAGTAGCTCTTTCTTTGTTTTTATATTAATTAGAATTTCTTCTAAACGACAAAGAACGCTGTTTCTAACTTTGAGTAACAGATAGGTATCTACGTATACTGACTTTCTATTGAGGCATTTCAACTTTAGCATACTCTAATGTTGATCGAAATCAAGAATTAGAGATTAATTTTAATTTTTAAAAGCCATATATTTATTTTTTAAATTTTCTAATCAAGGTTTCAAGATAAAAAGTTATTCTACAAAGCCTAAACAATATCGAACGTAATAGGCTACCTTTGTCTGGTAGTGTTTCACACCCTCGAAGAGGAGCCTTTTTCTCGAAATTTAACTTCGAGAGAGGGAGAAAACATAATAAAGAAACGTCATTTGTATCGTTAGACTTAATCTTTTAAATCTTGAAGTGAACCTAAATGATCTTAATACCACCATGTTGAACTACACACTCGCTAGCGATTCTTGACTCAACCTTGTCGGGGTGAGGATGATCCGTCTACCTTGCTTGTTCATCGACCTTCCAAAAACATGGAAACAGTGGAACTTTAATGTGTGAACCATTATTTTCCATTTATTCCTATCAATTATATATGAGCGTCGCTTAGCAACGTTTAAACTCTATCTTTCTCTTAGCGGCTGAAAGTTTGCGTCCGTATATTCAACTTTGACCTGTGTCTATAGTTCATTTAGAGTGAACTCTCTAAATTTATTATGAATGGGACCAACTCCAAAATACATTGTATTGACTTTAAATAAAAAGGCATATATTGGATCAAAAAACATTTATTTTACCAATATTTCAGTTGGCTGAACGCCAACCTTTATCAAGGTATTATAACATTTTAAAGTGTGTCAACAATTTTGATCCAATATATGCCTTTTTATTTAAAGATTTATTTATGGATTGCTCTATTTTCAAAACATTATTGACTATATTGACTCATCCATTGATAAGCTCTACTCATCACCAGCAGACACCATCAACAAGCTCTACAGGCTTGATACCCTGATATAATTGAGTGGAGATAAGAAAGAATAAGATTATGAATGGGTGCCCCTCCTGTTGAATCTGAAGGTACCTCAACCGTCAGCAATTATTTTCAAAAAGAACGATGTGTAGGGTAAGAAATAATTCTCTAAGGATAGTTTATAAAATATTTGGAATATTGATAGACACAACTAAGAAAGAGATGTTACTTGATATTGGAGTCAATTTTGAAAATTTGAATGATTATATCTGCGTAAATCCAGGGGATATTTTAATATTATTATTATCTTGAAGATAGAGGTTGCGCCTGGCCGGCATTCATATTACTTCAAAAATAGATACTTCAGCCAGTTAAAGTTTATTTCCTCAACGTTTCAACAAAAATCTTTTGTGTTCGTCATGAGAAATAAAAATAAAACATTTGACAAGGCGTTAAAATAGCCTTGCTAAATGTTTTATTTCTCCTGATGAAGACAAAAGATGTTTGTAGAAACATTGATAAAATAAAACTTTAACTGGCAGATGTGTCTATTTTTTTAAGAAAAGTTTTTTAGATGTTTCGACACAAATCGTCATAAGATTTTACCAACCTTGATCAGAAGGATTCGCACTTTGCCAATTATCTTAAACATCTTATTTAAGCAAACCAAAATTCTGGTCTAGTTGATTAAAAAAATGATATTTTAGCTTGCATAACCTCAATGTAGCCATTGTATCAAGAATTGGTTGAACCTGATCAAAAGAACGCTTACCTTTGTGTGAACCAACTGAAGCGAGAAATCAAGATAAAATCTTATCATATTTTGGAAACTGGCAATGGATCGAAAATTTAAGTCACACCAAGTTCAGACTATTTCACCTCAAATAAATAACCAATGTAGCAGGCCTGGGTGTGTGTCCCATCTCGTCTTACCTCATTTATCTTCCTCAAGGCATTGCCCTTGTAGAAAATTTGGTCTCCCTAACGTTTCTTACATTTAAAAAAGAGTGGATATAGGGGTTAAATTTTTTTTTCTAATATTAAATTCTGAAACTGCATGTTGCAAAATACTTAAAATAGTATTTAATTATGGCCTATCTTAAAAAAAAGTTTGCACCTTTTTTGAAATCGTGTAACGTTTGCATCATTTTTTAAAAACAAAATTGGGTGTGTTAGTTTCTTCTCTTTTTTTTAAATATTTTTTCTAATATAAAATTCTGAAACTGTATGTTGCAAAATGCCTAAAACAGTATCTATTTTTGTCATGTCTTAAAAAAAGGCTTGCACTTTTTTTGAAATTTGTATATTTTGAAACTTTTTTTAGCTATTTGCATGTCTTAAAAACAAAATTGTGTCTGTTAGTTTTTTATTTTTCTATTTAATTGAGTCAAGATGACTCTTCTGCTTAAATATAATCTATATAAATAACCCACAATGTTATTTTTAAAATGCTTAATATAAATTTTGTTATGAAAGAGTGTTTTAGAATATTTGTCAAACTATCTTTATACCTGAAAAATACATATTTGCCTTTTTTAAAAATGGGTGTTGAAAGCGAAAACCTCTCGTTAAAATATCGCATTGGAACTTCCCTGTATATGCAAATAAGTGTATAGCTTCGTGGCCTGTTATCTAAGATCAAAGTTTCGTAACTGAGTCTTTATTATTGTGATATTTTAACCAACTTAATACTGCAAACTTTTGGCACCTAAATTTAAAATATTAATTCTATTGTATGTGTGTTTTAAATATTAAAAGAGTTTTTTTACAAGTAATAAATTTGAGTATGAGAAAATTAAAATATTACGTATTAGTAAAATCAGTGTTGAATTTGCTTAAAAATACTGATTCTAAGAAAATTGATCAAACATTATCTTTATTTGTATTAATTAATTTTACTGGCAATGTGTTTCTTTTCAATAATTACATCAAATATTATCTCTACAGACCTTACTGTAATGTTAAAAGTTATTGAATGAGCCAAGCCCTCTCATTCAATAACTTATATCATTGCAGTAAGGTCTGTAGAGATAATATTTGATGATATTATTGAAAAGAAACACATTGCCAGTAAATTTATTTGTTATAAATTTTATCGATAGATGGCAATTAAATTTGTAAATTATCTTTATTGATTTACAAGAGAGAGAGAACAAAATAAAAGAGAAATTTCATAGTAAATAAAGAGAAACTTTTCTTCTTACGGTTAACCCTTATTTTCTTGTGATATTACAAACATACTCTGGGGAAACAATTAATTAATTAAACTTAAAATATATATATATATAACAAAAAATTAGTGGAGATGAGTTACTTTTATCTTTATTAAACGTAATTTTGAGCTTTCGGGCATTTCTGCCCTTCTACAGAAGTATTTTAAATGTGTTTCTATGAACTCCTGTAGAAGGGCAGAGATTCCCGAAAGTTCGAGATTACGTTAATAAAGATAAAAGAAACTCATCTCCAGAGACTTGTGGCGTTTTATTTTTGTATTTAAAAGGAATGTATCCTAATTTAATTCTCACGACGTCTTATACATCCACTCCACCGAGTTTGTGAGACAATTCGTGACATGTATCCTATGACTAATATGTGTTTATTTCTGATTCTAAGAAAAAGGTGAAAGAAATCTCCTTTCAAAATTAGTTTACATATATAAAAAATGACAAAATTACCTCTACCACCAGAACCGGTAGCTTCAAGGTGGAAAACATGGTCAAAAAGTGTAAATTTTGTCTTCCAATCTTTAAATCACAGTTCCATCCAAATTTTATAGTCACTCAATTTGTCATATCACACAGAAAATTCCTGAAATACTTAAATAAAAGAGGTCTATTAGAAACACCAAATTGTTCCTGTGGAGAAATTGAACAAACTGCTCTTCACCTTATCTACGACTGTCCGAACTTTGCAGAAGTGAGATATCGCTTGTTCCCTGATCCAAATGATTTAACTCTCTTACATCAGCCACGTTGTCTATATAAATTTTATGATCTCTGTCGAATAATATATGTGAATTTGTGAATATTTAATTCTAAATTATAATTTGTTTGTTGTTTTGTTCCTCTGTAATAGGCGCAAATATTTATCAATATCATTGATAAAAAAAAAAAATTTTAATATTGTATCTGTTTTAAAAATAATTTGATGGAGATAATTAAGCTGTATAGAAAAGAATTGATTAACGATAACAAGTTAAGGAAGAATTGCGTTTTTCTGACAAAGACATTTTCTTTTATATCTTTATGCATGAAAAAAATTAGAATCGTCAATGTTTTTGAAAGAACAGTAGAATTTTTCGCGAAAAATTAAAAACATATTAAAAGAAAAACGTACAAACATAATCAAATAAACATTTGAATAATAATACAGATCTCACTAGAATTTTAGACAAATATGATCTTGAACTAAGGGTAAAGACACAATATGCAAATATAATTTGTTTTGATGTGGAGAGAAGTTTTTCCGAGCATAAACATCTTATAAATGAATAGACGACAAACTTTTATTTCAGGACTTAATGAAAAATTAATAATTCTTTTTAATTCAATAAATAATATTATAATCTATAAAATAAAAGAAGACAAGTTTCTTAAGAAACTGTTTAAGAAACTTGTCTTCTTTTATTTTATAGATTATAATATACCTTTCTAAGAAGAATCTCTTATTTCTTATTATTAAAAGTTGCTATTAGCTATGAATCAATAAATAATGTATATAAAATCAATGGGGTTATATAAGCGCTTCATCATAATTCAGAATATTTATTATTAATATATACAGTTATCAGCGTCATCAAGCAACAATTCTTAATAATCAATTCTGTCACCCTTTGCTTTTGTGAATGGAATAAATACCCAAATATGGCCATTTCTCATAAGCATCGATGGTTCAGTGGTAAAATGCTCGCCTGCCACGCGGGCGGCCCAGATTCGATTCCCGGCCAATGCATTTTTTTTTTTTTACAATTTTTAAAACTCATTTATATATTATACAAGAATGACATGCACGGCGCCAATTTATAATTGTAACGAATAGTATTTGAATAAAAGCATTTAATCGGGTAAAACTCGGGCGTTGCCCGGGTCATTCGGCTAGTGTTTATATATATACTACATATTGTTGCATCAAGTTGCAGCCTTTCCGGGTAATCGACCTTGCTTTCCTCCTTCTTGGTGATGTTATACATGTTTCCTGAGCGGGTCTCCATAATTAAAACAAATAAAAATAAATTACCTTTCAAATTTACTATGTTTATTTATTTGTTGTCTTCCTCGTGGATGTGTACTTGGAGATCCTGAGTATTGGCGTACGTCCTCTCTCTCCAAATTAAACAACCAAGATATATACGATAACAATGGTACAAAAGGGAGGTGAGGATGAAACTATAAAAAGGAATATCATAGAATATACTTTAAATAAATGTAGGACACATCAAAATCGATGCAGCAATATATATGGGACTTAAAGTGTTTTTAAAAGAATTTATAAATGTAAAAATTTGCACCTTTTTAGAATTATCAGCACCTTTTTCAAGAACATTTTGCATACAAAAGTCCACTTTTACATATTAACCCTGAAGCGGAACTTGCAGCAGATTCTGTTCGCAGCATCTCACAAAGTCTTATTCTTTCTATAAATATTAAAGAAGTTACGTGTTTATTAATTTTGAAAGATTCCAAGTTTATCTCGCTTTATATTTCATATTTGTTATCACAGTTTTGCAGATTTCGACAAATTACAAAAAGGAATAAGACTCCGCAACTCTTTTTTATTAATTACATAAAGTAGGTTTCGGGCAAAGCCCTTCCTCAGCAAATTAAAACATCTTTAGTTTGCTGATGAAGAGCTTGCCCAAAAGCTATTTTAATCAATTAATAAAAAGTTGCGAAGTCTTATTCCTTTTTGTAATTAGATCTTATAGTATATGCATTTTATTTTCATTCTAACATATAAATTTAACTCATAAAAATAGGGTTGTAAGACCAATGTATTTATCTCTCCAAATATGTTAACCATTTTATTACCTAAGAGAAAAACAATCCATTCATCTAATTAACCTAAATTCCGACATTGTCCAACACAAAGATGTAGTTACAGAAGTTCATTCTGTAGCTCTATCTTCTACAACGTTGTCCCAAAAGTTCATAATGCATTGTTCTAGTGCATTAGGAGATGCCTTTTCTTGGTACATGAATACCACCCGCCCTCAACTTCATGTTATAGATACATTTCCTTTCACTGTCTTTTAAATTAGTATGTCTTTTATGATCAATGGGTTAATGGAATTAATTTTTTAAAATCAACTCGAACTAAATTTATGTTTATTTTAAACATAAAACAAACGTCTTGAAAACCATTTCTAAGATTATACTCTTCATATATTGCAGCATATATATAAATCAGCATATCTAAATATATATATTGAAAAATTCTTATTTTGGATCTTAATACATTTATTTATTCTTCTCATATTTCGTGTATCTATACACAAAACTTCCTCGAGGAACAAAACTGTTTTTGTGAGGACGCGTGTTATTTTACGTTTCTATACAACTCTGAAATAAATTTTAAAACACATGCAACAAATACATTATTTAAAATAATAAAAATACAATCTACTTATATAATTGCCTTATTCTGAAGCTCACGGATAGAATGCGCGCCCATTGGCTGCCGGCGAACACGTGTCCTCCCTGCCCCCCTCTAGACAACCCTGTTATCAGCTGTGTGATACATACACCTGTCTATAGCGGCCATTCTAGACAATCCTGTTATCAGCAGTGTGTTACATCCACCTGTCTATACAGACCACCCTGTCTAAAGCGACCACTGACCACCCTGCCTATAGCGACCACTCTAGACAACCCTGTTATCAGCTGTGAGATACATCCACCTGTCTTTACAGACCACCCTGTATATAGCGGCCATTCTAGATAACCCTGTTATCAGCTGTGTGATACATCCACCTGTCTATACAGACCACCCTGTCTATAGCGGACACCTTAGGCAACCCTGTTATCAGCAGTGTGATACATACACCTGTCATTACAGACCACCCTGTATATAGCGGCCATTCTAGATAACCCTGTTATCAGCTGTGTGATACATACACCTGTCTATAGCGGCCACTCTAGACAACCCTGTTATCAGCTGTGTGATACATCCACCTGTCTATACAGGCCACCCTGTCTATAGCGGTCACTTTAGGCAGCCCTGTTATCAGCAGTGTGATACATACACCTGTCTATACAGACCACCCTGTCTATAGCGGCCACTCTAGACAACCCTGTTGTCAGCAGTGTGATACATACACCTGTCTATACAAACCACCCTGTCTATAGCGACCACCCAAGACAACGTTTTTAAAATATATTTGCACTCGGGTAAAACCCGGGCGTTGCCCGGGCCATTCGTCTAGTAATATTAATAAATATCCAATTTTTCCAATGAATCAAAGAATTGAAATAAATCAGAAGAAAATATATATAACATAAGGATGCTATTCATTTACCAAAAGACACACACACACACACACACACATATATATATATATATATATATATATATATATAGGTATACAGGTTGGCTTTTTGTCTGAATTTGTAAAAACTTGCGTTGTGGCTCTTTCCTTATCATGCAATAGGTGATGCAATAGTGCCATCATTTTCATGTACATTTAAAGGGAGAGGTGCCTATTTTGGTACATATATATACATCTACGGGGTATAGATGGAAAACCTGCCGGGAGGAAATTAATCCATAGAAGCAATGGGCGCCTCTCCCGTCAAAATGGCGTCAGATTTTGACGTTTATTTTGACGGGAGAGGCGCCCATTGCTTCTATGGATCTAAGGGGTCAATATATATCACATATACAGTAAACATTGTGGCCTAAAATAAGTAAAACTACATCCATTGTGGTAGCAAAAATACCACAAAATTGGACAGAATAAACAAGGCCTCCACGTGGTTTGCCTTGGGCAATTCGACACTTAGCTACCGTTGTTAATGTATTCCGAATTATCGATTTTATTATTTCAATTGTAGTAGGAAAATGTATATAATTGATAATTTATTCTTTAATTAAAAGGGCATATATTGGATCATAATATTATATATGCCATTTTAATTAAAGATCTATTTATGGATTGCTCTATTTTCAAAATTTATTCTCTATAAAATTATATGCTTTACACGTCACACTTTTTATTTAGGTACCTAAAAGAGCTCCTTTCACTTTAAAAATGCATCGAAGCAATGCAAAGGTTTATGACTTTTGTACAAAATGCACACAAGTAGATAAATGAACATGCTAAAACACCGGCACTCTGACAAATTAATATATATCCAGCCTGTATACCATGGTTTCCGACTATGGCCTCCATCATTATAGAGACGGCTTCGATTTCATTAACATTCTACAAAGAGAAAAAATAGTATAAATGTGATATTGTACTGGGATAAGGTGGGATGGCGCAAGCCATCAGCAACTTTCAGTTGCACGATAAGGAGATGCCTTTTTCATAATTCTACAAAGAGTTATGAAATCGGTTGAAACTTTCCTAAAGGTCTGAACTTCCCGAATCTGGTGTTGTATGCATTTTTAATGAATTTTTAAAGGGGGGGGGGGGGGGGGGGCTTTGGTTCATGAATACCATGAAATCTAGCTTTGTACTCGTTGTTGTCGTCGTGTCCAATTAGGAACCTCAGATGTGTCTATGCATCTCTATCACAACAGTCGCAATGCCCTCTATTTTGGGTGCAAATTGCTGCTGTTCTAGGTCTATGTCAATTTTCTCTTGTTGTTGTGGCCAATAAAGAGCCTCAAATGTCTCTATGCATTTCTATCACAGCAGTCGCAATGTCCTCATCTTGGGTGTATAAAGCTGCTGTTCTGGGTCTATGTCAATTTTCTCTTGTTGTTGTTGCCAATAAAGAGCCTCAAATGTCTCTATGCATTTCTATCACAGCAGTCGCAATGTCCTCATCTTGGGTGTATAAAGCTGCTGTTCTGGGTCTATGTCAATTTTCTCTTGTTGTTGTGGCCAATAAAGAGCCTCAAATGTCTCTATGCATTTCTATCACAGCAGTCGCAATGTCCTCATCTTGGGTGTATAAAGCTGCTGTTCTGGGTCTATGTCAATTTTCTCTTGTTGTTGTTGCCAATAAAGAGCCTCAAATGTCTCTATGCATTTCTATCACAGCAGTCGCAATGTCCTCATCTTGGGTGTATAAAGCTGCTGTTCTAGGTCTATGTCAATTTTCTCTTGTTGTTGTTGCCAATAAAGAGCCTCAAATGTCTCTATGCATTTCTATCACAGCAGTCGCAATGTCCTCATCTTGGGTGTATAAAGCTGCTGTTCTGGGTCTATGTCAATTTTCTCTTGTTGTTGTGGCCAATAAAGAGCCTCAAATGTCTCTATGCATTTCTATCACAGCAGTCGCAATGTCCTCATCTTGGGTGTATAAAGCTGCTGTTCTGGGTCTATGTCAATTTTCTCTTGTTGTTGTTGCCAATAAAGAGCCTCAAATGTCTCTATGCATTTCTATCACAGCAGTCGCAATGTCCTCATCTTGGGTGTATAAAGCTGCTGTTCTAGGTCTATGTCAATTTTCTCTTGTTGTTGTTGCCAATAAAGAGCCTCAAATGTCTCTATGCATTTCTATCACAGCAGTCGCAATGTCCTCATCTTGGGTGTATAAAGCTGCTGTTCTGGGTCTATGTCAATTTTCTCTTGTTGTTGTGGCCAATAAAGAGCCTCAAATGTCTCTATGCATTTCTATCACAGTAGTCGCAATGTCCTCATCTTGGGTGTATAAAGCTGCTGTTCTAGGTCTATGTCAATTTTTTTGTTGTTATTCCCAACGAAGAGCCTCAGATGTCTCTATCTATCTCTATCACAACAGTAGCAATGTCCTCTATCTTTTATACTTTATATATATATTTTTCCAGAATATGTGTACTAGTGTGTTGATTATTTCTAACACACAAATTCCTGTTTATATCAAGAAAAGTCAAATATTCAATATAGAGAGAGGTTTTCCAGTAACTAGCCCTTCCACAGATAGTTCTGTCCGATTACCCACCCGGCCGTACCAACTGAGGCTTATATAGGTGTGTCCGGTAGGCAATAAGGAACTAAATAAAGCAATGGATTCGAATTTAGATGTTCTTATAAAGGTTCCATTTTGTTACATTTACCTAATATATAGATAAAATATCACAAATGGTGAATAACTAAAAGACGTCTTAGCCATTGTTTGAATGTTTAGCACTTACACTCGGTCTCTTCCTGCGATGGTCATCTGGTGCAGTGTAGTTTGTTGGTTTGATGTATTTTTTCATAGTTTGAAACATATTCTTCAGATACGTTCCTTCGTCGTTAATATTGCTAAACAGACCTTTTTTTTCCTATTTTTTACTAGAAGAATGACCTGGCTTCACCTTGTTTTTTAATTTTTTTAAGAAGACAGGGAATTTTTTTTACACTTGGTTATCTCGTGTGTCTTCAATAAAAGTCAGTTTGTATCAAATATCTTTTTCAGAGTTATTGTCTGATCCCGATATACAAGGTGTGTCCAATAAATAATGAGACTGATCAAAAATAAAGAAAAAATAGAATGATTAAAAAAATGTATTAGTATTTTTCAAAATAGTCCCCTCCCGCATCTATACATAATTTCCATCTCTTCTCCCATGATTTAAAACATTTAGAAAAGGCATCTTTCGGGATGTTCTTCAAGACCTTTTTCGAATCCGCTATGATGGACTCTCTAGTGTCAAATCTCTTTCCTTTTAGAGCCATTTTGAGTTTTGGAAATATAAAAAAAAATCATTTGGAGCTAGGTCTGGGGAACAGGGAGGTTGTTGAAGTATTTTGATGGCGTGTTTAGCCAAATAAGTCAGTACAGATGTAGCGGTGTGTGGTGGTGCATTATCATGAGGATAATCCAATTTTTGGAACTCCACCTTTCACTTCTTCTCAGACGAATTGATTCACGTACACGTATCATAATGTTTAAATAAGACTCCTTATTGATTGTTTGACCTCCCTCTAGATATTCATAATGCACAATTCTCTTTATGTCAAAGAACGTGACCAATAAAACTTTGATTTTTGACTTGCAAAGTCGGGATTTCTTCGTTCTTGGTTCATTTTTTTCCTTTCCACTCCATGGATTGGCGTTTTGTTTCCGGGTCATACCCGTAAACCCATGTCTCGTCTCCAGTTATTACTTTTTCCTTCTAATTAGGGTTTTCTTCCACCATTTCAAGCATTTTTGGCAACTTCAACGCGATTCTTCTTTTGTTGGATTGTGAGCATTTTAGGGACAAATTTTGAAGGTGTCTTCTTTAACTGCAAGTCTTCTTTAATCATCCAACTAATGATTTTGATATCCTTGTTTCTTCCTCAATGTCCCGTAACCCTATTCGTGGATTTTCCTTTATTAAATTTGAAATTGGTTCACCTTTTCAGGGTTCCTGTGCAGAATTGGATGTCCAACACGCTTCTCATCTTTCACCGATTCCATTCCATTTTTAAATCGTGAAAACCATCTAAATGTGGTGGGCTTATTTACATTTTAATTTCCAAATGCCAATTTCAAAAAATCTAAAGTTTCTGAAGCCGATTTCCCAATTTTGTAGCAAAATTTAATATAAATTCGTTGTTCGAATTTTCTATCCATTACAAATTAAAAGTTGTTATGCAAGGCGTTCTTTTTACAAGCTTACAATTTATTGACTGCGCGCGCAATCACGTGATGTGATATACCGCAGTGTAGCTGAAGCTTTCTATTTTTTTTTAATAGACTGTTAAAACAAAATTATCATTTCTTTTTTTTTTTGTTTTAACCGGTCTATTATTTATTGGACACACCTTTTACATGAATAAAGGTACAACTTGCTTAAGTTTCGGTCATGAGTGTATTTTATTAGTACCTATAGTGTAATAGTATAATAGTGGGATAATTCAGGACAGCCACATGTACTGATGCCTATACAGGGCAACCACATGTGCTGGTATACCGGACTATACAGGACATGTGCTGGTGTACCGGCCTATACAGGACATGTGCTGGTGTATCGGCCTATACAGGACATGTGCTGGTGTATCGGCCTATACAGGACATGTGCTGGTGTACCGGCCAATACAGGACATGTGCTGGTGTATCGGCCTATACAGGACATGTGCTGATATACCGGCCTATACAGGACACGTGCTGGTGTACCGATCTATACAGTACATGTGCTGGTGTACCGGCCTATACAGGACATGTGCTGGTGTACCGGCCTATACAGGACATGTGCTGGTGTACCGGCCTATACAGGACATGTGCTGATAAACCGGCCTATACAGGACATGTGCTGGTGTACCGGCCTATACAGGACATGTGCTGGTGTACCGGCCAATACAGGACATGTGCTGGTGTATTGGCCTATACAGGACATGTGCTGGTGTACCGGCCAATACAGGACATGTGCTGGTGTATCGGCCTATACAGGACATGTGCTGATATACCGGCCTATACAGGACATGTGCTGGTGTACCGGCCTATACAGGACATGTGCTGGTGTACCGGCCTATACAGGACATGTGCTGGTGTACCGACCAATACAGGACATGTGCTGGTGTACCGGCCTATACAGGACATGTGCTGATATACCAGCCTATACAGGACATGTGCTGGTGTACCGGCCTATACAGGACATGTGCTGGTGTACCGGCCTATACAGGACATGTGCTGGTGTACCGGCCTATACAGGACATGTGCTGATAAACCGGCCTATACAGGACATGTGCTGGTGTACCGGCCTATACAGGACATGTGCTGATAAACCGGCCTATACAGGACATGTGCTGGTGTACCGGCCTATACAGGACATGTGCTGATATACCAGCCTATACAGGACATGTGCTGGTGTACCGGCCTATACAGGACATGTGCTGGTGTACCGGCCAATACAGGACATGTGCTGGTGTACCGGCCTATACAGGACATGTGCTGGTGTACCGGCCAATACAGGACATGTGCTGGTGTACCGGCCTATACAGGACATGTGCTGGTGTACCGGCCTATACAGGACATGTGCTGGTGTACCGGCCTATACAGGACATGTGCTGGTGTACCGGCCTATACAGGACATGTGCTGGTGTACCGGCCTATACAGGACATGTGCTGGTGTACCGACCAATACAGGACATGTGCTGGTGTACCGGCCTATACAGGACATGTGCTGGTGTACCGGCCTATACATGACATGTGCTGGTGTACCGGCCTATACAGGACATGTGCTGGTGTACCGACCAATACAGGACATGTGCTGGTGTACCGGCCTATACAGGACATGTGCTGATATACCGGCCTATACAGGACATGTGCTGGTGTACCGGCCTATACAGGACATGTGCTGGTGTACCGGCCTATACAGGACATGTGCTGGTGTACCGACCTATACAGGACATGTGCTGATATACCAGCCTATACAGGACATGTGCTGATATACCAGCCTATACAGGACATGTGCTGGTGTACCGGCCTATACAGGACATGTGCTGATATACCGACCTATACAGGACATGTGCTGATATACCGACCTATACAGGACATGTGCTGGTGTACCGGCCTATACAGGACATGTGCTGATAAACCGACCTATACAGGACATGTGCTGATATACCAGCCTATACAGGACATGTGCTGATATACCAGCCTATACAGGACATGTGCTGGTGTACCGGCCTATACAGGACATGTGCTGGTGTACCGGCCTATACAGGACATGTGCTGGTGTACCGGCCTATACAGGACATGTGCTGGTGTACCGGCCTATACAGGACATGTGCTGGTGTGCCGGCCTATACAGGACATGTGCTGATATACCGACCTATACAGGACATGTGCTGATATACCAGCCTATACAGGACATGTGCTGATATACCAGCCTATACAGGACATGTGCTGGTGTACCGGCCTATACAGGACATGTGCTGGTGTACCGGCCTATACAGGACATGTGCTGGTGTACCGGCCTATACAGGACATGTGCTGGTGTACCGGCCTATACAGGACATGTGCTGATATACCGACCTATACAGGACATGTGCTGATATACCAGCCTATACAGGACATGTGCTGGTGTACCGGCCTATACAGGACATGTGCTGGTGTACCGGCCTATACAGGACATGTGCTGGTGTACCGGCCTATACAGGACATGTGCTGGTGTACCGGCCTATACAGGACATGTGCTGATATACCGGCCTATACAGGACATGTGCTGGTGTACCGGCCTATACAGGACATGTGCTGGTGTACCGGCCTATACAGGACATGTGCTGGTGTACCGGCCTATACAGGACATGTGCTGGTGTACCGGCCTATACAGGACATGTGCTGGTGTACCGGCCTATACAGGACATGTGCTGGTGTACCGGCCTATACAGGACATGTGCTGGTGTACCGGCCTATACAGGACATGTGCTGGTGTACCGGCCTATACAGGACATGTGCTGATATACCGGCCTATACAGGACATGTGCTGGTGTACCGGCCTATACAGGACATGTGCTGGTGTACCGGCCTATACAGGACATGTGCTGGTGTACCGGCCTATACAGGACATGTGCTGGTGTACCGGCCTATACAGGACATGTGCTGGTGTACCGGCCTATACAGGACATGTGCTGGTGTACCGGCCTATACAGGACATGTGCTGGTGTACCGGCCTATACAGGACATGTGCTGATATACCGGCCTATACAGGACATGTGCTGGTGTACCGGCCTATACAGGACATGTGCTGGTGTACCGGCCTATACAGGACATGTGCTGGTGTACCGGCCTATACAGGACATGTGCTGGTGTACCGGCCTATACAGGACATGTGCTGGTGTACCGGCCTATACAGGACATGTGCTGGTGTACCGGCCTATACAGGACATGTGCTGATATACCAGCCTATACATGACATGTACTAGGGTATCGGCCGCCAAACAATTCAGAAGGAAGATCAAGCCATTGAACCGTGGCAATAATCAATGAGATATTATTTGATTCTGATCGACCTCACCACAAATCGATGATTCTTTAAACTTGATATTTCTTTTGTGAAGATTCCTTCGTTTGATGTACTCTCGGGCCATCCAACCTCTGGCTTGCTGCGCGGCCTCAGTTTTGTTACAAAGACAGTTGCCTTCCATTCTGATTCTCTTCTTTCTCTACTAATCTTAGAAGAAAATATAAATCAATTTTCGGTTTATTAGAAAATTGAAACTTCTATTAACGAAAAATATTAATATCTCAAAATATATTTTCAGGAACTAAACCAAAAGTCAACTCCGGAAATCTACAAAATGATCTTTACGAATGAAAATTTTAAATGATTATTTTTTAAATGGCAATTCAAATTTAGGAAATTATTCCGGGTGAGAGGATATTATATAGATATAAAGAGAGGGAGGTATCACCTTTGGTACAAGAACCCATCCTCCCGAAACTTCACGTTGTATTCTAGCTTGAGAATTGACCCCACCAACTTCACTAGATTAAACACTCTTTGGCAATTTCACCGATTTCATAAGAAACGCACTTACACTGGCCCGCAAAATTAAAGGAACAACATATTTTTTCATTCACCTCAAATTTTATTGAACGTTTATCAATAAAATTTCATATACAAATTTATTATTCCATTATTGATTAAAATACCTGAAATCAAAGAAATCTAATAGGTATTTTATGCAAATTAGCCGGTCAAGCAATGATCTTTTTGCAGTCAGTGCATAAATATCTTGAATATTGTTGTTAATATGGGAAGTGATCGCCTTTAACTGATAAACAGGCTCTACATCGGCGTCCCATACTAAGAATTAGGGAGTTTATCAGCTCCTGTGGAATCAACGCCCACTCTTGTGTTAGGGCTGTTTCTAGCTCATGAGTGTTTCTAGGAGGGGGTTGGAGGGATGAGATCTGCTGTCCTATATTGTCCCATACATGCTCATTTATTTACATTTGTATTTTAAAAACGAAGCATTTTGGTGGTGATAAATAGAACGTAAAATTTGAAGGCAAAAAATCGGCGCGATTAGAGAAAATTGAATAAATAAATTTATCTTATAATATTTGGAGAAAAGATACGCGTGACACATGAAGTAAAAATAAATGAAAATGTTTATATATAGATAGCTATATATAGTTCAGTGTTTTTGGAGGATATTGCTTAAAACTTTACAACTAAAAAATCTGTTAGTGTATTATATCTAAATGTTCATGTGAGCCTGGTCAGGATATGCCTTTTTTATTTAAAAAATATATATATAATGTAGAGTCGTTTATACTTAGTGGAAACCATTTGTTCCAAGTAGCCGTTTTTACCGAGTACAGAGCCGTTTGTACCGAGTACAGATCCATAGGTACCGAGTACAGATCCATTTGTATCGAATACAGAGCCATTGTACAAAGTACAGAGCCGATGTACAAGGTACAGAGCCATTTTAATCGAGTACAGAGCCGTTTGTGCCTAGTGCAGGACCCTTTATACCTAGTGCAGAACCATTTGTGCCGAGTACAGAGCCGTTTTTACCGAGTACAGATCCATTTGTATCGAATATAGAGCCATTTGTACAAAGTACAGAGTCGTATGTACAAGGTACAGAGCCATTTGAACCGAGTACAGAGCCGTTTGTACCTAGTGCAGGACCCTTTATACCCAGTGAAGAACCATTTGTACTGAGTACAGAGCCGTTTGTATCGAATACAGAGCCGTTTTTACCCAGTACAGATCCGTTTCTATCGATTACAGAGTCGTTTGTATCGAATACAGAGCCGTTAGTATCTAGTGCAGAACAATTTGTACCGAGTACAGATACGTTTGTATCGAATACAGAGTCGTTTGTATCGAATATAGAGCCGTTTGCACCTAGTGTAGAACCTCTTGTACCTAGTGTAGAACCATTTATACCAAATATAGAGCCGTTTGTAAGAGTTCAGAACCATTTCTACCGAGTAAAGACCGTTTGAACCTAATGCAGAGCCATTTGTACCAAGTGCAGAGCCGTTTTTATCGAGTTCAGAAATATTTTCTTCGAGTACAAAACCATTTTCAGAGTGCAGAGTCATTTGTACCAAGTGCAGAGCAAATTTTTTCCTAGTGCAGACCTATTTGTACCAAAATACAGAACAATTTGCTTCGAGTACCGAATCATTTGTTTCTAGTACATAGCTCTTTGTAACTGGTTCAGAACTGTTTTCCAAGTGAAAAGCCATTTTCTGTAGAGTCATTTTTATCGAGTACAGAGCAATTTGTATCGAATACAGAGCTATTTTATTACGTACAGAGCCATTTTGTTCCGAATTCCAAGCCATTTGTTTCTACCACATAGTCATTTGTACCTTGTGCCGAACCATTTGTTCCTAGTGCGGGTTCTAAAAGAACGTCATGACCCATGATGCCAATCTGTCCACCTATCTCCAATAGATCGATATGGAAATCTCTGATTGATTTTAACCGCAGAATATGGATTTTACACCATATGTTTCAACGCGAATCCATAGAGATCTATGATGATGCAGAGTTTGGAAAATTATGAGAAAGGCGTGTTTTGCTGTTCGCACTTTTATATTTATGGTCTGAAAACTGTTTTAATGATTAAATGACACGTAGTTAGTGTAGTGATCTATTTTTATTCTGAGTAAAAGTAAAATTTCAGTTTTGTGGTAACCCAATTTTCAACAATTGATATTTTACTCTAAAATCAATCACAAAACGTATTTATCTTCTAAACCACTTCCAATTTTTAAAGGCCAATTCTATGACTGAAATATCGATGGAAATCCTGACAGGAGAATATTTATCTATAAGAAAAAGTCACTTCCGCAGTCAAACTAGAGGCAAAACTATCCGCCAATTATTTTGCCGGGGAGGTGTCTCTTATGAATATACAAAGTGAAAAATTATCATTATCCTTGTTTAGTTTCTCATTAATTTTTGTAAAAATTTCTGAGTGTTAATAGAATATTTTGAATTGTCAAAAATGAAAAAACATATAACATATTTGAACTGATTATATATATTTTTTTAATAAAAAGGAATCTACTGATCGTGCAATTAAAAGTTGATGATGGCTTGCGCCATCTATCGGAATAAATATTGTAATGTAGAAAATTAGTCTTGGAATATTTTGGGATGTAAGCATATTTATTGATGACGTCAGCACGTCTAGTCGACAATTATCAACCAAACTATCTACAGCTAGAGAATCTTGAACAAGCAAGCTAAGAAATATTTTGATGATGATTTTACAAATACAGAGTAATATATATTAATATAATCTGTTGAATATTTTCATTGAATAATTAAATTAAATAATAAATTATTTCTTCGCCACAATATCAACTAATTTCCTATAATTGGCTAAATACCTTTTATTGATTAATAAAGAAAATCTAATAAAGTACACAAAGGGTATTTGTCCAATTCTGGAACCAATAAAAAGTCGACGAATAGTTGATATTTATTCCGACATATATCGCAGGTCATAAGTAACTTTTAGCTCCATGATTAAAATGTATCACCGTCTAATCCCCGTACAATCTCACTTTTTTTTCCATATGATTATGAAATTAGTTTAATTGAAATTATGAGTTTATTTGAAAATATAACCGTTAAAGAAGGTAAGAGTTTCTTCTGTGATTTTTAATTATTTTTCTCTAGCTTTCGTTCGAGTTTAAAAGGCCCTCAACAGAAGAGAGAAAATACAAAGAAACATGAAATGATAAGTATAACAAAATCTTTTACATATTGTACCAAAGATTATAAAATTAGTTTAATTGAAATTATGAGTTTAAATCAAAATATAACCGTCCAAGAGGGTAAGAGTTTCTTCTGTGATTTTTAATTATTTTTCTCTAGCTTTCGTTCGGGCTTAAAAGGCCCTCTACAGGAGAGAGAATATACAAAGAAACATGAAATGATAAGTATAACAAAATCCTTTACATTGTACCAAAGATTATAAAATTAGTTTAATTGAAATTATGAGTTTGAATCAAAATATAACCGTCCAAGAAGGTAAGAATTTCTTCTGTGATTTTTAATTATTTTTCTCTAGCTTTCGTTCGGGCTTAAAAGGCCCTCAACAGAAGAAAGAAAATACAAAGAAACATGAAATGATAAATATAACGAAATCCTTTACATTGTACCAAATAACAATCCCCTCGCATACCTTGCTGGAGGTCCTATTGATATCTAGTTGTTTCTACTGTCTTTGTAGTTCTACTTTCTCTCACAAGGTAAGCCATATCGTGTCATTTCAGACATAGAGTTGGTTTTATTATTATTTCATGTTAATAATGTCTACCAGTTGAAGAGATCTTTAAAGCCTGAAGACTAGAGCTAATTAATAAAACATCATTAGAAACTCACTTCTCTGGACGGTTATATTTTAATTAAATATACAACAACAACAAACAACAAGCTTTATTATCACCTTTTAGTCTTATACAGATTCTCCAAACACATAGAAATGTAGTCTACAAGCAGGAATAACAGTAATAATACGAGTAAAATATATATAAGCAATGTTATTATTATTTTTAAAGCTAATCATATTTAATGGTATTATGAAATTTATATATAGGAAAACGTAATTAAGACAATCAAGATAATAAATAGATTAGTCTGGGTAAATTGAAGGAAAAGAAATTTCTTATAACAGGATTTACCATGGAGTCTCTGCGAATGAAGAAAAAGATAAAATCTTAAATTAGATATACATACACATAGGATGAAGGAAAAGGTAAATTCTTAAATTAGATATACATACACATATTACTATATGAAGTATATTCGATTTATTTGCATATTCAAATCACAGATCTCGGGGCTGCTTTTAGAAAGATACCTAACAGCGGCTCCCCACCATACAAACCTTGGAAGCAGGCACTTATACCAGCATCATTATATTTAGTTAAGTACAAAATTGCTATAATTATATAACTGGTGTTGAACTAAGATTATTTGATTAACATTTCATGTGTGTTTTGTCTACACACCAATTATTTCACTAAAAAATTCTAAAAACGTCTATTAAAGCAGCAAGTTACGGTCTGGAATTGAAACGAGTGGAAAAGTTAAAGTGTATTCCATTTATTAGATATAATACTTAAAATTTTATTATAAATGGAAGCATTAAAGCACGAATGTTTCTTTTAAACATAAAACAAACTTCTACTGTCCTTACTGCGATGAATAAATATTGAGAGGATTTGCTCATCAGTGGTGAACTCTCCTAGCGGTTTCGCCAATTTAATCTACCAGACCGTTTCTTAGAGCTCTAATACTGTATTGGACGAATCTTCTTGATATCTGCTTAATACATTGAACATCATTTTGTCCATTATATGTTGTACAGATAGTGTTATGGAGAACTATACAATCAGAATTCCATAGTGAATAAACACAGATACTGTTATCTCCCAATAAATTCTTTCTTTAACACATAAACGACATTTGAAAATTATTACGCATGTGTTTCTTTTCAACGAAAATTCTAAATTTATTTTAAGGAGAAATAACGATTATTTCTAACCTTAGGGATGAGGTATGAAAGGATGAATTGTGAAGAGTAATGATAAACGGAAAAATAAATGTGTCCAGGGATGATGGGAATCGAACCCATAGTGTTCCGCTTACCGGGAAGATGCCATGTCCACTAGGCTCCGTTTATGATTACTCTTCACAATTCATCCTTTCATACCTCATCCCTAAGATTAGAAATAATCGTTATTTATCTTCAAAATAAATTTTGATTTTTCGTTGAAACACATGTGGGATAATTTTCAAATGTCGTTTTACCATCACAAACCGCATTATATTATATTGTATTATAAATTTATTTAACACATAGCAATAACACACCATCTATATAATACAAATGAAAACACCAAAACGCGAATGTTTCTTTTCACAGATTTTCAATTGGCTTATATAGATGGCGCGTTATTGCTATGTATTAATATATGCCTAACTGGCCTTGTCCTTATTGTTTGCGGAATTGCATTGCTCGATGCAAATATTTAAATGTAATTCTACTATCCAAAAACTTATGTCCATAGTTTGCTTAAATACCATCTCTAAGATTCCATCGTTCAGTGTTGCATATAAAAGCAGAATGATCCAATATAATATTAGAGCTCTAAAGAAGCGGTTTGGTAGATTAAATTGGCGAAACCGCTGGGAGGCTTCACCACTGATGATTCAAGCCCTCCCAATATTTTTTCATCGCAGTAAGGACAGTAGAATTTTGATATTTCTGTGAAAAGAAACATTCGCGTTTTGGTGTTTTCATTTGTATCTTCCTTTTTTGTCAGAATTCGACGAGAATTCTCAGGGAAGAACTCCTTTCTTCAGAAGTGAAATCTAGACATGTTGAAACGAGATAAAACATTTAAAATCATAATTTAAGCTAAAAAAAAAAAATAAGAGAGTAAAATTAGATAAAATATTCAATTCATTAAATTCAATCCGAAAATTACTATTTCTATGAGGTTCTCTTCTTATAATCTATCGCAATAGTTCCCTTTTTAATTATTCAAATTTTCAAATAAAAATCCTATTCAAATCTCTAACACAAAATTGTAAAAAGTTATCTCTAATCTCTACTGGGCGCCAAATGTCTCTCTTTCTTGATATATTGAGATAAAAACAATAAATTTCTATTATAATTTACTCTTAAATGCTTAATAATTTTCACTATATTTTATTTTATTTGAAATTATCTCTCAAGAATCTAATAAGATTTTCTTATAAATGATGAGAATGTGAAAAATCAAGAAAATGTTATAGGAATAGCATTTATTAAAATAGACGAATATTTATGGAGATAACGACATTATTGAATATTATCAATGCGAGAACTTTTAATATTATTATCCCTTCGGTAAAATTATAAATAAAAGATAATTTGCTGAAAAATTTATAAAAGAAACTCTTCCCTCATCAAATATTGTTTTTTATAATTAAATATTATATATTTATAAAAACAATAATAAGCGATCTATCTATATAAATACTGATCAAAATATCACGACAAGAGCTCTGCATTTCTTTATTATAAGCTGGCAAACTTTTAGCAAAAGATCATCGATGGGCTTTAAACAAACCTAAATAGAATCCGCCATTTTGTTTTAGACCCAACAAGAATCTTTTGATAAAAATAAAAATAAAAACTTGTCAGTTTATACAATAAAGAAACGCATTGTCTTTATAATCTGTGCTAATCTCTTGGTTCTTATTTATATAAATATCCTATTAAAAGAATAATGTTACTACCCTAACATAATATTACTTATACCGTTCTGTACTGGTGATAGTATTTCGTTTTTTAATTTAGTTGGGATATTATCTTTATTATGCCGATATAAAATTTTTGATTTTTTCAGAACTGATTACCAATTTATTCTTAATACACCATAATTCGATAGTATTTAATGATTTTTCAATTACTATTTTTAGTGTTGTTAGATCTTTATTCCAGCATATTACTGATATATCATCTGCATGACAAATCAACTCAAAATTAGGCACTTGAAAATCCATCAGTAAATCATTCAATAAAATTGCCCATAGAAGTGGAGAAAGCGGAGAAAGTGGAGACCACCTTGAAGACATCCTTTAGTAATTGGATCTGAGTTGTAATATTGTCGTAATTGAAAGATGCATTCATAAATACAGTAGAACCTCCCTGTAAAGGACACCTAATTGCAGAGCCAAAGTGTTCTATAGGAAGAGATGTCCTCTCACAAGAGAGTTGCTAAATAGTAAAAATGGTAATTTTGCAATGAAAACTGTCCTTTGTAGAGAGGTGTTCTCTAGCATGAGTGTCCTCTCATGAAGGTTCTACTGTACATCAAAAATCCGAGCTAAAAATTTGCATTATTTTTCTAAAGGAAGAAGAGAAAGTTCAGGACTTCCGCAGCGTTGTTTCTCCCCCAGAATGTGTGCCAATTAGTGACAGCTATTGTCTAATTGTCTTGTTTCTTGTTATTATGTAGTTTTTCTTTAATTCCCCCCTTAGAACTATCGCATTCTTTGACTCGGAATATCTATTAGCCTACATTGTTTTTGTGAGTGAGCGAGTGTGTAAGTTCCTATATTTATATATTACGTAGTGAGTTGTTCCTCTACGTATTGTTGCATCATGATTAATGCGCGTATTTTTAAAATTATTTATAATATTATTTTTAATATATTTAAAATTTAAATTATACATTTATTTATTTTTATAAAACAGATTATTACTATAAAATATTATGTACTATAAAACATTTGTATTTTGATACACTAAATGTCCCACCTGCTTTAAACTTTGATGTGATAAATAAAGAGACATTCTAGGTGCTACCTAAATATATAGTTGTCTTATTATTGACTGGTTTAGCCTTGTAGAATAGTTGAGACACGTTCTGGAAAGATGCAAGACACGTCTGAGGAGAGAAACAAGACTGAAGAATCTGCCAAACCGCAGCCCAGTGCAACAGTATATAACTTTACTTTTTCTTATCTAACACTTTTATCTATTAGATAATAAAAAGGCATATATTGGATTTAATAAAAGATTTATTTTGCCAGATTCATTAAATCCAATATATGCCTTTTTATTGTCTAATGAAATAAATATGGATTGTTCTATTTTCAAAACTTTTACCTATATATTTAATAATTACAATTACTTATATTGAACACAAAAAAGGTATATCCTGACTAGGGGCTAACATGAGCCATCTAGTGGAACAAAAATAAACTAAACGTTTATTTAACTTGTTTCGTGATATTTGGCCAACCCAATTTCTTGATTAATCAAGAAAAGTCAACCACGAATGCGTTTCGGGCTGCTGGCCCTCGTCAGCGTGGTGCGGACTGTACTTCTACGACCAAAATTTAGTCCCAGAGACTTCCTGAGAAATCAAGAAATAGGTATTTAAGGCCGAGTGTGCGTAAATACGCTTTTCATGTAAAAAAAAAAAACAATAAAAAATAAAATATATAAAAAAGTTTTTATATTTCTTATTTTTTATTGTTTTTTTTTTCAAATTATTCATATTTTATTTATTTATTGATCAACCAGCACGATATTTAAATATTTGTGCCTATTACAGAGGAAACAATCAAAACAACAAACAAATTATAACTTAGAATTAAATATTTAGAAATTTACATGTATTAATCGACAGAATTCGTAAAATATATATAGACAAAGTGGCTGATGTAAGAGAATACAATGTATATGAATGTTATATAAAAAGTTGTATTTAATTTTAAAAGGTATTGTGATAGAACAAGTCTGTAAGGTCGGCTGCCAGATAGAGCTGCTTTGCATTATATAAATTTATTGTTGTTTTCTTTTGGCCGTCAAAACACCTTTTGTAAATATGTAAATACATAATCAAGTTTTTTTTAATATATTCTTCCCATCCCTGGACACTTTTATTTTTCCGTTTATCATTACTCTTTACAATTCATCCTTTCATACTTCATCCCTAAGGATAGAAATAATCGTTATTTCTCCTTAAAATAAATTTCGATTTTTCTTTCAAAAGAAACACATGCGGGATAGATTTCAGGTGTCGTTCTACAATCATAAGCCGCATTATTTTGTATTATATATTCTTTACGCCTTAAATCATGTATTACTTTCTCAAATTATGTTCTATATGTTTTTATCAGTTAAAGCAAATTGTGATTTAAATATATTTTATTATATTTTGCTAAGATATCACGACTGCATAGTATTGCATACCTTTGTATTCAAAAACAAGACAATAATTCCTGTCTCTCAAATTTATATATAACATATATATAGTTAGAAGTTTAATTAAAATGTTAATAAACCTATCATGTTAGAAGAGAATATTGTTGCACCAAGTTGAAGCTTTGCAGGGTCGTCGACCTTGGTTTCTTCCTTCTTGGTGTTATACACGTTTCCCGAGCGGGTTTCCATATTAAAAGTAAATAAATAAAATTAAATAAAAATAAATTACCTTTTAAAGTTATTGTGTTTATTTATTCTTGTCTTCCTCGTAGGTTGCGATCCGCAGTCTTCGTCTAGGTCCTCTCCCGCTCCAATCAGCAATAAAGATATATGTGCAATAAATATTTAAAAAGGAGTGAAACTATAAAAAGGAATGATGCTAATCTCTAAATATTCTGTTTTAAATAAATATTAAATATCATAGAATATTTTGAATAAATGTAAGGCGCATTAAAATTGATGTAACGATATATATATAATTGAAAATGGTTGGGGTTTAGTCAACTGAAATATTGGTAAGTAAATGATATTTTGATCCAATATATACCTTTTTAATTAAAGATATATTCATGGATGGCTCTATTTTCAATATATATATATATTAAAAATAAAAAAATGCATTAACCTGACCAGGAGCACATGATCCCCAAGATATATTTATCATTAAATTATAAATTTCATTAAAGTTTTTTTTCTTTAAATTTCGTTAATTTTTCTTTCGTTAAAGTTTCTTTAACTTGACAACCTTATCTAACAAGCTTTCAAACATCTCTGCCCTTCAACAGGTTTAAAAACTACACTGATGCTACACAGAAGAGATTTAATATAAACACTGATTAATATGGTTATTAGTATGTCAATATGAAAATCAATTTTCTATCGAAATAGTATTTGAAGAATGCTAAACACAAGAGATTTAACACTCTTAGCATAAAATTTGTATAGGAATTTGCTTTTTCTAATGGCACAAGTGTAATCATGTAAATAAGAAAAGGAAGCCTTAAAGCACGAATGTTTCTTTTAAACATAACACAAACTTCTACTGTCCTTACTGCGATGAGGAAATACTGGGAGGGTCCAAGTTTTTTTTAATCGCAGTAAGGACAGTAGAAGTTTGTGTTATGTTTAAAATGAACATTCGTGCTTTAATGCTTCCATTTCTTATACATAGATGGCAGGTTATCGCCTTATAATTAATCATGTAAATCATTGTGTAATGTTTAATATCTGTCTTTATAGTTTCCGTCGTCTTTTTGCCTGTTGAAGGGTAAGTTACTTGACTAGCTTATGTAGCTTACTTAGACTGTCACGTTAAAATTTGAAAAGTAGTTTAAAATATCATTCCAATTCAAATAGTGAGTAGCTTACAACACACACCAGATAATATGTAAAAACATTTGTCTGGCAAGTTTGCATAGTGCGTATGGCAGGTACATGTGAGGAAAAAAATGTAATTATAAAACATTGCGGTTAAAGTACAGCACATGACTTGTTCTCTGAATCAAAAAGAAGAGTAGTGATTGGACGAAAAATAGATACTTTTACAGAGTCAGTGAAAATACCTTCAAGCAGCATGCTGATAATTTGGTTTATAAAAGAGAATCTCAAGGTAACAAGACACCAGTAAATTACATTTGAAAATTTGGTTGGCAGTGGGGTCACACAAAAGTATTTATACCAAAGTGTGATACAGTAGAAAATACTTAATGAGAAGACACTCCCGCTAGAAGACACCTCTCTACAGTAGAACATACTCCATGAGAGGACACCTCTCTATAGTAGAACATATTCCATGAGAGGACACTCGCGCTAGAGGACACCTCTCTACAATAGAACATACTCCATGAGTCTGACTGTCACGTTAAAGAAACACTTCCACTGAAATTTCTCGTTTAAAGTCATGAACCCATTTCATTGGGTTCCTTATAGCTGACATCTTCTTTCTTTTATCCATTCAATAATATTAGGGTATCAAGCTTGTAGAGTTTGAGATGGTGTCTGCTGGGGATGAGTAAAGCTCATCAAAGGAGATTTGACATTCATAATGATTGGCTGAAGTAGAATGCGTCTGCTATTACTGACATGATATATATATAAGCTCTAGGTATGAATCACCTATATATTAAACAATGCAAAAGGTTTCTGGAGATCAGTTTCTTTTTCATTATTTTATTGAATTATCAAGCTTTTTTCAGGCGTTTCTGCCTTCTACTTTTCATTTTTGTTAATTTCTACTCCCGTAGAAGGACAGAAATGCCCGGAAGCTTGAGAATTCAATAAAAAAGGAAAATAAACTCATCTCCAGAAACCTGTTACATTGTTTAATTAATAGGCAAGCTCAACAAGTTATTTCCGAATCTTCAAATAGAGGTCAACCTGAAAATGATATGTATTCTAAATTATTCGCTTTGATTATTAAAAATATACTTTGCAAAATACCTTAGTGGATGATTTATTTCTGTAAATTAGACTTCCATACCAGATTGTCAATCTCTCCAGGTAGTGTCCTAGGATTGGTCAATGCCCCATGTTCCAAATAGACGACCCAAATGTCTTGCAAATGTCAATTGACACCTCTAATGTTTCCCGCATCAGTGACTGCTTTCTGGGTTCTTAACAAACCCACCCCATGGTAATCTGGAATACAAACAATTTATAAGGTTGTCTCCCAAAAGTTCGCGTTTTTCTTAAAACGTTGTTTCCTTATTATTACTTGGCGAATAATAGTATTACGGCCTATACATAATAATACATAAAAACAAAGTAGGCATATCCTGACCAGGAGCACATGTGCTTTTCAGAAGGCAGAGCGCCATCTGGTGGAACAGAAATCAACTATTCATTGATTTAGCCTGTTCCCTTATATTTGGCCAACCCAATTTCTTGATAAATCAAGAAAAGCCATCTACGATTTTTTTTTATTCTATTGTTTTTTCATAATATAATACATAATACAATGACTTTATACATAATACAAAGACATTATATATAACGTCGAATAATATTGGTATTTCAATTTTTTTGCAAGTATTTACGAACTTTTGGGACAACCTTGTAGTTCGGATTATTGCAGAAGGTATTTACCGACGTCAAGTATTTATTTCTATAGCACAAACACAGAGCATACAGCTATATGTGATAAACCTGAATATAATAAAAAATAATAATTTTTGTGAATTATACAGCGTTTCTTAACCCAGTTATGGGGTCTCCTCGGACTGATAAAATTTGTGAAATCAATTCGCGGATTGGCGCTTTATTAAAAAATATTTACTAGTATTAAATAACCACCATATGAATGAGTTATTTCTTTCTTCAACTAATTCGTAAATTTGAGGCAATAATAGTAATCAAAGTCGATTAATTTTTTTTGAAAATTTACTTCAACTCGGGAAGGTAGAAAATCTCCACGGAGCTGTCAAAATGTTCAGAGGATTAGTGTCTGACCAGTGGTTAAGAGTGACTGAGGTAGACCATCTGTATATTCTTGGTTGAGGTATAATATAAGGCAATGGGCATAAGTTCTGAAGACAGTAAAATATCTATAAAACCTGCATCGAACAAGGCTCATTCGCAAACAAGCCAGTTATCCATAAATTAAACACAGGACGTGCCACATCTGTATTCAAGAAATGTCACTATTTAGTACAGATATTTTCTTCTGATACCAATACTTTTCCACGCAGTAAGGACAGTTGAAAGATACAAATTTATTGCTGAATAGTGTAACTTTAAATATTAGGTAATAACGCGCAATCTAGTTGAATTAAATGAAGCTATTAATCACGATTTTTGTTATTTTTAAATAAGACAAACGTTCTACTATCCTTACAGCAATGCAAAATATTGAGAAGGCCTGGTTCATCAGTGGTGAACCTTTCAAGCGGCTTCGCCCGTTTAATCTATCAGACTGATTTTTAGATCTTACTATTGTATTAGACGATTCTGCTTAATATATCCGACATTGAAGATTTGAATTTTAGTTAATGTATTTCGATAAAACTATGAACAAAAGCTTTGAGAACCGAAGATTTACATACGTGAAATTTCAAATTTACTTTTTCGTTGTTCAATAGTCATTCATTGAGCATTCCACAAATCTCCTCACTCGGATAAATTCGAATTCCACAAGAATTGCCGTCGTCAATAGCCATTTTTGAATTTATTAAATATCGATTTACTCCACTATCAGTGGGATCTGTATATCGATTAGGTTTTATAATCAAATTCTTATCGTAAGGAAGAATTGACCTTCACGATAGCTTTTTGAACCATTCTTCCCTCTTTCTATTACTATATACATCCTTCAACAATGGCGACTTTTTTCTTATACCATTGTTGAATTTATTCTTAAAATAAAACTTAGCCATATAGGTATATTATCATTATTATTAAATCCTTTTATTTTATATATTATCATTTTGTTACAAGAATATAGTACATCTTATTTGAATTTTAGAAAGGTCTTTCTCTCTTGAGTCTCTGATAGTATGGCATATCAAACTGTTATAATCAGCATGATTTGCAAGAATATGATCAAAATTTTCTTTGTCTTTTGTATTATTTTTAAGAAAAGCGCTCCTTTTGTCTGTAAATTCCATCTTTATGTAAAAATACATTGTATTTCTTCCTAATAAATTTGTAAATTGAGCCTATTTCATGAAAACTCCTTCAAAATCTTGCTAATTCCTATCCATTTTTCTCTACTATTCCTATCAATTCCTATTCCTATCAATTCTTTACTATTCCTATCAATACTTATATACAAATTCCTATTTCTATCAATTCTTATTTCTATTAATTTCTATCAATTTTCCTATCAATTCCTATTCTTATCAATTCCTATCAATTCTCTACTAATCCTATCAATTCCTATTCCTATCAATTTATATCAATTTTCTACTAACCCTATCAAATCCTATTCCTATCAATTCCTATCAATTCTCTACTATTCTTATCAGTTCCTATCAATTCTCTACTATTCTTATCAGTTCCTATCAATTCTCTACTATTCCTATCAATTCTTATATACAAATTCCTATTTCTATCAATTCCTATTATTATCAATTCCTATCAATTCTCTACTAATCCTATAAATTCCTATTCCCATCAAAATTCTCTACTATTCCTATAAATTCCTATTCTTATCAATTCCTATCAATTTTCTACTAATCCTATCAATTCCTAGTTCTATCAATTCTCTACTATTCTTATTAATTCCTATTCCTATCAATTCTCTACCTTTCCTATCAGTTTCTATTCCTATCAATTCATATAAATTCTCTACTATTCCTATCAATTCTCTACTGATAAAGAGCCTACTGGAGCCCTGGTATAGAGCTTTGCCTTTTTCCATATTTTTCAAAGAGCTGGTGTTACTTTACAGATCTCAATCTGATCAATTTGTGTAGAGAAGTAGAAAAATTGTTCTTTGAAAACATCGAATAAGGTATCTGTACACCTAGACATATTATACGTAGGTAAACCTGCAATCATGTAGTGTGACATGAAATTTAATCTAAAGAGAGAATTTTCAAATAAATTTAAAATTTGTTTAAAATGTCTATGAAAGGAGAGACAGAAGTTAGATGAAATCTATTCATATATATATTAATTAAGGTATATATATTACTATTTCTTTTTAGATTCTCAGTGGACGTTTCTCAGTTTACCAAAGCTGGTGTTGTGACTCTGTCAGCTATCCGAGGCCGCTAGTTTGTGGCGACGGTCAATAGATGGCGTCTAGTTTTGACTTTTTTTTTTAACGGGAGAGGCGCTCTATGCTTTAATGGTTTAATTTTCTCTCTCTCGGCAAATAGGTCCATCTATTTATAATATAGAAATTGGCGCATAATATATATATGTTATAGATTATAATTTTTTTTGTGTGTTTGATTGTTGAAAAGAGGTGCAGTCGTGGAAAAATAAAAATAATTATTTACCTTTCAAGCAGATTTTCATTTTGAATCTCTTGAAGTAAAAATATACATAAAATTATTTATATCACAGGAATATAGAATTTATATAATGAATTCTATAATCGTGGATAAAAGATAGGTAGGGTTAAATATACATATTTACAACAATAATAATTAAAAGTGATATTTTTTTGAATATATGGTCAAAAATGCAGAACAGTCAATGAATGAAAAAATAAAATATATGTTTTTTAAAAAAATAAAATATTTGTATTTTAGATTATATAATATATATATATATATATACAATAAAGAAAACTATTGAACAATTGATTTAATACTCCTTTATGTAATGATAAAATAATGGGAGGGTCTGGCTCATCGGTAGTGAACTCTCCCTGCTGTTTCGCCATTTGAAGCAATTATACTGCTCTCTCTTACAGCATTTAGGATGTTCTTCTTTTTCATCCGACACTTTAGAGGAACTATTGGGTATGATATTTGAGTAAAGTAGGGATCTAAGCTATGAAGACAGCAGGATTATAGAAGGTTCCCCACTGGATCACGTCGAGGTATTTATCTCAATAAAACCAGCTGTTCCAATAATGCTAAGTTATGCAAATAGTGAAACAATGCTACACGTAGATATAAAAGTTTTGTTAATATAAATAAACACTTAAATTTGTTTACATTCAAAGATTTATATTCATCGAAAGAAGAGAGATAGAGTGGTCATGCGAAATTTATATATTTTAAAATGTTTTTATAATTGTATCTGTTTCTTTTTTTTTTTCTTCAAATTAAATGTACTTAGGCCAGTAAATCTTTTTTATTGTCTCGACGTTTCGACAAATATATCTTGTCCTCGTCAGGAGCGAAGAAAAATGAAAACAATTGGCAAAGCGTTTTATTATAAATGACTTTTTTAATTCTAGCGTTACTTTATAAATGACTTGCCACAATTTAAAATTATTTATTAGGGCTTTATACATATATATATATACACTCAGGGACAAAACTTAAGGAAGTTGTATCTTCTAAAATTTGATATAACGGGATTCAGACAATAACTATGAAAGATATTACAGTGACCTTTATAGGACACACACGAGATAACCAAGTATGAACAAAATTCCCCCTGTTTCTTTCAAAGATGACCGGCGAAATCAAAGTATGAAACTTCCTTAAGTTTTGTCCATGAGTGTACATATCACCTGTGTGTTTAAATTCTTGCTTACCTTTCAGAGAAATATTGGACTTTGTATCCATAGTCGTACTGAAGGTTGCTTGTGGATTTCTTGCAGGACCCCATCTCACCTATATTTCCTCTTTACTCACCCATTCAACATCTTACAACTAATCTTCCAATATTAGCAACTCAACATTGAAGATACTAGAGAGTGTGTTATTTTGCAATCCTTATGTTTATTCAGGGTATATACAGAAATAACAGTAATTGTAACGTTTATATAAAAGGGCATACCTGTATCTGTAAAGACAAAAAAAAAACTTTTTTTCTCAAATTATTTCGAGAGATTGCTCCCTCTTTATCAATTTATTACCTAGTGAAAAATATTGATAAAGAGGGAGCAATCTCTCGAAATATTTTGATAAAGATTTTTTTATCTTTACAGATCCAGGTACGCCTTTTTATATCAACTTATTTGATGGATCGCCTTTTGACTCAAAGTAATAGTAAAGGTAATCAACAATGTTATTCCCAATGTATCAAATTAAGGGAAAGAAGCAAGCAAAAAAAAGCTTGGTATGAACTTTTATGCAATCAATCAAGAATAAGCAGTTCCTTTTCTATAAAAAGCAATAATAAGTAGCATTGAGAGAAATTTAGCTTAGTACAAGTGAAAAAGAAATATACAACCATGTATTATACATACTTATCAAGCATCTTTATAGTTTCATACATGAACGGATCAAGGTTAGAGGGTTGTATAGAGCCAGAATATATCGTCTTAAGAGCTGTTAAATTAGTTCATCCACCCAGTTGTTCAGTAGAAGCCACCGGATTCATCAAGTTATTTCGAATATCATTCGCAGCTTTATAAAATTTAAAATATTTGAAAGGAAAGCTTAGGTCAGCCAGGGCAGTATTTGGCCAGTTGTACATTTAACCATTGCGAAATAACGCGCCAACTATATATATTTATATAAGAAAGGTAAAATTCAAGCACGAAAGTTTCTTTTACAAATAAATCAAATCTCTCTGCTGTTCTTACTGATGAAAAATATTCGCTCATCAGTGGCGAACCCTGCCAGCGGTTTCGCAATTTAATCTACCAGACCACTTTTTAGAGCTCAAATACTGTATTGGACGATTCAATTTATATATGCTACACTGAAGAGTTGAATCTTAGAAATGGTTTACAAGTAAACTATGGACATAAGCTTTTAGGATAGTAGAATTACATATAAATATTCGCATCGAGCAATGCTCTTCCGCAAACAATAAGGACAAAGCCAGTTAGGAATAAATTAATCATAGGGAAATAACACGTCATTTATATATAAGAAAAGTAAACATTTAAAAACGAAAGTTTCTTTGAAATTTGTTGATAATTCTGTAGTACTCATCTATAATTCAATAGATATTGACAACTTTGTTGATAAAATTTTTAAAAAATATATATCGATTTATAGGATTCACTATTAAGCCAAAGAGATAATGATAATATAAACTATCTTAATTGAAGCAGCATGGTTAAGAGATGTCCCATTTGAAACAGTACGAGGTATTACGTTATCTTACTTTTCAATACCTCCACGTACGAGAATACCGGGGGTGAATCCAAACTACACCGACAAACTTCAGGAATACACTCATGGACAAAACTTATGGACGTTGTGCTTTTCACCATGTATACCGGAATTCAGACATTAACTCTGAAATATATTTGATAAACAGTGACCTTTATTGAAGACACACGAGATAACTAAGTGTGAACAAAATTGCCTCTCTCTCCTTAAAGAAAAATAGACGATTGGTGATATTAAATACCTTTTAGAAGTTTAATTTATGTCTGAAAGAAACATTCGCGTCTTAATGTTTTCATTTGCTAGATGTAGATGGCGCGTTATTGTTATACATTAATTTATTCCTAACTGGCCTTGTCCTTATTGTTTGCGGAAGAGCATTGCTCGATTCAAATATTATATGTAATTCTATTGTCCTTAAAGCTTATGTCCATAGTTTGCTTCAATGCCATTTTTGGGATTAAAATAAAGGCCACCTCTCCTGTCAAAAATAGGCGCCCGAAACTATGCGCCATCTATTGACCATCTCTACACTAAAAGACTCGAGTCGATGACAAAGCCTCAGTATTCAGATTCACCCTGTCTACCCTACTGACGCTGCACGGCGACAATGTATTGACATTATCAGAACCTCGGCCTTCTTGGAAAATGCTTAAATATAGAAAAATCTGCTAGAGTAGAGATGTTCCCACATGAGAGACCATAGAATAGAAACATGACTAAATACAGTGTTTCCTAGATGTGGTCCCTTATTAGAGCTATTTCTTTGGGTGAAATACTCTTCATGACATGGTCTGACACTACAATATTTGATGAGAGACTACCTCCAGGAGAGTCTAGCCATGTTTTATGTTATTTCCATGGAAGACTCTACTGCACCTTTTACCTTAGTAAAGCATCAACAAGGAAAATTATAATTCTCTTTGCACCATGAATTTATCTCTTTTCTTGCCTATACTGACAGATATCAGATAACAATTGTAGGTTTTTTCAAGAGAATTTTCATTTTCTTTTATAAAGAGATTGACAGTCGAGATAATGAGAAAACTTCCTTTGGGCGTAATGAAAATTATAATTAATGATATGAGGTAGAGATCCAACTTTGATCCAGAAGCAATGATCTTTTCCTCTTAATCGAGACTAAAAACTAGGGAAAAATTAGCAAAGAGGCTTCCATTTAAAAAAAAAGCATTCCATTAGCATTACTTGGCTTATAACTTGCAAAAAAGCAGATATGAAGCTATCTTAAACAAAGCTATTTTAGATCGGAACTCTCTCATATTTTTGTTAAAAAGAACGTCTAGAAATGTTTATCGTCGGGAATAAATACATGGCAAGCCTTTTTTACGCCTTGTTTTTTACAAATTTACAATAAGATTTACAATTCACTCTGGATCTTTGGGAGAGGCCGCAGCTCGAGGGGCATGGACTCATGGAATTCGTGTAATCTTTACACAAGAGGATAAGAAACAACAACACAATTCACTCTTTTTTATCAGAAAGAACTCGGAACCCGAATTAATGGCAAACCTAAATTCTACTATCAAGACCCGGAAAAGTAAGGGTATATAGCTGGATAGAGGCATTTTTTTGTTAAATATACTCCATATATTTAATAAATTCTAAACGCTATATATCATTATTCGCTTTCTGAATAGTTGTACACCAATTAAAAGTAAAAATCAGCAAACACTAATTATTTTAATAAACATTTTAAAGTAAGACTTCGTTAAGTCCAATGGGTGACAAGAAACTCTCTATGTTCCCCAACCATATAACAGGTAAAGGTCCTTAGAATCAATATCCGAATTTGAGCCAAGTTTTTTATAAGGCGTGATAAAAAAAAGGAGGTCAAAAGATGCAGATTGTCGCTGTAAGCGGAAAACGGCGTGCGACAAAGGAAACACGGCGAATATTTTTTGGGCTAAACGTTTAACGAAGGCGTTGTTTGGCGAGATTGGGCCGAAAGCAACGGCCCTAATTGCAATGTTCAATGAAGCAGCCGGTACAATGGGCAGGCTGTGAGCGGCTAATCAGGGCGAGAGGATTGGCGTCCCGTGACCCCTTCCTTCTAGCGAAAGTTCCTTCACTCTTTCTGGCCTTTCTCAACTTGGGAAGTTGGAATGTTTTTGGATAGAGCTTTTCATGGGAAATTCATTTATTCTCTTGTATGACTTATCCGCCTTTCTCAACTTGGGATGTTTGAATGTTTTTGGATAGTACTTTTTATGAGAAATTCATTTCTTCTGACTGAAATCATCTGACTGATCCATCTTTCTCAACTTGGGAAGTTTGAATGTTTTTGGATAGAACTTTTCACGGGATATTCATTTCTTCTCTTGTCACCTTTTTTCAATAATTTTATCCTTAAGAACAAGTCATTAATATGCATCTACTCATCTACTTGTACCTTTCTCAACTTGGGAAGTTTGGATGTTTTTGGATAGAACTTTTCACGGGAAATTAATTTCTTCTCTTGTCACCTTTTTTCAATAATTTTATCCTTAACAACAATGAATTAATATACATCTACTTATCTACTTGTACCTTTCTCAACTTGGAAATTTGAATATTTTTGGATAGAACTTATCATGGGAAATTTATTTCTTCTCTTGTCTGACTCATCCATCTTTTTTCACTAATCCTTAAACACAAGACATTAATAAACATCTATATACAAGAAATAAAGCTATTAATGCGAATTATTCTCATTTTAAATAAAAGCAACCTATCCCTGTGTCACCGCTGAGAATGGAAAAGCGTTGAAAGGGCCTGGTTCATCAGTGATAAGCCCTCTCAACGGCTTCGCCAGCCCAATCCACCACAAAGCTCTAATATTGCATTTGGGCGATTCTTCTTATATAGCCGGCACTCCAGGGAAATTATTTGCTAAAACATTTGATGATATTATAGACGAAAGCTTTGGGGAGACAGTAAAAAATATTTACCAATAATGTTTCCATCTCAGTAAGCCCTTGAAAGTTTGTATTTCAAATAAAAATATACTAATTGTGATTTTGAAAAAAAAATCATAGTTAATACTTGTATAACAAATTTAAACTATTTTGACGCATATATTTTATTTTTAAAAAGAAACTACGCGTTAAAAATAATTTAAATTTCTTATATCAGATAACGCATCAAATTATTATTTGTATTTGAAATATACAGTGTATTTTTATCATTTTATTTTTCAAAGTAAATGAATGCGCATTCAGACAATAGCGAGTTGAATTGTACAAAGAAGGAACAATGCATCTATTGGATCAACCAGTTACATGATTACAATAAATATTCCTCCACAGATGGAATAATGTTCACCTGAGTATTTCATGGCATCGGGCCTCATCAGTACGTTAGTATTCAGGTCGATTTTTTTCAAATTTGTCAAAATAGTGTTATTTACTGATCCGAATCAAGCAAGAGAGATTCACATTCTAATATACATTGTTTTTATCTAACTTTTCAAAACAAGAGGTTCTTATTTGTAAATTGTGTAAAATTCTTTTTTTTTTTTTTTTAAATGGGAAAACCCGTTTTTTGCTTCTATTCCTATAAAAAAAATCCTTTTCCGTTTAATCATTGAAATTTATTTCAAAACACTGTTTGATGGTGAAACTTGGTTTAAAAGAAATAATCATATATCTAAAAATGAAAAAGAATATTCTGACCAAGAGCACATGTGCTCCTGGTCAGGATATGCCCGTTTACCTGATGGACCTGCTGGAGAAGCTGGCCCTGATATCTGATTTTCTAGGGTGGGGGTAATATCCTCTAGGTAGAAGACGGGTCGAAGATGTCCACACCAATGCTTTCTCGCTTCTCAACGGAGTTAAGCAGGACTGCCACCTAAGATCCGCCTTCTTCTTTCCCGCCGTTCCCCTGATTCACAGCTTGGAATGGATTTTGGGCCACGGATGCGTGGTCGCCTATGCGGATGATATCGTTATCTTCATTAAAGAAGACACTCAGTTTCTCAGTTTGAGCTCGTGACCCTGATCTTCGAAGAGTTCCGCTTGGCCTCTGGGGTGGCTGTCAACTTCAACATGCGCTGTGTCCTCTGGCGCGGTTCTTTGCAGCATCAAACGAAATTTTCTCTCAAAACTTCCAGGGCGTCCATGTCGCTGACTGTCCTGGCCTGCATGATTATTGATACATCAATCTTCTGCTTTAAAGTACCAAAACGGATAGAATCGGACAAGATATAATAAGAGGTTCAATACGGAGTCAAATCAAGAATATAAATCTAAATTTGATAATAGATCGAAGAGAAATAACTCTCTTCTTGCTTCTAAATAACGTACGGATCCATCAAACCTCACCTTTGAAAGGCTCTCCATCGAGAGAACAAACACATGTTACGGAAATAAACCTACTATGGATTTAATAACATAATTGTATAAATTTGGAATTCCATCATTCCGACGGACCATGTATTTGCAAACTGTGCGCCAGCAGAAAATGTGTAAATAGCCACTACTGCAATATACCGTCCAAGTCAGAAAGATTGATACTCGAATCTCATATCGAAAAATAAGAACTGTATAAACAGAAGAATAGATGTCCCAGACCAATTCTGTCATATCCCAAAACTAAATATAAATATGAAAATAGTACAAAAGTGAAATTGTACTTGGATCAGGTGAATAAATTGAGAAAAAAAGGCAATTCCTGATCGGGCTACTAAAAGTCGCTGGTGGCCTGCGCCATCTATCAAGTGTAAATGGGCATCATTATTTAAACTCATATATCCCGAATAAAATGTATATAAACAGCCATCATTTAGTAAATCTCACTCCCCGTACTTACTCTCAGTTGTAATAAGCCCGTTGAAGAGCTCGAAAACTCGTGGTGTTTTGTTATGAAGAAACTTATTGCGTAAGGTTTTTAGATATTTTTATAAAAGTATATCGCAATTTCCTTATATTTTAAATATTATGATTCATTAGCGCGCCATCTGTTATGAAAATTAGAAACTCTTATAGACGTGTATCATTCTTTTGAAATTAAACAATTTCTACTGCCCTTACTGCAATGGAAAATTTAAATTAAACCACTGATGAGCCATTCCCTCCCATTATTTTTTCCATTGCAGTAAGGGCAGTAGAAATTGTTTAATTTTAACAAGAATCATACGCGTCTATAATAGTTTCGAATTTTCTTATATTTTAAATATGTATGTGTTAATTCCATTTCTAACCGACGCTGGTATAGTGTGGATAAATGGGTGTTCCTTATGAGGATATTCTAACGAAATACGAATAAATATTGATAATATCTCAGTTTCATATTCCTTTATGGCAACCTCTTTTCGGTCTAAGACCGTTGTTGCGTTCAGCGGCGCAGTACCCAGGCTCTATTTTGCCCAGACGCCCAAAATCTCTATTTCAGGTCCCAGGGGAGAACACCAACCTATCTCTATGTAGGGATGGGCGACTCCAAGAAAAAACTGCGGAATTCCGTTGTTGTCTCCAGGGCAGGTATCTGGCAATGATCGGCCTCTCGAACAAGCCAAAGCAACAACACGAGGGTCCAACCAGTAAACTACAACAACTCTCCTTATTTCTAGTCACGAATACATATAAGTATTTACATATGACAAATATATTTTAACAATGAATTAAATTTACATAGTTTCAAAAGATTCTATACAGAAGAGTAGATTAACATATTCTTTTCCCGACAACCGTTTTGGTACTCAATCATGAGAACATCTCCAGAATCCTAAATATTGATGCTATCAATTTGCCGGCAGATTATTTGGCATTTATGGATGTTATGTTTCTACTGAGTGAACTATGATTTAATTCCTGGATGACAGTGAAGAAGTAACGTCATTTCAATAACTGATAAAAGAACCAGGATTCCCTTCAATACTTTTGCTTCAACTTTCTCTTTGGTGGTTTTCATTTGAGGTCAACAGCCTTGAGATCTAACGTGATGACACTTTGCTGAAGAAAAACATAATTAGAATATCGCAGTATCAAAATACAAAAATAACTTTATTTTCTATTGTTACTATACTGTTAAAGAACACTACTAGGCCCGAAAGTTAGCCACGCATAATTCAATAGAGAAACGTATCAGTTAAAATAACATTGAATATTTGATATTTTCATCTTCGAACTCTTCATAATGGCAATTTAGTCAAAAAGAGAGACCAACCTATCTACAATTTAGGATATCACAGTATAAGCTATTGCTTGGGATATCATCAATGCATCTGACTTTTTTTCTATCTATAATAGATCAATCATTAATAATTAGATTCTACTCTTCAGTGCAGCATATATAAACAGGATGATCCAATACAGTATTAGAGCTCTAAAGAAGCGGTCTGGTAGATTAAATTGGCGAGGCCGCTGGGATGGGCCAAGCCCTCACAATGTTTTCTCATCGCAGTAAGGACAGTAGAAGTTTGATTTATGTCTGAAAGAAATATTCGCATCTTAATGTTTTCATTTGTTATATATTGAAACTTATATCAACAGATATTGGAGGATTTGAAATAAATGGTCAATAAACACGGGGTTGATCTTCAAACTCCATATAATGATGTATAAAGAGGGTCAACAGTCCGAAACGCGTTCGTGGTTGATGGGTTGGCTATTTAATTGTTGCGCCAAGTTGCATCTTTGCAGGGTAATCGACCTTGTTTTCCTTCTTCATGGTGTCATATATGTTTCCCGAGCGGGTTTCCATAATAAATGGAAATAAAACATGACCAATGAAATATTTACCTATAACATTTGGTGTATTTATTTATTTGTTCTCTTCCTCGTAGTTGGTGATCTTGAGTCTTCACGTACCCGCTCCTTTCTCCAAAAAATAAATAATCAAGATTTTTTTTTTTTGCTTATCCCTAGTACACGTGGTACAGGCCATGATAATCATGGTGGGTAGAAGTAGGCGACTGCTTTTACTGTAAGTACACCACATGTCTACACATGTGAAAAGCAGCAGATGTGAACAATAACAATGTTACAAAAAGAAAGTTACTATAAAAATGAATGATATTATACCACCAAATCTGTTAATATTGGTTTTTAATATTAAATTTTAAATATCAGAGATTCCTCTGAATAAATGGAGTGACGCTTCAAACACGATCCATCAATATTATGAAACAAGCCTGAATCAACGTTTAGTTGATTTTTGTTTCACTAGATGGCGCTCTATCTTCTAAAATGCTAGTATGAGCGGTCAGGATATGCCTTATTTTTTTTCAATAGTAATGTTTTAATATTTTCTTCCCTTTTTCTGTAACTGTTTCCTATGAAGTTGAGTCCATTCTCGTATGTCCGCCATGTCCTTTATGCCCCTTTTTGGAAGTCTATTTATTTTTATTGGATTAGAGTTTAGATCTGTTTTTAAAATTTTCTCCCATTCCATTAATGATTTTATCTCTTCTATCAAATTATTTATTAATATATAATTCAAGTTGTTTTTCAGTTCATATTTCAAAAAATTAATGAAGCTGTAAACAAAGTTTCAGATTTAAATTCGAACTATTTCTATGATCTTTATTAATAAATTTTCGATCAACCCGCGTAGATTTTAATTTATAAATATTTACATACTATATTAATAAGTTTTATAATTTGTCATTCAAAATATATATTTGATAATAGATTATATTTTTTATTTGATATATATATATACACTCCCAATTTTTTAAACTTACAAACTTACATTGTTTATAGGTGAAATGCATAATGTTGCACCAAGTTGCCGTTTGGCAGAATCTTCAGCCTTGATTCATTCCTCAGACATGCCTTGTATCTTTCCAGAGCTTGTTTCAACCATCCTACAAGGTTAGATAAGTGAATAATGAGATAACTCTACTTTAAGTAGCCTCCAGAATAATTTATTTATTTCTCACATTAAAGTATAAAGAGATGTGAAATCACACAGTGTATCAATATACAAATTGTGATTTTATGATACATAATCTATTTTTATAATACATATTCGCCCCCACTGCCAAGATGAAGACCAAACCGTAGACCACCTCCTCTTCACTTGACCAACCTTCCAATACCAAAGATTCCAGACAGCCACTCTCCTAGGTATCACCAACATATGTCCAGCATCCCTAGAAAATCTCCCAAGAAAGAAATCTGCCTGGCGACACCTCATTAATTGGACTTCCACTGGCATTGTATATAAATCCAAGAAGACTTAGGTCAGAAGGACATCCCGGGTAGTTGGCGACTTCTGTACGCTCCAGGAACCTGGGTTACTTAAAAATAAATAATAATACATATTCTGTTTATTATATATATATATATATATATTCAATTTCAATTTAAAATATATGAAAAATATTACAAATTAAAATAAAATAGGTGCATTAGCCATGATGCAACAATATATATGCTATGTTTATAATGTTTTGATGTTGGAATGATAAAGAATTGGAGGTGCAGTCGTGAAAAAGGAAAGATAGTTTTTTACTTATCAAGTAGTTTTTATTTTCAATTACTTGAAAATAATTACACATTAATTATTTTTCACAGTAATATAGAATTTATAAAATTAATCCAATATTCGTGATTTAAAAAATAGGTAGGTTAACTATACATATTTACAACAAATATTCAAAGTATTCTAAATCTATGGTAAAAAAAAAGAATAGTCAATGATGAAAATAAAATAGATGTTATTAAAAAATAAAATATTTGCATTTTAGAATATATAATACAGTATATATGTTTATTTATTCACAATTATCTATTGGTATATTTGTATTTCCAATATAATAGCGTTATTATTTGGAAATGAAATTTAGCGCCATCTGTCTGTGAAAATATGAATTATAGAGTACGTATACCCCCCAAAAGGTTACCTCGAGAGGTGTGTTCTATTTAAAGAGCTCTATCCACACACGACGGCTCATGTATCGACTGGCTTCTATCTCTCTGCTGTCAATACTTTATCTGTGGCTCATCCGTCCTCTCCACTTATCTGGGCCAAATGTATTCACTCAAATCACAGCCATTGATCTCCACGCTATTGATCTCAACACGCTGTTAGGTAGAGTCATGTTGACGGTGACAACAGACCATGATAATCATGATGGGGTTCTGGAGATACTTGTATGCTAAATACACAACCAGATGTCTTCACACAAGAGTAGAGTAGTTTCAAGAGTAGAATTCTTAGCTACTAAGCTGATGGACAGTCCCCGGAAATTTTCGACCAATTCATGAAAATGCCGTACAAAACTATACAGGAAAACATTTTTTTATTATTATTTGAACATATCCTTAATTCGGAACATAATAGCGTAGTTCATGTAACGTATGATAAGTTACGATTTGGAGTATTCTATATACAGTTACGAGCGTCATGCGTTCTTAATTCTTCATCTCTGTCACCGTTTGCTTTTTTTTTTTTTTTTTGGAATGGCGCTCTCCTATTGGTTGGCTACGATCACGCCACCTTTGCCCCCCATCCCCATCATGCCCCCCCCCCCCCCACTCGCTTTTTGGTTTTTGTAACTATTGTGTTGGAGCGGGTCGCTCCTTAAATAAATGCATATATTAGTTAATAACTAAATGGAATCCTCTCTTTCTTTTTCCCAGTAAGAGACGCCTACGGAAGCCAACAGTACATAGACAGATAAAGCACATGGGCTATAGTTATTAACTAATATATGCATTTTTTAAGGCGCCAATTTATAATTGTAACAAATAGTATTTGAATAAAAACATTCAATCGGGTAAAACACGGGCGTTGCCCGGGTCATTCGGCTAGTAGATTAGAAGCATAAGGTAACAAGAACAAATCTATATAAATAAATAGTGTCTGAATTTTTGTTAGCATTGTTACCTAAACGTCATATACTATTTATTTGAATTTGGTCTTGTTACCTTATACTCAATATAAAGTAGTACGAAATATACATAGGTTAACATTTCTGCTTCATGTCTGTTTAAGACATCGGCGCATATTTGATTTAGAAAATATTGAATTTAAAGTCAAAAGTGCGTGAGTTTGTTTCAACATGTGAAAACGAGATGATGAAGTTTAGAGAAGAACATATATATAGCTTAGTGTTTATTTTTGCATAATATCGGGCTAATTAACTGTTAAGTGTCTTATAAAAATGCGACCAGTGACCAGGTGTTCTAATTATGCAGCGAGGCGTTAAATCATTAGCAAGGGGAAAGTCTTGCAGCGTGAGACAATGGTTAACAAAAAGATTAATTAAATAATGGCACAGAAGCAATGCTCTCGGCCTCTTTACTCGCCGTTACTAAACACCTCTTTGTTTCTTACACACCCCGGGGCTCAATATAGGCCCCGGTGTATTATTATTACTATTATCTCATGTGTCAATATAGGATGTCACATGGACACTATATACACACACACACACACACAAGCCTTTATTAAGACACACAGGTCTTACAGAGGATTCTCCTTGGGGTTACAAGACGGAGAAACCTATGAAAGTGGGAAATGAAAAATGGAGAATGGAGAAAGATTATATACATATGGTAAATATATACAGATTATAAGAAAGAATAAAAAATAAGAAAAAAAAATTGGAAATATGGATGGGAGAAGTGGAGAGCGGCTTTGGACACTATATATAACAATAAGTTGCGAGAGGATTAACTTCATGTATCTAGAGAGACAATTAACATATTTTTATTGACATCTTGTCAATACAGGAAAGTGCACAGTCCGTACTATTTAAACAAGATAAAATCCTCTGGAGTAACTTGGTAAAGAGAGAAAATTCAAAGACAAAGAGGATAAGTTTCTTTTTATGAACATGCGTTCGAGCTTTCGGGCATAATGTCGCCCTTCAACAGGAATAAAACTACACAGAGAATCAAGATACGTCTATATATATACAGGTGATTAGCATAAACAAGAAAACTATTAGTTTTTAGAGAGATAAAATTTAAGTTTTATGTGTGATATACAAATCAGGTAATAGGAGAAATGTGATTATGCTAATATATGGTTTAATCTGCTAGTTAAAGAATCTATAGGTTGTTGTGTGAACAGCTTATGTAAATATTTCATTATAAAGTTCCGGAATCTCAATGTGCCTATTGATGCTATTATATTTCAGAGATAGCAGCGCCTCGACAACCAATCTTTTATATTTATGTTGAATGTTAGAAAAATGCGAACGGGGTTCTATTGTATTAAAAGTATGTCCTGTGTTTGAAATGTGTTGGGCTATGAGGGATCTAGGGTCATTATTTCTGATATTTCGGATATGTTCATCAATTCTGTCTTTTATGTGTCTACCAGTTTCTCCTATGTATAGGCTAGAGCAATTATTACATTTTAATGAGTAGACTGCATTATTGAAGTGTATGGGTTTTAGGGGAAAACTGTTTTTGGTGATAGGGTTTCTAAGTAATGTGCCTAAATTAGGAGTATTGGAGTAGAAGGTGCGGATACCAAAGTTTTTTAGATAATTGGATATGTTGAGGCTCTGAGGGGAAAAAGGAATAGTGCAAATAGATTTATAACTATGATTAACGGCTATTTGTAAAGGGTTATGAAAGTGTCTCAAAATAAAGTTTTTTGGGTAGCCCAATGATGAGAGGGCGGACGGCGCTGCAGGACCACGCTGCCCACCGCTACTGTACCTAGAGAGGCAACTTTAATTATACATCAGAACGATGTATTATGTTCATCACCCTGGTTAAAAACTTTTCTATTGATGATGAAGACTTATATAGACGTTTAACTCAAACTATCCCATAATTTAGGCCCTAACACTGATGTATTATTATTATTATTATCTCATGTGTATCATTATAGGATGTCATGGAAACTATATATTGGTTAATTCTAAGATCTGTTAATTGTGATATAAGTTCTGTCTAGTGGTTTCCATGTATCAGAGAAGATGTTCTTCCTCCTTCCTCTTGCAGATGGTACAGTTTGGGAAGATCCTCAATCAGCCCAAATTTGATTCAAATTTATCTGGGAAAAAAAAATTATAAAATAACAAATTATAATAAAAGGTTACTCAAAAAAATTAACTGAACTGGGTGGAAATATTTTATTCTTCACGAGAAGCAACTATTTACTCAATAGTCTACTTCTTCACTGTGTTCAATGCACGCAAAACGATGTATATAGTCTCAACTTTTTTACATAGATATTCTTTCCTTGTTTTCTTTTTCTATTTAAAATCTCCTACAATCTTTTTTCTTTTCTTCTTTTTCTCTTTTCTGAGCGAGGATTCAGTTTCTTCCCCTGCTTCTCATTTCTTTTTAGATTCATTTCTCACAGGAAAATCGTCTGTATAAGACGGAATGTCTTAATAAAGGCTTTTGTGTGGGGTGTGAGTAAAAGGTTACTATATATATATTGCCAATTTGACGAAACTTTTGGTTCACTTCAGTCATTTTGATCATAAATTATAATTTAAAATGTTTATTTGCGTGAGAACAGCCTCTCACGAGAGCAACAAAATTAATATACAATACATAGAACGGGTTGGAAACTGAATTAGCGCTTACAGCTATAAAACAAATCAGATTGGCGCCACACTTTTTCTATCGAAATATATTGATCGGTAAATTGCCTACACATATTTTTATCCATATATAATGTACAAATTTAGGTTTCATTAGAAGATAAAATTGCTATAAAGTATATAATAAGAATATAAACAGTAGAAATGCGTTTCTTTATTCATGCAAAGTTCAAGCTTTTGGATCTTTATAATTCTTCTAACTGGCCGTTCGCTGTCACGTGACCTTGATAAGCCAATTGGCTTGCAGGATTTCTTATTATTGCGTAGATTTTTAATATTGCGTATTCTGTTCTAGGAAGTTATATCTTTTTATTGTTGTCAAATTCTCTCTCTGTGTAAACTTTTAAAAACAAATTCATCTCAAGGTTGTATTTACGAATTATTTTGATATTTTAAGGCTTATTTATTCTTTGTATCATAGGGATCTGAAGCTTGATCTTCCTATTCTGTAATGAAAAAATTTAGCAGTGTGATAATCGTTCAATTTTATTACATCAACACCTTAATTGTTTTTGAAATGTGCCGTGTCGTTGTGCTAGGCTCTGGTTTTAAGATATTTCCTTCACAGCCAAGTAGAAGCGAGGAAGGCGCTGAAAAAAAGAACCGTTTGGCCAGTTTGAGATAAGGCGGTGGTGTTGGCTATTCAAATGCAAGAAGGTCAGTTGCCGCCGTAATTGTAGTCCACAGGTTGTGGCCGCCGTGATCTTCCAGGCTGATCTCCCCGTGTCTTGATCCAACACAGATCAAATACTCCTCAAAACACGCCTTACGTTTAGTTCAATCAGTAGGAATATGTAAATATAGGGAAAACCTATTTTTACACCAAGTTTTGCTGATTTTTAAATCTTATTGTCCTATTTACTCGTGGTATACACATTTTCTACTATTCTACAAGGCTGCAGTCTCACCGTTCGGAGGATATTAATAGAATCGCCGAATGTTGTGGTCTATTTGGATGAGGAAAGCGAAGACTAAAACGTGGCTGATTCCACACTCGCATTTTCAGTGATACGCTAACCTTTGTACGGTGGATTCTGTGGCCACTGGACATGCGTCGGACCTGGAGGCTGTTGGGTTCTGCGCTGTCTGAAATATAGGAGCTCTATCTATGCTTCATTCCTGTGGTGAATTTGTATAAGACCGGTGGTCTTAATAAAGCTGTATGCGTGTATACACATTTTCTCTATGAATCCACTTTTCCTCTCTAGATGTTGTATAGAATATTCTTCGTTCTTGTATCATCCACAACTACTTAATGGCCGCCATTATCGTTACCCGTCGTCTCAGTTCTTCTTTCGAAACCCGCGCCTCAATGCGTATATTAGCAACAAAAATATGCAAATAGAGAGCTGTAAAATTGATTTACATAACGCTAACTTTTACAAATAATAATAAATTTCTTCTTAATCCTTACCTGTTGTTTGAACAATTTGTCGTTAGGCCACTAGAGCCCGACGAAGTTGTTCCAGTATAAATAATTCTACTCTGTGATTTGTTAAGTTACTGATAATAAGTACTGATAGTAACATGTTTACATAATTGTTTGTTATAGAGATAGCTAGAGCGCGGTCGATGTTACGTGGTTTCTTTTTGCATTCTAATCTCTTGTCTTATTGTGTTCTAAACGTCTCCAATTATATGATAATGTAGTATAGATAGTGTCATTTTGGGTGTCTAATGGGAGATGTCATCTTATTGAAATTATTGAATGATAATATCTATTAGTATGATAATGTCCTACTGGGTGGGTGATAATCTCCTATTGAATAATTAATCTTAAAAGATGATAATGTCACATTGGGTTGTAATGTCCTAGTGAGTGATAATGTCCTATTGGGTGACAATCTCCTATTGGGTAATTTGTCTTATTGGGTGATAATGTCCTATTGGGTGACAATCTCCTATTGGGTAATTTGTCTTATTGTATGATAATATCCTATTGGGTGACAATCTCCTATTGGGTAATTTGTCTTATTGTATGATAATGTCCTTTTAGGTGACAATCTCCTATTGGGTAATTTGTCTTAATATATGATAATATCTTTTTGGGTTGTGTGTGTAATGTCCTAGTGAGTGATAATGTCCTATTGGGTGACAATCTCCTATTGGGTAATTTGTCTTATTGTATGATAATATCTTATTGGGTGGGGGGGGGGGGGCAATCTCCTATTGGGTAATTTGTCTTATTGGGTGATAATGTCCTATTGGGTGACAATCTCCTATTGGGTAATTTGTCTTATTGTATGATAATGTCCTATTGGGTGACAATCTCCTATTGGGTAATTTGTCTTAATATATGATAATATCTTATTGGGTTGTGTGTGTGTGTGTAATGTCCTAGTGAGTGATAATGTCCTATTGGATGACAAATCTCCTATTGGGTAATTTGTCTTATTGGGTGATAATGTCCTATTGGGTGACAATCTCCTATTGGGTAATTTGTCTTAATGGGTGATAATGTCCTATTGGGTGACAATCTCCTATTGGGTAATTTGTCTTATTGTATGATAATGTCCTATTGGGTTGTAATGTCCTAGTGAGTGATAATGTTCTATTGGGTGACAATCTTCTATTGGGTAATTTTTTTACTGTATAATAATGTCCAATTGGGTTGCAATGTCCTAGTGAGTGATAATGTTCTATTGGGTGACAATCTTCTATTGGGTAATTTTTTTACTGTATAATAATGTCCAATTGGGTTGTAATGTCCTGGTGAGTGATAATTGTCTATTGGATGACAAATCTCCTATTGGGTAATTTGTCTTATTGGGTGATAATGTCCTATTGGGTGACAATCTCCTATTGGGTAATTTGTCTTAATGGGTGATAATGTCCTATTGGGTGACAATCTCCTATTGGGTAATTTGTCTTATTGTATGATAATGTCCTATTGGGTTGTAATGTCCTAGTGAGTGATAATGTCCTATTGGATGACAAATCTCCTATTGGGTAATTTGTCTTATTGGGTGATAATGTCCTATTGGGTGACAATCTCCTATTGGGTAATTTGTCTTAATGGGTGATAATGTCCTATTGGGTGACAATCTCCTATTGGGTAATTTGTCTTATTGTATGATAATGTCCTATTGGGTTGTAATGTCCTAGTGAGTGATAATGTTCTATTGGTGACAATCTTCTATTAGGTATTTTTTTACTGTATAATAATGTCCAATTGGGTTGTAATGTCCTAGTGAGTGATAATGTTCTATTGGGTGACAATCTTCTATTGGGTAATTTGTCTTATTGTATGATAATGTCCTATTGGGTGACAATCTTCTATTGGGTAATTTTTTACTCTATAATAATGTCCTATTGGGTTGTAATGTCCTAGTGAGTAATAATGTCCTATTGGATGACAAATCTCATATTGGGTAATTTGTCTTATTGGTTGATAATGTCCTATTGGGTGACAATCTCCTATTGAGTAATTTGTCTTATTGGGTGATAATGTCCTATTGGGTGACAATCTCCTATTGGGTAATTTGTCTTATATTATGATAATGTCCTATTGGGTGACAATCTCCTATTGGGTAATTTGTCTTATATTATGATAATGTCCTATTGGGTGACAATCTCCTATTGGGTAATTTGTCTTATTGGGTGATAATGTCCTATTGGGTGACAATCTCCTATTGGGTAATTTGTCTCATTGTATGATAATGTCTTATTGGGTGACAATCTCCTATTGAGTAATTTGTCTTAATATATGATAATATCTTATTGGGTTGTGTGTGTGTGTGTAATGTCCTAATGAGTGATAATGTCCTATTGGGTGACAATCTCCTATTGGGTAATTTGTCTTATTGTATGATAATGTCCTTTTGGGTGACAATCTCCTATTGGGTAATTTGTCTTATTGGGTGATAATGTCCTATTGGGTGACAATCTCCTATTGGGTAATTTGTCTTATATTATGATAATGTCCTATTGGGTGACAATCTCCTATTGGGTAATTTGTCTTAATATATGATAATATCTTATTGGGTTGTGTGTGTAATGTCCTAGTGAGTGATAATGTTCTATTGGGTGACAATCTTCTATTGGGTGATTTTTTACTGTATAATAATGTCCAATTGGGTTGTAATCTCCTAGTGAGTGATAATGTTCTATTGGGTGACAATCTTCTATTGAATAATTTGTTTTATAGATGATATTGTCCTATTGGGTGACAATCTCCTATTGGGTAATTTGTCTTATAGATGATAATGTCCTATTGGGTGACAATCTCCTATTGGGTAATTTGTCTTATTGTATGATAATGTCCTATTGGGTGAGACAATCTCCTATTGGGTAATTTGTCTTATTGTATGATAATGTCCTATTGGGTGACAATCTCCTATTGATTAATTTGTCTTAATATATGATAATATTTTATTGGGTTGTGTGTGTAATGTCCTACTGAGTGATAATGTTCTATTGGGTGACAATCTTCTATTGAATAATTTGTCTTATAGATGATAATGTCCTATTGGGTTGTAATGTCCTAGTGAGTGATGATGTCCTTTTGGATGACAATTTCCTAGTATAAGGTTAAAGTCTTTTAGTGTGATAATGTCGCCTTTTTTTAAATTTATATCGGCTGCAAAAAAAATCGCGATTTCACACAAGGGACACTTGCCTCTTGCGAAACATAAATTACATATATTTAATATCACTTTAGGTGTTGATGTTTTATTGAATTTAGGAAGTCTATTTAGGGGATAATTTAGCACTCTATTTGACACTATTATTGGGTGATATTGCCAGTAAGAATTTCTCATCGGGTGATATAATGTCAAATTGGGGGTGACGATGTCCGAATAAATGGTGATGTAGTTTGTTGTAATAAAATCTTATTGGGCTATATTATCTTATATTGTATATTTTTGTGAGTGTGTAATATTCCTTCATTAGGTGATAACGTCTTAAAAATGAGAATGATTATGTATATTTTGGTGCTAATGTATTTTTAAAGTGTGAAAAAGTTTTATTGTGGGCGTTAGCGTCCCATTAAATTATTTTTCAGTGTGAAAATTATTCATTGTGCAAAATAAGGTGCAGTTATATTATAATGTCGTCAAGTGTGAAACTGTCCCTTTGAGTGTTTGATAAGCACGCTAAGGTCTTTGTCAAAATGTCATGCTGCGGGAAAAATAATGCAACCGTTAGACTGCGAAACTTTTTTTTGGCAACTGAATGACTAGGCCAAGGTGAAGGCTTTGAATGCCTATTTCAATAACAACTTCTATTTGGAGAAATTGTCTTTTTATTGAATTATTTGCCTTGGGTTGTTGATCGAAAATATCCAGAGGCATTTCGAACGAGGCGAACACTTCCGGGATAGAGCGGCTCGGCAAGTAGCTGTGGGTTTCATTGATGAATTCACAGGCGGCCGGGGTTAGAATGTGTGAAAGAGCGAGGTTAAAATGGCCTTAGTAGAGCGATGTGATAGTAGTTGAAAGAAGAGGTTTAAAATGGATAGAAGGTCGTTGTTAGAATGGGTGGAAGATCGAGGAAGGAATAGGTGTAAGAGCGGGGTTGGGATTGGTGTAAGATCATGGTTGGAATGGCTGAAAGGGCGAGGTTGTAATTGGTAGAAAAGCAAGATGATAATGGGCCGAAGAGCGAGGTTTAGAATGGTTGGAAGAGCGAGGTTGGAACGGGTCTAAGAGAGATATGAGAAAGGATGGAAGAGCAAGGTTAGAATGCGTGGAAGGGCGCTAGTTTGGAATGGGTTGGAAAACGATATGAGAATGGGTGGAAGAACGAGATTATAATGGGTGGACGAGCAAGGTTAGAATAGGTGAAAGAGCGAGGTTTAAGAAAGAGAGGAAAATCAAGGTGAAAATGAGCGTAAGAACGATTTGGAATTTGTGGGAAAGAGCGAGATTGGAATGGGCGAAAAGTGACGTGAGAATGAGTGGAAGCACAGAAGTTGGAAATGATGTAAGAGCAAGGCTGTGATGGGCGAGGAAGAGAGAGTTCCTGACGAGCGGAGGTGATGGACGGAGGATGTCGAGGGCAGCGCCAGAGGCGACAGACCGCGCGACAAGTGGAGCACCGCGAAACAAAAACTGACCCGTTTGGCTACAGCACCGCTAGAAAGAAAAACTTTCCACTAAACCGTTTGTCTCAGGGCCTTCCGAAGAGAGACAATAGAAAAGAGAAAAAGTCCAATAACAGCATCCTCGTTACCTACTGGCAGCGGAGCTTTATTGATTTGCATCACCTCGTTGGCTTTATCAGAGCAGATAGGACTGTCAGGTCTTTCACGGAATTTTTCTTTTATTATTATCCCTAGTACATGTGGTACAGGCCGTGATAATCATGGTGGGTAGAAGTTGGCGACTGCTTTTACTGTAAGTGCATCACATGTCTACACATGTGAAAAGCAGTTCGACTTTGCACTTACAAATGTGCCAGAGCCCCGTTTAGTTACTTGCACTCGTTGGTGGGATTGGACTTTTGCAAGAATCGGGGGCCATTGGAACATTTTTTTTTTTAGAAAAAAAAAGTGCCCAATGCGGGATTCGATCCCGAGTCGTAGCGGTCGAAAACCAATGGTTAAGACCACCCTTCCATCGACCCTAAAAAAACCTCCCCCAGTCGCCCGCGTGACAGGCGGGAATACTAACCACTATACTACCGAGGAACCTTTAAGGAATACTTCCACAGAACAGTCACAAATAAAGAGTGTCTCTTTAATAATCATTTTTTGTAATACTCAGAAGGTTTATTTAGTGCAGTGCTGGGCTCGTGGTCCAGTCCAGGGTCTCGCCGGGCCAGTTGTAGTAGAGGTTGGAGCTGTAACTGGACATTTCTTAATCGCTGGATCAAAATCCAAACAGGACTGAGATTAATTTATTACTGGCACTTAGTATTTAGCACATGAAACGGTGGTTAATGGTCAAATACGATTTAATAATCATTAAAATACATCCTTAAAGACCGCGACTGCAACCAAATACGAGGTAATAATTAATGATGAAATCACATATCACCATATCCCACAATGCTCACCATCATCACCTGACCATTTTTCTCAATTAATGTGTGTCGATATTAACATCGCCAATGCAGACGTTATCAGAGCATATCTTTCTGAGAAGCTTTATGCACATCAAATTTAACACTTCGGGTATTAAAACTGATTAATTTGCGTGATTTATAGTTATATATAAAAAGATAATAATAATGATATATCAATGTTTTCCTATCCCCACATACACACTATTTGCGCAGAGCCGATATCGTAGCCCACGAGGATCTTCCAAGGCGCGATTATTGCTAGTTGAAAACTTTACCCACATACACAATATTTATTTTATTTAATAACTAGCGGACGTACCCGGCTTCGCCCGAGGTTTTACCCGAGTAAAGGTTTGTCTAACGAACATTTGTTAAAACAATTCTCTATAAACTTATAAAAAAAAGATATATTTTGATAATTTGAAACTCGTAAATTTGAATCTCTCGATAAAGTGAACATTTTTCCCCGATCCCTGTGTGCCGTGTCATCCTGAATTTTGTCTTTCATAATTTTCTACATTACAAAATCATCGTTTTATCTAGTGAACATATTTTCCCGGTCCCTTGAAAAATACTCGATAAGTTGAATAAAATCATGGTCGTGAATCTCTCGATAAAGTGATTATTTTTTCCCGGTCCCTGTGTGCCGTGTCATCCTGAATTTTGTCTTTCCTAATTTTCTACATTACAAAATCATCGTTTTATCTACATATTTTCCCGGTCCCTTGAAAAATACTCGATAAGTTGAATAAAATCATGGTCGTTTATGGAAGATGGACGTAGTTCCCGGAGGTCACCCGCCCCCCGCTTGCGAGTTAAAGCTACCAATCTGCAAATAACTCTAAGGATATTTAAGATATTCAAGAAATTATTTTTCGTAAACCTTTCCGGGGATATGCCTAATAATATCCCAAATTTTCACGGCGATTGGATGTATGGTTTTTGAATCCATAGAGGACACACACACAGACACACAGACATTCAATTTTATATATATAGATAATCTAAACTGAAAGATTCAAGTATGTACACGATGATGATCAACATTGTATACACAGTCTAGCCATAAATTCTGTTACAAACAATTTTATAAATTAAATAATTAAGAACAAAAACTAATGGAATATAAATACATATTTTATTATCCAATAGGATATATAGATTTTAAATATATACAATCATTCAAAATGTCCTCCCTTATTTTTGACACATGATCTCAAACGTTCGGGCCACTGATCTATGGCGACACGCACCTTTTCTAAGGGTATTTCTTTCATTGCTCTCACCAATGCTGATTTCAATTGATCCAAATTATGATATCTTTTAGAGCACACCTTCTCCTCTAAATATGCCCACAAACTGTAATCAAGGGGGTTTAAATCAGGGCTTCGAGAGGGCCATTCATTGGCCTTTATGAACTCCCGACCATTCGTTCTTCGAAACTTCTAAAATTCGATTCTATATTAGCATCCTTGATTTTGGAGTCTTGTGTTTCATATTCAGTAGAACCTACCTTTAGCGGACACCTCGCTAGTAGACACCTCTCCACAAAGGACAGTTTTCATTTGCAAAATTACCATTTTTACAATTTAGCAACTCTCCGGTAAGAGGACACCTCTCTCAAGGACACTTTGGCTCTGCAATTAGGTGTTCTTTACAGGGAGGTTCTACTGTATTATAGATTTTTTTTTTCAAATATAATAATAATCAATATTTCGCGTTGGGAAATTATTCACTCGAAAAAAAAAAAAAAGGTTGGGCGAAGCCGGGTCAATCGTTTTTTTTTTTTTTTTTTTTGTAAATATTACCAGATTACTTCTTTAATAATGCAACAATAACAAAAAGCTTTATTAAGATCGTTTGGTATTATACAGATTCTCCGAGTAGAAGAAGGTATATACAGGAATCTTTAATAATAAAGTAGTACTTTTAAAATATTTATTAAAGAAATTATAGATTTTCGGGGACCAATTTCATCAGTCGCTGGTCGAATTTGTCCGTTATTTAGGACATTTTCAAATAAAAGCAGTCGATATTATGTCGTGGCCGTAAAATAATCGACGTCGCAAAGATCATTGCTGTACTGTAACGTTAAATATTTTGATGTATTTAGACTGATTATTTTGTTAAGAAAATGTTCTTCTTTTTTTCACCTTTATATTTCTAGATAAAATACATACACACACGTACAACTCCGCCTTTGCCGGTCCCAAGCTCGAATGAAAAAGAAGGAGGGGGAGCAGTAACAAGCTCACTAAAAAACCTGGGCTCAGCTGCCCCAGCTGATAGTACCTTGTAAGGGCTCCTAATCCAGGGATACAGGATGAGCAGTGTTTGTACTCCATGTTAGGAGCGGCTGCACATGGCGTCTGTTCCTCATGTAAGAGGCGGTCATTTCGTTTTGAGCTAAGTCGGCCTGCCACTGAGTAGTGCTCCCAGTCTTAATGACAAAGGCAGACGCATTCTATTTCACCCAGTCATGATGGTTGTCAAACAGACACCATCAACAAGCTTGATACCTTAATATGATTGAGTGGAGATACGAAAGAAGAAGAAGACACACACGTACAACATACATATACAAACACACAAATCCTTTATTAACCAGTCTTATAGATATTCTCCTCTCTCATTGCCGACTTGCTATGATATCCCCACCATGTTCAATCACCATCATGTAGTGGAGAAATCAAATACTCCGTTGGATTATTCGCTATAAAAATCTGAATAAATATTCAAAAACTATTTTTTCATCATATTTTCCTAGAAAAAAATTATTTCCCCGAGCTCTCTAAGGGTATAAATGAACATTTTTTTTTTAAATCAATCAAATATATATATGTCATAATTTGTATAATATCAAAGAAGTATAATTTATTTTCGCCAAAATAAGTATGTAAATATGTTAAGCTTGTGTTAACATGTAAATATGCAAATTCATCCATCTATTAAAACTGTACAAGAATAAACGTTGCAGACATCCCAGGCGAATGCTACGGTGCGCTGCTCACTTGGCTGGAACTAATTCTTGATTGCATTCATAACGGTTGCACCCTTCCATTCGATCATGACATATATATATATATATATATATATATATATATATATATATATATATAATCTAAAAACTCAAATATTTCTATATTTTAAAAATATATATTTTATTTTATTCATTGATAATTTTACTTTTGTTATCATCGTTTTTAGAAAGACTTTCAGTTTTGTTGTAAATATGCGTAGTTAACATATCTATCCTTTTAAATCAGTAATATAGGATTAACTTTATAAATTATATATAATGTGAAAATAACTAATGTGTAATATTTCCTCAAGTAATTGAAAATAAAAGCTACTTGACGGTAAATAATTATCTTTTTTTTATCACGACTGCACCAACCCTTTATCTTATCGATCCTTTGTCTTATCAACCCTTTATCTAACAACAACGACAACAAAATATTCATAAAATATATATATATTTATTTAATTAATTAATCCAATATATGCTTTTTTATTATCTAATATATATATATATATATATATATATATATATATGATAATTTTGTAAAGAGGTTTGAAGAAAATATAAATAACGATTAAAAGGGATATAAAGTATTTATGACATAAAATTATTATTTTTTAATTAAAAATATATATTTACAGCTCTTTAGTGAATATAAATTATGAGATTCTGGCTATTCAGTGGTAAGGCTTCCGAAAAAAATATTTTTATTTTAGAAAGAAAAATTTTCGCAGTGGACAAAACTTCAGGAAGTTGTACCTTTTAACATGTATATCGGGATTCAGACAATAACTCTGAAAGATATTTGATACACAGGAACCTTTATTGAAGACACACGAGATAACCAAGTGTAAACAAAATTGACTCTGTCTTCTTCAAAAAATAGATGACCGGCGACATTAAAGACTTTTCACTTCCTTAAATTTTGTCCATGAATTAAAATAGTTTAAATTTCTAAATACAGGGGGCGCGCTAAGACAACATAAATAAGAATGATAATGTTAAGATTAGTTCTCTCAAAACATCCTTTCGATATCAAGAATGGGTATTTGGCCAATTCTGGAATAATTAAAAATCAACGTTAATAGTTGATATTTATTCCGATAGATGGCGCAAGCCATCAGCGACTTTCAGTCGCCCGATAAGGAGATGTCTTTTTAAATAATTTTTGTATTTTGTAACACCGAACACAATTCCAAAAAAGTTATTTCATAATCACTAATTATTTTACAAAGCATTAACGCGCCATCTATATATAATAAATAAAAACATTTAAGCACAAATGTTTCTTTTCAAATTTAACAAACTTCCACTGTCCTTACTGCAATGAAATAATATATCCAGAGGGTTTGGCTCGTCAGTGGTGAACCCTCACAGTGGTTTCGCCAAGACCGCTTCTTAAAGCTCTAATACTGTATTGGATCATTCTGATTATACACTTATTTACATATATGTGTAGATGGGAAGGCTACAGGTTATTATTTCTAAGGGGAAAAACACAAATATACGATTTACAAAAGTCACTTTTTACTGCTGGTCAATATTGATCTTAATTTATCTTCTTTTTAAATATGCACACAATAGCCACATCATTAAATAATCAATACTCGCTCAAGTTAACAAATGCATAATGATATAATTGGACTAGATAGGTGTAAATAATTCATCGAAAACTCCTTTGGAGATTTCATGTTGATTTTTTAAAATAATTATCTCTCTTTCATCGATAAATCCAAATGACTTTTACCATTCAATAAAGTGTTTATGGAAATCTAAGCATAGTGGAAGACACAAAAATCAGGTTAAACTCAAAACCCTTTGTTATTCGATAAAATTCGGATAATAGAAAAATTAGAACATGAGGGTAATTATATTGATTTGAATGACTCAAGCAAAAACGCTTAGATGGGGGTATGCAAATTTATTTCCGAGCACGTAGGTACAAGGCCACAATAGATCTGTATTGAAACAGAAGCTATGTACAGCAAATACAATGATATCTATCAAGAAATTCCCTACAATATTTACATATGCTTTTATATAATAAAAAGGCATATATTGGATTGAATAAAAAATCTATTTACTAATATTTCGATTGGCTGAACGCCAACCTTTTTCAAGGCATTACATTGTTGTATAAACAAACTCTGCGCCGCATGTTTTTATTAAAAGAGAAAATTGCTATAAAGTATAAAATATAAAAATATAAACGGTAGCAATGCGTTTCTTTATTCGTGGAAATTTCAAGCCGTTTTAGCAAAATTGCAAAAAAAAAAAAAAGGCCTGTGGAAGGATCATAAAGATCTGAAAGCTTTCAATTTTCACGAATAAAGAAATGCATTGCTACCCCGTTTATATTTTTATATTTTATATATGTTTTGTTACTTTTTCGCATTTATAGATTGCCTATCCATTAAAAAAAAACACAATAAAAAGAATAAATATGATCCTAATTAAATCAATTCAATTTTTTTACAAAATATATTCGTTTTCTTTTTAAAGTTTATTTTTTTTTTTCAGGGATAAGTCTCTTTTGATTTTATATCGGTGGAAACTGCGCATCGCTCATTCATTCTAGGATTCTCCATTTCTGTTAACACTAAGTTCAGAATTTGAAAGTCTTCAATGTAAGATTGTGAACTTCGTTGATGTGTCGTGTGACAAGAATTGGAATCATGAGCGTAAAGCATCTCTCTCTTTATAAAATGCATCACAAAATAATAATAATAAATGTGACATTTATTAGAATACAATATAATGCGGCTTGTGATTGTAAAACGACATTAGAAAATTATCCCGCATGTGTTTCTTTTCAACGAAAAATCAAAAGTGTCCATCCCTGGACACTTTTATTTTTCCGTTTATCATTACTCTTCACAATTCTTCCTTTCATACCTCATCCCTAAGGTTAGAAATAATCGTTATTTCTCCTTAAAATAAATTTTGAGTTTTCGTTGAAAAGAAACACATGCGGGATAATTTTCTAATGTCGTTTTACATATATTAGAACTCATCTCATAGGATGTTGTAAAATCGAAGTACTGTTGATGGTATGGCCAAAGCCCTAAACCATGGTATACAGATTGTCCTTTTGTTTTAATTTGTCAAAACTGGAGTTTTAGCACATTCTATCATTAGCCTGTGTGTTCTGCAGAGTGATGATAAATAAAATGTATTGTTTTTGGTGTATATTGAAAGAGGCGCTTCTTCGTTCATATATATCCTCCGGTAAAATAAAATAAAAATTGTAATCATTAGCCTAAATATTGTCACAAGAATTCTAAAGAGACAAGGGTCGCCTCTCCCGTCAAAATAGACGTCTAAAACAAGACTCCATCTATTGACCGTCGCCGCAAACTAGCGGCCTCGGGTCGGTGACAAAGCCACAACACCAGCTTTGGCAAACTGAAAAGCGTCCACCTAGAGACCATGGTTTCGGGCTAATGGCCCTCGTCAACCTAGGGCGGACTTTATTCCATGAGATCCACACGGGATCTAATGGAATCTTGACAATCTGCCAATTAGGTGTTTAGCTGGTAAAGTGGCTGGGCCAAATCTATGGCTAAAATATAGATGGAAATTTTGCCGGGAGGAAATTGATCTGAAGAGACAAGGGTCGTCATGACGCCATAGATGGCGTCTGGTTTTAGACGTCTATTTTGACGGGAGAGGCGACCCTTGTCTCTTTAGATCAATTTTCCTCTCTCGGCAAAATTTCCATCTACAAGAATTATTGTTCATGATTTCTTCCCAAGACGTGTAAATAATGAATCTAAACGTTGAACCAAGAATTATAATTCGATAGCATATTTTTTGTACCAAGAACGGTTATTAATTAGCATAAGTTTTTAACAATAATTGTAATTTAATGGGGCCACAGGAGTAACAGGCGAACATTTACGAAAATAGAAAGTTCCGTTCCATACAATACCGGCAACATGAGGTCATGCATTATTCTGTTGAAACGTAGCGTTATCTATACCTCGAATAAAAGGTTCTGACACGGGCCTTTACACATCATAAATTTAAAGGGGATTATTTAAAGTGCCAATAATGCGAACAAGAAGTGATCGAGACGTGTATCAAATGGCACTCCATACCATTCCTCCAAGTCATTGGCCAGTATGAGGATGTACGTTGGCAATGTACCTTCTTCACGATAGCACCGAACACAAACGCAGTCATCAGGGTGCTGCAAAATGAACCTGGTTCCGTTTGAAACACGCAGTCATGGCATTCCTGCGTCTAGGTTCGTCGGTGAAAACATCATTGAAGGCGCTTCTGTATGTGATGTAGCGTCAAGGGTAGCGGAAGCCATGGTCGTCGAGCTGACAGTCCATGTTACTGAAAACGAACTGTTCGTGCAGACATTTTTTGACTTGCAAACGACCACATTTCTTGATCCAGGGCTCTTGACGTGGCTACATGATCCTTTAAGGCCATGGGGGTAACATGTCAGTCTTCTCGGCTGTTAGTCATAGTGGGCCCTTGATAGCAAGTACGTCGTTCCGTATGGCCGTACTGAACCATTCAACTTTATATTCTACTAGCAGTCTTGAGATCTCGACCAACGCGAACAGTAAAAAATATCTCCGAACGATAAATTTCAATCCCGGTATGCTACAATTCTACCTTTTCAATAAAAAAGACACACACACATATATTGGATCAAAATATAATTTATTTACCAATATTTCATTTGGTTGAACGCCACCCTTTTTCAAGGTATTACTACAAGGTACTACTACAAGGTATTACAACCTATTTATGTGTCAACAATAAACTCTGCGCCTGTTGACATAAATATGTTGTAATACCTTGAAAAAGGTTTACGTTCAGCCCCCCACACACACAACTGAAATATTTGTGAATAAATTATATTTGTATATAATTTATGCCTTTTTCATTGAATACCTATTTATGGATTGCTCTATTTTCAAAATTCTACCTCTATCAAATTCCAAAAGGTGTTAGGAAGCATTTCCCTTTCTTACATTAGGCATCGCAGCAACTTTTCACAACGAAGCCACGTTTCAAATTCAATTTCGGTGTGATAAACCTGCTGAACAATAACATATTTCTAACATATTCTAGATATCGCTACAGGTACCTATTTTACATAATTGCGTTGAAAATCTTAGCATTCGCATATCATAGCATATTTTTCTTATAGTATATCTTACCATGACATATACCATGTTTTCTCCTGTAGATAGGCGTTTGTGCCCGAAAGCTAGAGATTAAAATGTTTTTGAAAAGATAATTTTCCCTGGAGGCCTGATATATTTACTCAATTTATTGATTATTAAAAAAAAAAGGGGGGGGGAAAGTTATACTTAAAAAAATATTATCAAGAATATCAATATTTCGAGACTATTATAGACGCGTATGATTCTTTCAAAAATTAAACAATTTCTACTACCCTTACTGAAATGGAAAAATTGATGGGAGGGACTGGCTCATCAGTGGTGAACCCTCCCAGCGGTTTCGCCAGTTTAGTTTACCATACCAGATGGGCGCGCTAATGCATCATAATATCAATATTTAATGTAACAAATCAGTGTATATCTGAAATCTGGCATAGAATTCGATATTAGTCTAATTATATTGTTATATCCACCGATAGAGAAAAGAGGGGAATGGAATCAGAATACTATGAGAGACTTACAGAAAGGTGACCAGAAGTTTTGCAATAAAGAAAGGTTTATAAAAGGAAGTTCCAAAAATACAATATAACAGCGGTATGGTAGATTAAACTGGCGAAACCGCTAGGAGGGTTCACCACTGATGAGCCAGGCCCTCCCTTTATTTTTTTCATTGCAGTAAGGACAGTAGAAATTGTTTTATTTTAAAAAGAATATTACGCCTCTAAAATAGTTTTGTAATTTGATAACAGATGGCGCGCTAGTGCAAAGTAAGGTTTAATCTGCTCTCAAATTGCTATTGTTTTTTTTTTTTTTATTCGTCTCAATCAAAATTTAAAATAGATTAGTTTTAAATTGGCCATAATTTTGTTGAAACAACAAGAAATATTTGTTATGTGAAAGAGGAACATTTCTCTTCTAATCGATTTTTTCTTTTTGTTGAGCAAATTTTATTGTCTGTGGGTGTCCGTATAATTCTCTAGGAGCTACTAGCTTTAGCTAATGTAATTTGTAAGCTTTCAATCAACCGGTGTGTCTTTCTACACTTACAAATCGATGTTATTCTCCATCCATGTGCTAGATATAACTACCATAAAACTCTGAAGAGACAAAGGTCGCCTCTCCTGTCAAAATAGACGTCAAAACGACGGTCAATATATGGCGTCTAGTTTTGACGGGAGAGGCGACCTTTGTCTCTTTAGATCAATATCCTCCCGGCAAAATTTCCATCTACCATAAAACTATTAATGGAAAACAAGCTTTCAACTTTACACAAATTTTAAGAATGTGCCTGTTTCATAAAATGGAATGTAAGAGAATTCGAGGCCGGATATCTAAAGATTGTTTTTACAAACAATAATTTTAAATTAAAGATGATTAAATATGAAAAAAGTTTATAACACGAGAGAATTAGGGTTAGTAGATAAGACAAAATAAGCAAACAAAAGAGAGTAAGAATAGATAACGGGAAGAAGTTGAGGTCATGTAGTGATGGTAGAATGGTGGTGTCGTGCAACGGCTAAGGCAAACTTCGAATAGCAGATTATTTCTAACATGGAACGTAACTCAATGCATCAGCGAATGCTGAATAGCGCAGGTAGTTTGCAGTATTAAACGAAGTTTAAAACAGTTATCCCCACCTACCTTTACATCCAGCAACCCAAGTCCAGGATTGGAAAAAGGCGGCCAAAGCCGCAGCCAGGCAAGCGGCCTGCGCTTTCAGCAACTTTCTGTCATCAGCTTCCAAGAAAAAAAAATTATGTAAATATCCCGCTTCAGAATGTTGCTGGACTCACAAAGTAAAGTAAATAAGTTTAAAACAGATACTATATATAAATATAAAACATTTCATCCAAGCAAGCAGCAATACCATGTCCCAGCAAAAATAACGATTCAGGAAACATGACTTTGGAAAGGTAAGGCCACAACCAAAAATAAACGGTCTTCTTTGTCTTACAATCGATTCAAGAAAATAAAGTTCTATGGTAAATTATACAATCGAATTCTTTTTCTTAAATTATATCATCGAGTGGGTTTGTTTTTGCTTTCTATCTTTAGAGAACATATAAAACATCTATTCTTAACGGTAAATGTGAATTTATAGTTTCAAATTAGACAGTTTATTTCCCACTATATCCCGGTGGGTATCGTCTCGTTCAATGTCACATTCTGCCCTGAAGTCGGATAGCCTCTTGCCTAGGTCGGAGTCCCCGACATGGGCCATTGCCATGTCAAGGAATTTCTTCAGATAAGAGCTCTGCTCCGGGGAGAGAAAGTCGAGAACGTCCTCCCTCTTAGTTAGGCATACAACAGCCAACTCTATTTCGCTCCTGTAATAATCCCTATATAGGGGTACCAGGAAGGAGTCAGCGTCTAGTACCTTGAACAGATCCTCAACCTTCTGTGAAGTGGGCTGAAAAAAAAGAGAGAGAATAGAAATAAAATCACTTATTATACAATTCGGTTTAGGTTCATTAAAAGAGAAAATGTTATGTTTTAATTAAGCGCTTTCTTTTAAAGTGTATAGGTTTATCCTAAATAATTTATAAATACCTCTAATTTTTAAAGCATACGCACTCAATTAAACCAACGTAATTTTTAATAAAGATAAACAGCAGAATTGATTGTAGATCCGCGTTCACCAAAGACCAAATTATCTTTAGGACAGATTTATAGTATCGCAGCCACGTTCCCAAAATAAAGAAATAAGCTCCCGATTCAACCAAAACTCCGGTGGAAGGATTGATTCAGGCACTTTTTTGAGCATTTCCAATTGTTGAATTTTTAATCATGGCCGCGAGTGATAACCTGACTTGGAAATCAATACTTTTGGTGATCGATTGTAGGAATCAATGGCATATCCTTCTCTTGAGCTCTTAATGTTCCGGGATTTCCCTCTTAGACTGCTTACTTATGTCTATTATACACATGCCATGATATTGATGGAGGGTAGTTTGTGACTTTCTTTTACTGTAAGTTCTCCACATGAATACAGCAGTTCGACTTTTGCTCTTGCCAAGTGTCAAAGCCCTGTTTAATGACTTTGCACTCACTGGTGTAAATGGAATTTGACAAAAATCGCGGGCCATTGAAGCAGAAAAAGTATTCAATACGGGGATCAATCCCGGGTCGTGGTTAAAATCAACTTAGCCATTCCTTCGTGTTCGTTCAATTCTTATTTCCAAGATCTTGTTGATTACCTTTTAGGCCTTAATGCCTTCTGATAAAATGTGATCATATCAGCACAATAATATTGGAACGTAGCTTGAATGATAAGGATAGTCTTATGGAGTAGCAGTTTGTCCCAAAGAACAGTTGAATATCCTAGAACATTCCTGACAGTTTTCTGTAGGACAATAGTGAAGCCCTGTTGGTTTATAAACATTTGACACTGATACAACATGATTACAATGGATGTGTGACCAGTACTAATGAGTTGTTTGAAATATTGAAAAGGCCTAGCTGATCAACAATGACAGAGTTTTTTGTAGAACTATAGTGAAGCCCCGTAGATTTATAAGTATTTGACACTGTGATTCCTTCCTGTGGTGAATCTATATAAGACCGGTAGTCTTAATAAAGTTGTATATGTGTGAAACAAAAAGTATTTAACACTGATACACAATATGATTACAATGGATGTGTGACCAGTACTGACAAGTTGTTTGAAATATTGAAAAGGCCTAGCTTATCAACAATTACAGAGTTTTCTGTAGGACTCTAGTGAAGCTACGCGTATATTTATGAGTATTTGACATTGATACAATGTGATAACAATGGATGTGCAATAAGTATTGATGAGTTATTTGAAATATTGAAAAGGCCTAGCTTATCAACAATTACAGAGTTTTCTGTAGGACTCTAGTGAAGCTACGCGTATATTTATGAGTATTTGACACTGATGCAATGTGATAACAATGGATGTGTGACCAGTACTGATGAGTTGTTTGAAATATTGAAAAGGCCTTGATTATCAACAATGATATCCCCAGTAACCTCCCAACATGTCGGCTCCAACTATTGTAGAAAGAGATCAGGATGGCTGGTTTTATTTTTTTTTTTGAAAGCATTAAATGAATTTTCAATGTTTGTGTGGGTGAAACATTATATTTGACACTGATTATTATTAAATAAATGAAGTTTCCAGGGTTAGGTTTATTGTGCAACTTTTTATTTTCAAGCTGTCGGACTTGTCAGTCCTTCAACAGGATTATCACGTTAACAACTTAATAATAAATACAATTTTTATATACACATTATTATATACATATTTTAAATACCTATTATATATTGAGAGAAAGGTATACTACATTATTTCTGTTTGAAATCAAAATTTTGAAAATATACGTGCGTGGTGGATGATACGTGTTGGTTATTGTACTTTCAGCTAAATCTATACACACATGCTTCTTTCCTGTGGTGAATCTGTAAAAGACCGGTGGTCTTAAAAAAGCTGTGTGTGTACTAAATCTATACAAGGCAGGTTTTAAATCAAGACGATAGTAAAACGGGTAGAAGTTGACGAATGGAGCTCGATATAGGATCAGAAACTTATTCCACGTTGCGTGTTCGGCCTAACAATTCGGGATACCTCCTCCAATTTCCATGACTATGAGCTTGCCGGAAAATCTCCATTTTTATTACCTCTAAATTACGCTTCTTATAATTTATTGATTATTGATCCCCAATAATTGAGTTCGACAATGAGAGAGGTCATGTTCTCAGCAACCAACTCGAATTTAAACCAAGGTCATGGGTTTGTTTCACCATTGAAAGATCTTACTTACAATGAACATAAAAACATTAAAAATTTCATATCAATTGATTTAAAAATCTCTTGAATATAAATTAAATAACACAATAGATCTATGGAAATGAGTTTATTTAACTTTTTATTAAGCAAAATATATATATAACATACTATTTTTATATTATTTTATATTTATCATTTATTATTTCAAACCCTTTAGATTGTGTTTATATAAAAGGTGGTACCGGGATCTGTAAAGAAAAAAAAACATTTTTTTATCAAAATATTTCGAGAGATTGCTTCCTCTTTATCAATTTATTGCACATTTGGCGCAAATATTTTGAGGAAAAAATTGTTTTTTTTTTATTTACAGATCCAGGTACACCCTTTTATATAAACTTATTTGATGGATCGCCTTTCAACTCAAACCTTTAGATTATGTTAAAATGAAAATTGCATTTTTAAAACGATTTTTTATTTATTAGAACATTTTTTTAAAACAACTCGATTTTCATACGGCCCAGTAGACCATACAACTGTGGAATCGTCCGTCTTCAAAGTGTTAATGCAATCTAACGGAATCTAGCGGCGTTTATTCGTTTATCTATTCCTGTAGAAGGGTATAATTGCCCGAAATCTTGAGATTGAATGAATAAAAATGGAAAGAAACTCATCTCCAGTTATCTTTTGTATTATTTAATTTAAAACATGATAATTGTACTGTACTTTAAAGGCGATAAACAAATTATTCCGTTTTATTTTTTGTTTCGTTACAATGTGCCTTTCAAAGACTTTGTTTGAAATTTATGATGTGACCTTTATTGAAGGCACACGAGATACCCAGGTGTGAACAAAATTGCCTCTGTCTCCAGAAAATAATGACGCCCCCATGGTGACATCAAAATAGAAACTTCCTTAAGTTTTCTCCATGAATGTGTATATACACTATATTTATTTAACATATATTTTTAAGGGTGTTATCTATATAAAAAACGAGCCATATAACCACAAATAAGTCACTTTTTAAAATTATACATAATCATCTTTATTTTGTACACAAATCTTCCACGGATGCATGAGTCTAGTTCTGATTCGGGGATCTCTGGCATATTTTCGTACTTAGGTAGTAGTCGTGGTGTCTTGTCCCTCCATGGAAAGGGGAGGTGCCATTGCCCTGTTAGCCACATTTCAGAGTTCCCTGTAGGCCTTCGCGGTTACCGTAGCGACTCGGGGCTCACGACACCGTACTTCGCCCTACAGGGCAGTCCCTTACTTGTGCTGCTTCTCCCGCCCGCCACGTAGAGGAGGGGTTGGACTTCTAGGCGGGGTAACTAGACAGTGTCTTCAATATTAGGATCCGACTTGAAGCGTGTTCTCTTTAAGGCCTTCTATAGTATAGGCCCAAATACGTGAAAAGTTCTGGACTTTATGGTGGATGATCCATTATTTTTCATCTGAAAGGCTACAGAAAATTCTGTATAATCGCGACGCAGAGTGGGGATGAGCGTTATCCTATGATATCTCTGGTTAAGTGTCCTCTTGTTTAATATTGTAAGGCGCAAATGACGAAGTGTATTACAGTAGGCCTTTGCATTGATTGCCGTTCCTTTTAGAGTGAACTTGACATCCAAAGGTTCTCGTGATTACCAAAGAATACGGTTTACAGAATCTTGGAAATGACATCATTAAAGCACGAATGTTGCTTCTACCACGCGTTGCGTATACCTTTGTCTCTTCCAACAATGTTTCTTTTACTCATAAAATTAACTGTCCTTAATACCTATATAAATACCTATGGGGTTCATTTATAGCATTCCTTCCTATCCGCAAATGTTTGGTTAGTATAACAGAGCAGCTTTAGGGAAGCGGTTCAAAAAACTTTATCTCCAGGAATGGCATAGAGTTGTTCGATTTTTCAGTTTTACAAATTTATCCGTTACAACGATGTTGTGTCTCCAGGGCTGTTGCAAGCCAGAGGTTTCTTTTTCTGGCTCCTTTGGCCATTCGAAGTGTGAGTTCTTTATCGTCTATTTTCTCCCTAAACTGCACTCAATCGTTTAAAAATTTGAACAAGTTTTTCACTCTCGGGGTATTTAGGAATTTAATTCCTAGGCGTTGTTTGAACTCAGTATCAACATCACATACTCTGAAGAAGTGATTTTATAAACTCGGAATTAATTCTTGTGCGAACGATTCGATGGCTAACAAATTACTTATTTATCTTAAATTTTGTGTACCGATTTTATAGGATGATTTTTGTTTCATTTAAATAATCCCGTTTTTAAAATGACAAGATTTGGTAAAGATATATCTATAAACATAGTCCTGTATTATTTTATTGACCCCGTTTAAATACAATATGTAACTAAGTTCTTTTCGGTGGTGCGGCAGGTCGCTCCGACTTCACGGCCATCGAGAGCGAGACGCTGGACTTCTCCCAACTCCAGGAATACATCGCCGAGGAGCCGGATAACATGTGAGTTACACGTGGGAATGTTGTAGGTTATACTTGTCAATGTTTTCTAGAGCCTGATAACATGTGAGTTACACGTGGGAATGTTGTTGGTTAAACTTGTCAATGTTTTCTAGAGCCTGATAACATGTGAGTTACACGTGGGAATGTTGTGGGTTAAACTTGTCAATGTTTTCTAGAGCCTGATAACATGTGAGTTACACGTGGGAATGTTGTGGGTTAAACTTGTCAATGTTTTCTAGAGCCTGATAACATGTGGGTTACACGTGGAAATGTTGTTGGTTATACTTGTCAATGTTTTCTAGAGCCTGATAACATGTGGGTTACACGTGGGAATGTTGTTGGTTAAACTTGTCAATGTTTTCTAGAGCCTGATAACATGTGTGTTACACGTGGGAATGTTGTTGGTTAAACTTGTCAATGTTTTCTAGAGCCTGATAACATGTGGGTTACACGTGGGAATGTTGTTGGTTATACTTGTCAATGTTTTCTAGAGCCTGATAACATGTGGGTTACACGTGGGAATGTTGTTGGTTAAACTTGTCAATGTTTTCTAGAGCCTGATAACATGTGGGTTACACGTGGGAATGTTGTTGGTTAAACTTGTCAATGTTTTCTAGAGCCTGATAACATGTGAGTTACACGTGGGAGGGTTGTAGGTTATACTTGTCAATGTTTTCTAGAGCCTGATAACATGTGAGTTACACGTGGGAGGGTTGTGGGTTATACTTGTCAATGTTTTGTAGAGCCAGATAACACGTGAGTTACACGTGGGAGTGTTGTTGGTTATACTTGTCAATGTTTGTAGAGCCAGATAACATGTGTGTTACACGTGGGAGTGTTGTTGGTTATACTTGTCAATGTTTTCTAGATCCTGATAACATGTGAGTTACACTTGGGAATGTTGTGGGTTATACTTGTCAATGTTTTGTAGAGCCAGATAACACGTGAGTTACACGTGGGAGTGTTGTGGGTTATACTTGTCAATGTTTTCTAGAGCCTGATAACATGTGAGTTACACTTGGGAATGTTGTGGGTTATACTTGTCAATGTTTTGTAGAGCCAGATAACACGTGAGTTACACGTGGGAGTTTTGTGGGTTATACTTGTCAATGTTTTGTAGAGCCTGATAACATGTGAGTTACACTTGGGAGTGTTGTTGGTTAAACTTGTCAATGTTTTGTAGAGCCAGATAACACGTGTGTTACACATGGGAGTGTTGTGGGTTATCCTTGTCAATGTTTTGTACAGCCAAACAACCTATGAGTTACACGTGAGAGTGTTGTTGGTTATACTTGTCAATGTTTTGTACAGCCAAACAACCTATGAGTTACACGTGAGAGTGTTGTTGGTTATACGTGTGTTACAAGTGGGAGTGTTGTGGGTTGTACTTTTCAATGTTTTGTAGAGCCAGATAACACGTGTGATACATGTGGGAGTGTAGTTGGTTATACTTGTCAATGTTTTGTGCAGCCAAACAACCTATGAGTTAAATGTGGGAGTGTGGTTGGTTATACTTGTCAATGTTTTGTACAGCCAAACAACCTATGAGTTACATGTGGGAGTGTTGTTGTTTATACTTGTCAATGTTTTGTAGAGCCAAACAACCTATGAGTTAAACGTTGGAGTGTTGTTGTTTATACTTGTCAATGTTTTGTACAGCCAAACAACCTATGAGTTAAAGGTGGGAGTGTGGTTGGTTATACTTGTCAATGTTTTGTAGAGCCAAACAACCTATGAGTTAAACGTTGGAGTGTTGTTGTTTATACTTGTCAATGTTTTGTACAGCCAAACAACCTATGAGTTAAACGTTGGAGTGTAGTGTGTTTTAGTTGTGAAGGTTTCAACGATCCTGGTAACATGGGAGTAACACGTGTCGCTAGTTATAAGTTTGAATAATATAATAGGAATGATTCTAAGGACCAGATATATGATGACAAGTTACCCATAAAACTCTTATCAACATATTCCTAGAAAAATACACTAAATAATAAGTTAGATAATTGTTCTAATATTGATGGAAATTTTGACGGAAGGAAATTGATTCATAGAAGCATAGGGCTCCTCTCCTGTCAAAATAAACGTCAAAATCAAATAGATGGCTTCAGGTTTTGACGTTTATTTTGACGGGAGAGGCGCCCTATGTTCTAATATTGTTCAGATATCTCAATGGGATATATATGGTCAAAAATTAATTGCCAAAACGGAAAATAAATCGAGAATAAAATAAATATTTATCATCATCTTAGCGCTCTCTTTCCCTGAAAATTGATGCTAATATATAAAACTCTATTCTCAATTTTAATAATCAATGAGAGGTCTGTTGTGTGTGTGAGAAATTATTTGTAATTATAAAAATATAGTGGTTAAAAATGTGTAGCATTTTTCAATTAGGTCTATGCTAACAGAATAATAAAATACGTATAGTTTAAGATAGAAATAGAGAGGTATTATAAAAAAGAAATAAGACGCCGCAACTCTTTATTAAATTGATTAAATTAGCTTTCGGGAAAGCTATTTTTCAGCAAACTAAAGTTTTAGATTAATAAAGAAGGCCTTGCCCGAAACCACTTTAATCAATTTAATAAAAAGAATTGCGGGGTCTTTTTTTACTTTGTCGAAATCCGCCTATCTGTGGTAATAAATAGAGAGCTATTTCTGATATCTATGGTGGAAGGAAGGTCTCAAGAACCATTTTAAACAACAACGTTTAAACAACGACTGCAGTTTGTGTGATATATGTGCGTGTAATGACAAAAATAAAATGAAATGAACTCGCGCATGCGTAGCATCAAGTGACTACAGTTGATAGCGCAAGATAGTGCGTCTATTTTGATACGGGCTTTTAATTTACCTATCTTGTATTTAAAGGATTGTATTTTAAATCAACCATTTGAATGAGGAAAGCGAAGACTAAAAAACGCAGCTGATTCCACACTAATATTTTCAGTGATACGCTAACCTTGACGTATGTACGGTGGAACCTGTGGCCACTGGACATGCGTCAGACCTGGAGGCTGTTGGGTTCTGCGTTGCCTGGAGTATAGGAGCTCCATCTATGCTTCCTTCCTGTGGTGAATCTGTATAAGAATAATGATCTTAATAAAGCTGTATGTGTGAGTATTTTGAATCAAATAATTTTAGAAATATCGAATGAAAATGGTTTCCAACCATGTCTAGTGACTAAAGTGGCATCGGTGTGTACAGCTACTTCCAGGAAGCTCTGGTGGGTGGAGGCGAGCTGAATGACTCCGCCAAATCCCTACAGACTCAGTACGGTGGCCATCCCGCTCAGAATGCCACGTACGCCTTCACCCTGGCCCCTGCCGCCTACTCCCACGGGTACGTCTCTGTCCTTGCAATTTAAAACTTCAGCAATGGCTCAGATAAATATAACAACAAAAAGCTTTTTTGAAGATCATTTGTTGGTTTGAATTTAGTTTGGAAAAATATAGTTACATCAACCAATGTTGTTGTTATCGTGTCCAATGAAGAGCCTCAGATGTCTCCATATATCTCTATCACAGTAATCGCAATGTCCTTTATCTTGGGTCTGTAAAGCTGTTGCTCTGGATCCATGTCAATTTTCTGTAAGGCTGCGGCCATTGCTGGGCATGAGAATATGTGGTTAAGTGTTAGTTCCACACCAGGACAGTTTTTACATGTCCTGTAACATCAATCAATATTGTATTTAATTTTCGACGTTTCAGTAACTCGCTGCCACTCTCCTCAGGGGGATGTTTGGAGTAACCTTTTGGTCCTATACAGATTATCCGAGAAGAAATGTAGGGTATATGCAGGAGCAACAGTAACAGTACCAGTAATCAGCAATGTTTTTTAAGCTAATCACATTTAATGGTAATGATGAAATTTATATACAGTAAAAATTAATTAAGACAATCAAGCTGATAAATAGATTAGTCTAAGTAAATCCAAGGAAAAGAGAAATAGCTAAATATATGAAATATTACTGCTAACAACAACAACAACAACAACAAAAGCCTTTATTGAGGACCTCTCGTCCTATAAAGGATTCGCCAGTTTACAGAGTAATTGAAGAGAAGAGAACTAAGAATACAGAGAGAAACCTATAAGTAGTAGGTAGAGTATAGTATTTTCTACACTGTGACTATATACAACAGCAGCAACAAGCCTTTTACTTGAATCAAAGTCCCATACAGGATTCGTCATTCTAATCCTGACAAAGATTATTTACATATAATTATTTACATCAATTAGATTATGTATATAACTTCCTCTTCTCTTCAGCCGTCTTCCAAAATTTGAACAACGCAAACGCTCCAGCTCTGTTTCTCACCACCTCATTCAACAGGAGCTCCAAAGAGAGTCCCTCAAGGCCTATTTCACTGAGGAGCACTTCTCGTTCGTCTTTCAGCCCCATACATGAGAGTATATGGTGATGTAGCCCCGGCTCCATTCTTGTCCGGCAAATCTCGCATGTCCATCCGTCTGTTTTAAATATTTTGGGGCGATCATCAGTAAAGAGCACCGAGAGGATTCTCAGTCCGGCAATACACCGTTTGACCCGGAGCGGGAAATCGCTGGACAGATAGTGTTCCGGTAACGGAGTTGAGCAGATGTTTTTATAGTGTGGGTATAGTCTTGAATTTGTTAATCTTGTGTGATCCTTTTGCAGAGATTGATCTATTGCAGTCCTGATTATGTGGGGAATTTCTCTTTGTAATGTTCTATAGTCTGTGCTGAAATTCAACCATTGAAATCCGGTGGTGTTTAAAATATTAACTATACTTCCTGTGAAACCTATATTTTTTTCGTTGCGTTTGAGATTTCCCACAGCTGGGAATTACTGCTAACTGTGGTGTTTATGAGGGCGTTGGCTTTATTCAAATAGTTTAGAGAATATAAGTGATGAAGTTGTGTTTGAAATGAGAGACGAAGCGATCAAGATCCTCTCGAGGCTATGCAGCAGGGGGGCCAACACCGATACTGAAGGCACTTTGGCGACAGAAATTCCACACCCAGTTGAGATGCGGGTGTGGACACCTACGACCCGGAGTCTGTTTCTCCGTATAGAGCATAAACCCACTCAAGGGAACATATGTCAGGCCCAGCTTCACCAGCAAGACAATCAGGTAATAACGGCGAGATAACGGCGTGTGGTGCTTCATTGCCGAGGCGACCTCGTCAAACACTCGCGCAGTGTTACAGTCTGTCCCAGAATGGCGTATATCTGATACTCGGCCACGATGTCTAGTAGACGGCCTATGAGAACGTCTCTCTTTCCGTCGGTTGTTTGTCCAGAGTGCCTGTAGACACCGTTCGACTTTGACAGTATAATAACCTTGATGCGCTCTTTTATAAGATGGGGACAAACCGCCGCAGAGCTGAAAATCCTCGAAGACTTTCCAAATAACTTCAGCGAAGAATTCTTCAAAGGGGCCTTGACAAACTTGTGGGGCAATTTATCCCATCCCGAGGAACGGCCATTTGGCAGGTGGTGTAAGGTTGCCACAATCTGGTCGTGGAAGATGTCGGCGAGAAATGTCCGACTCATCGAGCTCTACCGAGGTCATTTTTGTGAGGAAGTAGGCGATGGCCAAGCCGAACAAGGTGCCTGGGAAAAAGCGCCTACTGAAGAGCTCCAGTAGGAGACGCCTCAATTGGCCCGAAGATGGTATTTCCATCGTCGTCGGTGTAGGTGGGAGAAGAGCGACATCTGGCCCGAGCCCTCCGAAGGGAACGCCCGAGGTCCGACAGGGAAGGATAGTCGGAGCGGACAGTATCACCTTCCAGGCTCCTCCTCAAGTGAATCGCTCTTTCGATATATCCACCGCCGACTTCGGCAACGACGGGTACGAAGGACCATATCCCCACTATCATATCCTGTTTGATTCTGGTCCATTTCCCATAACATCGGGGATGAATGATTTGCTAGGACTTCCGAAATTCCACCGATGAACATTTTCATTCGATCGACGAAGAGGTCTACCGTAGCAGCTTGCCAGATGCAGGGAAGTCTTGTAGGGGCTTGGCTCTCCTGATTGAATCAGGTCAGCATGATGGTTCGAGTAGGCATAATCGATATTTTGGTATTGAATGACGCGGTTGCAAAAGCCTGACGTCGGTTCACGGCCCCGAGGGTGAAATGCAAGCTGTGTCTGGTCAAACTGCCTGAACACGCTGACTCCAACACCCACCTCCCCCTTGTTCTTCTTTTTTTTTTTTTGTTGCTGCGTTAATATTTGGTCCTAAGGTCTTGACTGTCCGAGGGTCCTGTCCAAAAAGGCGCCAATGATGTCAACTTCTAGTTCCTAAATAGAACAGCCTGGCTGTCTCTGTCGCCACAATCATTTAGAATTTTATCTGATTCTCAACCAAATACATAATTAGAGATATATATTAATTACATATATTAATAATACTTAATATAAATTATAATTCATAGATGGCAGAGCGCCATCTAGTGAAATAAAAATCAAATAAACGTTGATTTAGGTTATTCCATAAAATTTGACCAACCCATTTCTTGATTAATCAAGAAACGCAAACAACGTACGAGTTTCGGTCTGTCGGCCTTCGTTAGCGTGGTGCAAGCTGTACCTCAACCACCAATTTGGTCCAAAAAGTTTCCCGAGAAACCAAGAAATGGGTATTTATTCCAAATTTGAGTAAATACGCTTTTCATGTAAAAAAAGTAAGAAAAATGCTCATGTAAGAAGTCAGGGTATGCATATTTTGTTTTTAATATCACACCGGAATCACATAGAATCGAGCGCCAGCAAAGTGTTCGAATCATTGTGGAAGAAAATGTCTTCGAATCAAGAAGTGCTGTGAGAATACACGTGTAAAATATTTACAAAGCTATTTTTAAGAAAAAACTAAGGCAACTATTAGTTGCCCGATCACATGAATTATGCCTTTTTTTTTCCTTAATTTATTCACCTGATCCCAGTACAATTTTACTTTTATACTACTTTTCCCTAATATTTTTGTCAAGAAATGCATACATAGTACGGCATTTAAAAAGAGGGTCCCTAAATACAGTAGCTTTGATAGGTTTTCAAGTGATATCCGATTAAAAAAAAACGATTAAAGTTTTCAAGAAGGAAGACCTAACGTAATCAAATATATAGAAACATTAAGACATAGTTGATATCGTTAATTTTCCTGATATCAATAGATCCTTACTACAGCAAGAATTTCCCTCTAAGGAACTCATCTTCTGAACGTCCTTCTTCCTGAACATCCACTTAAAAAAAAAAAAAAAAAAAAAAACATGACTTGTGGTGGTAGTGTCTTGTCAAAAAAAAAGTTCTAATTTTGTTGCTTCATGGATAGGAGGGGTTACATTGTCCCATTAGTCAGCCACATTTCAGAGTTCTCTGTTCACGGTTACCGTAGCGGCTCGGGGCTCATGACACCGTATTTCGCCCTACAGGGCAGTCCCTTACTTGTGCTGCTTTTCCCGCCCGCCATGTAGAAGAGGACTTCTGGGCAGGAACATGACTTGTCTCTTTAATGTAAGACTCCAAGAACGACGACCTTCAGAGGAATCACCGAAAATGTCGCGGTATCTTACAGTACTGTAACAAATGATAATTTGTATCATTATATTTCGTTCTTTTATTTAAACAAAACAAAACAAACAAACAAAAAAAGCCTTTATTTAGGGTCACTGACCCTATACAGGATTCACCAGAGGTATGCATAAGAACAAAGCAGTGAGACAAAGGAAATAACGATATATACAGAGTAAAAAGAGAAAGAAAAAAAAACAAGAAAATGAAAAAAAAATAATAATAAGAATGAGGGAAGCAAGAAATCAACACAAAAAGAGTAGCAGTAAGAAAGTGAGGAGTGAGTCGTTCTTTTATTTAACCTCATTATACTCAAGTAGAAAACTATATATGTGGCAATATCGTTGCGGAATTTCTTGTTGTTCGATTTGAATGGTGAGGATTGGTTGAAACGCAGTCGTTGAGTGGTAAGTGAAGCACACAGTTAGGAATAATCAGGACACATGATGAGGTTTGAAAATAAAAGGCAACTGGATTGGAGGAAAGAAAGCTTGAGAAGAGCTGAGCGATTTGACTTATTAATTATCTGATCACATGGCGGTGATTGTACTTAGCTACGGGATGAGCAGAGGGGGAGAGGTCCAGAGCCGATGTCACCTCCTTGGGAGCCAAAGCGTAACTGACAATTCTTGCTTTTCGATTTAACACCAAGATTCAGTTTCTCTCTGATTGGTTGAGAGATGATCACATGATCTTTTCCTATTGGTTGACCTACTTAAGGTGCTGTCTTCTGATTGGACCGCGGTTCTCTTTGGTGAAAGATATGGCCTGCCTGATAGGAAGTGTCGGTTGCTATTTCGATTTTATTTACTTCCGTGTTATCAAATACGTCCTGTCTTTGCCGGAAATGTTGGGCGTCTCTATACTAATATAACTGCTGTGGATACCAGATACGTCCTGCTTTGTCAGGAAGTATTGAGTGCATCTTGACTAATATAACTTCTGCGGTCACTAGAGACGTCCGGTCTCTGCCCCTGCAATATTGACACAGGGGTACCCAGAATAGTCGTGCCAGCTTTAGGCCTACTTCCTATATCTTAATGCTACTTGCTTTCCTCCAGTTACCTTATTCTTTATTAAGTCTTTGAATATCATACATGGTGCATACATAGTGGGTCGGGGTTGCATTTAATTATATACAAATTATGACAGATGCGCCCCCTACATGTGAAGAATTCAAGAAGGGGTTAACCTGAGAGAATTCTGTAAAGTGAAAAATAATTTTGTGGGAAAATTAGTTGTGGGTATGAAGGGGCTATATACAAACATTGCTGGTGATATAAAAGTAAAATAGAATGGTGTTGATGATATAGGTTGAGTATAATTAATAGAAATCAAAAATTTTTAATTGTAAGAAATCAATGAATGTTATGGTACATAGTGGATTAAAAAGAAAAGGAAAATGCGCCTAAACGAATTCTACTCGAGATAAGAAATGAATTCGAGGGAGTTCTATTAAGACTTTTGAAATCAAAATAAAAATAATATAAAATAGTTGAATGAAATCAAAATTGAATGTGTTTGGTTGAAAAAGAAAATTTGTTTTGTTGCATGGTGATTAGGGAAAATGCCTAGTTACTTTTTCGCTCGAATTTTGGAAAAGAATTCGAGGAAATTTCATAAGGTCTTTTGAAATCAAAATAAAATAAAATAAAAGGTTTTTGAGCGAAATCAAAGTTGAGTGCTTGGTTGAATGGTGAGAAAAAAAAAAGGAAAAATGCCTAACTACTTTTTTGCTCGAATTTTGGAAAAGAATTCGAGGGAATTTCATAAGGTCTTTTGAAATCAAAATAAAATAAAATAAAAGGTTTTTGAGCGAAATCAAAGTTGAGTGCTTGGTTGAATGGTGAGAAAAAAAAGGAAAAATGCCTAATTACTTTTTTGCTCGAATTTTGGAAAGGAATTCGAGGGAATTTCATAAGGTCTTTTGAAATCAAAATAAAATAAAATAAAAGGTTTTTGAGCGAAATCAAAGTTGAGTGCTTGGTTGAATGGTGAGAAAAAAAGGAAAAATGCCTAATTACTTTTTTGCTCGAATTTTGGAAAGGAATTCGAGGAAATTTCATAAGGTCTTTTGAAATCAAAATAAAATAAAATAAAAGGTTTTTGAGCGAAATCAAAGTTGAGTGCTTGGTTGAATGGTGAGAAAAAAAGGAAAAATGCCTAATTACTTTTTTGCTCGAATTTTGGAAAAGAATTCGAGGGAATTATTATTAGGGCTTTTGAGAAATCAAAAAATAATTAAAAATAAAAAGTTGGAGGAAATCAAAAATAATATAAAAGTTGGGAGAAATCAAAGTAAACGCTTGGTTGCATGGTGGAAAAAGGAAAAAACAAAAAGAATGTTTTTGTAAATCAAAATGAAATATAACATCCAATTTTGAAAGAAAGCCAATGAGTTTTCGTTGGTTGAAAACTATGATAACCTAACTAAGTGGTAAATATATGATAATTAATGATTAAAAGTGATGTTAAGTTGAATAAATGGGTAAATTGATTAAATATTTACATTTTTAATTGAGAGAAAATAATGAAAATGATTGATATGAAAAATAAGGTGTATTGGTATGAACCCTTTGGTATCTACATGCCCTGATCTAAATGTATTGATTGCTCCATTTTGCCCTATAAATTTCTTGTCTTGGTGTGTATTGTGAAAAATGTTAGTAGTTTTTGGTGTAAGCAATGTGTGTGTGAATTCTATGTGTTGTCGAGATCCTAAGGTCTGTGGTATTTACGTGTAGATGGAAGGTGTAGCGTTTTTTTTTTTTTTTTTTTTTTTTTTGAAATTTTGTAAAGTATTTGATCAATTATGATGGGAGTATGAACTTATTTAAATGTGTGTGACGTCTTGTACTTTTTTTTTTTTTTTTTTTTTTTTTTTTTAGTTTTCCGAGTGACAGTTGATTTGACTACATTGTAAAAATCGATACGTAGTTCGAATTGGAATCCAAAATTGGTGGCATAGAGGAATCTGTGGCTGGGGAGAGCGGTGACCTAATTTGGATGAGCGGGGCCTTGTAATGAGACGCCGGAAGTGGGACGTGTCGGGGACGCGTGGTCCGATCCTAAAATTATCCTCCCACACTATTTGCATGTAATTGGATCAGGAAGTGGGGGAACTACGTTTCCTGTCCGCCTAATTGCTATTTGCATCTTGTTTTTGGAGTGTGACTTCTCCGATATTGGTTGGTCATTCTTCAATTACTTCTATCTCTTCGGAGTCTTTTTAGATTTTCTGCAAAGATGTTTCCTAATGTTTGTCCAAAATTAAAAACTGCCTCTTGTAGTTCGAAGATTTTATGAGCGGGCATGGTATAGATAAACAAGTAATTGATGAATAAAATTGGAATACAGTTGTATGGTAGAATTAACAAACAGAGGATAAAAATCAGATGAAAGATAGGATATTGCCCCATGTTCGTCCATATTTTTGTAACTGGGGACTCTGAAATATTTGCTTGAACCTTATTAATTGTAGAATTTGAATGATTGGTAGGTTCGCAGTTCTCCTGTTTGATATCTTTAGGGAGTGGTGTGATATGATTGAGCTGGTTGTCAGGTTTACAGTTCTCCTGTTTGATCGTCAATGGTTTTATTAGAGATATGTCGGCGGTAATTGGTTTAGGTTGAGATGTGTGATCGTTTCTCTGACGTGGATGTGGTAATTTTGGCATTGTTTGTGTGGTGTGTACGCTGTGCTTTATGTACGAATCTTGTTTTGCTTTGGTGCCTGTGTCGGTATTTTTACGTGAAGGTTGGTTGTATTCATCGATTCTTCTAGCGAATCGGCAGGTGGGACAGGTTTTTACTTGTTTTGCGATGTCTTGTGTCATGTTCTGCCAATAATATTGTGATGAGATGAGCCTCGTCATCTTGGAGATATTTGGATGGTGGTGTTGAGTGTGTACGGACTTAAGAAGTCTGGTTGTAAGTGAACTTGGGACTATAGTTTTAAGTACTCCTTTTCGGGAGACGGTGCGCAGTTTATTGTGATCCATAGTCACGCGAGATTTTCCCGGTGGAGAAGACTGTTGGCTCTGTATGAGTGGCGCATCTAGAAAGCCACAAAATGGGATACGAGTTCCAACGCCCGTTTCATATTGTTGTACTCCATTTATGCTACGGACCTCATATTCGTATCTTGACAATCTTAACCTCCATCGAAACAATCTGCCTGACGGAGCTTTGATCTCTTTCAACCACTGCAATGCGGAATGGTCAGAAAATATTGTAAACTTTCTGCCCATTAGACAGGTGCGGAAATTATCCACACTTTCCACAATGGCTAGGCATTGTAGTTCCAAGTCTGAATAATTTCGCTCGTGACTACGCAGAGATCGGCTGAAATGTTGAACGGTGTATGTCTTCCCATCAGGGTAGACTTGTTTAAGAACGCCTGTAATGCTGAATGTTGAGGTGTTACAGTACACCTGGCATGGCAGACCTTCCTGGTAAAGGTGTAATGTGGGGTGTGTGGTAAGGTTTTCTTTCAGGTTAGTGAACGCTTTCTGGCATTCGTCATCCCAGACCCACATGACATCCCTTTTTAGAAGATTGACAAGTGGCGTCCGCAAGCGGGCGTGGTCTGGAATGAACTCTTTATAGGCGTTCACAGCTTTTAGGAAAGATCGCAATGTTTTTCGATTGTGTGGTTGTTTGGTGACGTGAATTTTTTCTATGTTTTGTGTAGACGGGATGATTGTATTATTCTTAACGGTTGTGCATGCGCTTGTTTGTCGTTGTTGTTGTCTTTTGGCGTGCGTGTTGCGTTTGTTGTGCGGGTTGTGTGTGTTACCGTTGTGTGACGACGTATGGGTGCGTGTGTTGTGAGTGTGAAAACCGTCCTGTGGTTTTATGTGTTGTGGGCATAAAGTATTGGCAATTGGATTGAGTGAAAAGTTGCGTGGTGTGAGATTAGAATGGTGGCATGTAAATATTTGGGGTTTGGGCAATGAATGCAGGCAAGGGTTTCCATGTGTGAAAGCGTTGGGTGCTGTGCGAGTCTTTTGGGACAGGTTTTGGCCTAGCCCGTGCTTGCATTCATTTGATACATGTTTAAAGTGGTAGATGGTATTAGACAATGGGACGCCAAGTTGGAAAATAGTGCCGCGATTATAATTTAGTTTTAATTTATATTGATAAAGGGTTTTTAAGGTAAGAACTCCAAATGGCAAGGATGCATTTACCACGTGGAAGTTCTCTCTACGGGTTATTTGGCCTATTGTCAGAGGGAAAGTTAAATGTCCTATTATTTTCGTAAAACTATTTAGGGTGGATAGATCAAGGGAAGGTTTTTTAATACTTAAGTTGGGAAGTTGTGCTTTTAATCTATTGTATAAATGATACGGCATTATGTTCGAACCTGCGTCTGGTTCAATTAGAAAGGTACATGGTAGGTCCTGGGTCAGATATAAGTCCAAAGTCAATTTGATGGTGTCATTGGGTGGATTGCCTACCTTAGTCTCGAAAGGACTCCACTGTGGCGTCTTCGGCTTGGTATGGCTGGCTTGGAATGTCTGTTGGACCGGATCGGGACCGTTTGCACTGTCCGCGCGACTGAAAGGGAAATCTAGTCATTTGTACTGCTTCCATTCGAGTGGACCGCGTTGTCGGTACACTGGGCCCGTGTCGCGTGGACTGCTTCCGGGTGTACGGATACGGCATGGCGGGTGGCGACTCCTCGGTGGGCGTCAGGTTGTTCGGACACGTACCGGCGGTGCGGGCGTCGGTTGCCCCGAGGGTGGCGCTCCGGAAGACCGCTTCCAGTTGCGTGGATCTTGCCCCTTGTAGCGCGGCGGTCAGTTCTAAAATTACCGTCGCCAGGGTATGTCTTGTCGCTTCGTTCGTTGTCAGTCTCTTTCCGCTCGTTGCCCGTTTCTTCTCTCTTGGTTTGTCATTGCCTTTTGGTTTGCTGGTGTCTGGGCTAATTTCCATTTTGATCCTGATTAAGCTCCATAATCTTAATCCTGTCGACTTAACCGTTCTGTGGCAATATCGTTGCGGAATTTCTTGTTGTTCGATTTGAATGGTGAGGATTGGTTGAAACGCAGTCGTTGAGTGGTAAGTGAAGCACACAGTTAGGAATAATCAGGACACATGATGAGGTTTGAAAATAAAAGGCAACTGGATTGGAGGAAAGAAAGCTTGAGAAGAGCTGAGCGATTTGACTTATTAATTATCTGATCACATGGCGGTGATTGTACTTAGCTACGGGATGAGCAGAGGGGGAGAGGTCCAGAGCCGATGTCACCTCCTTGGGAGCCAAAGCGTAACTGACAATTCTTGCTTTTCGATTTAACACCAAGATTCAGTTTCTCTCTGATTGGTTGAGAGATGATCACATGATCTTTTCCTATTGGTTGACCTACTTAAGGTGCTGTCTTCTGATTGGACCGCGGTTCTCTTTGGTGAAAGATATGGCCTGCCTGATAGGAAGTGTCGGTTGCTATTTCGATTTTATTTACTTCCGTGTTATCAAATACGTCCTGTCTTTGCCGGAAATGTTGGGCGTCTCTATACTAATATAACTGCTGTGGATACCAGATACGTCCTGCTTTGTCAGGAAGTATTGAGTGCATCTTGACTAATATAACTTCTGCGGTCACTAGAGACGTCCGGTCTCTGCCCCTGCAATATTGACACAGGGGTACCCAGAATAGTCGTGCCAGCTTTAGGCCTACTTCCTATATCTTAATGCTACTTGCTTTCCTCCAGTTACCTTGTTCTTTATTAAGTCTTTGAATATCATACATGGTGCATACATAGTGGGTCGGGGTTGCATTTAATTATATACAAATTATGACATATATAATGAAATGGAACTTCTGGATCAGGTAACTGAATGTACTGATGGCTCGCTGTTATTTATCAGAAAAAGCAACAATCTGTTGACTTTAATTTCCAGATAGATGCCACTTTCTTGAAAGATCAAGACCACCCATCACGTGAATCCAATTCATTCGATAAGAAATATATCACCCCTCCCCTGAGATTTTTTTAAAATATACATATAGACCCTATATTCAAGCATTAGTAGAAAACTGTCATTTATCAGAAAAAGCAACAATCTGTTGACTTTAATTTCCAGATATAGGCCCCTTTTCTTGTAAAACTAAGACAAACCCACCACGTAATTTCAATCCATTCTATTAGAGATATTTCACACCCTGAGGTTTTATATACACATGTAAACTCTATTCAAGCATTAGTATAAAATTGCCATCTATCAGAAAAAGCAACAATCTGTTGACTTTAATTTCCAGATATAGGCTTCTTTTCTTGAAAAACAAGATAAACCCACCAAGTAATTTCACAATCCATTCTATAAAGATATATCTCACCCCGAAGTTTTATCTACACATATAAACCTTATATTCAAGAATTAGCTGAAAACTGCCATCAAAAAATCGCATTTTAAAACATATTTTCATTCAGAGACAATGCGTTAATTTTAGATTCCGCCGCACAGTGTCCATCACAGCGGGTACACTAATAGAGAAAACGTCACCCAGCTCTTTTATTTCCCAATATTTAGACATGTACGTGACGTCAGAAGCTTTGACGCCATAGATCGGGTGTCGTCTGCGAGAATATAGAAACCACCTGTTCCGTTACCATACCAATTCTTGTACAACCAATCACATCTTTTGTTACATCTTTTGTTCCAGAAGTGAGTCGCTCGGAAACCAGTGTGTTGTTAAACCCTTATTGAAAAAAATATTATTTTTTTTATTTTAATGATTTTATGAATTTTAATGAAATAAATAATAAGAAATAAAAACATTTGAGCATGAATGTTTATTTTTCACAAAAATCAAACTTCTACTGTCCTTACTGCGCGATGAAAAAATATTGAGAAGACTTTACTCATCAGTGGTGAACCCTCTCAGCGGTTTCGCCAATTTAATCTACCAGACCGCTTCTTAGAGCTCTAATACTGTATTGGATCATCCTTCTGATATATGCTACACTGAAGGGTGGAATTTTAGTAATGGTATTCAGAAAAACTATGTACATAAGCTTTTAGGATAGTAGAATTACATATAAATATTTGCATCGAACAATGCTCTTCCGCAAACAATAAGGGCAAAGCCAGTTAGGCATAAATTAATATGAAGCAATAACGGGCAATAAAGAAACATTCGTGATTAAATGCTTTCATTTCTTCTATTTAGATGGCGCGTTATTGCTTTATGAAAGAAACAATGTTATTACACACACGCACAAACCTTTATTAGAGATCAAGCCCCATACAGGATTCTCCCAGTATAGCAATGGTTTTAATTGAACAAAAATCAAGTACTATATACAATTCACACACACAAAAACCTTTATTAAGACACACAGGTCTTACAGAGGATTCTCCTTGGGGTTACAAGACGGAGAAACCTATGAAAGTGGGAAATATACAAAGGGGTAAAAATGGAGAAAGATTATATACACATGATAGATATATACAGATTATTATTTGAATGATCCTATGGAAAATAAAATATGGATTTGAAAGAAAAAAATTTTTTGGAAATACTATATACAATTCAGTATTAACATGAGCCTAAAAAAAGAAAACTATTTACACATGTTTCTCATCCTTCTCGCCTTCTCACAAAATTTGTATAAATCTATTGTGTTTACTTTTCACCTTTTCTGACAGCAAGGCATAGATTGATGATTGATTAGCACTCGTATTATTAAAAAGTAATTTCCTTTCTTCATACAGATGATTGCAGGTAAAATATAGTGAGTTAGTTCTGACTCAAAATCAAACAATGTTATTACGGAGAGTTTAAGAGCGAATAAGAGAATAATTTTGTTGTTGTTGTTAGTGTACATCAAGTCGAATTCGACTTTTAGTGACTATATGGACAAATATTCCTTAATTTTATCTGTTGGGGCCATCGCTCGTAGCGCATCTAGTGACTTTCCGGTAGCTTTCTTGATCCCTTCTAGCCATCTCATCGCATGTCTTCCTATCTTTAGTGTTCTTCTCTAGTTTTCTCTAACATTAACATCTTTCCGCTTTTCTCTAATTATATTTTCGAAGTAGTTCAGTCTTTGTGTTTATATATTTGGATTCTAGCGATCTTCATAGATTAAAATTTCATTTGATATCGAAATATGTAAATTAGAAACTATTTTAGACGCGTAAGATTCTTTTTGAAATTAAACAATTTCTACTGCCCTTACTGCAATGGAAAAATTAATGAGAGTAATCAATTGCAGTAAGGGCAGTAGAAATTGTTTAATTTCAAAAAGAATCTTACGCGTCGAAAATAGTTTTTAATTTTCATAACAGATGGTGCGCTAGTGCAGCGTAATATTGAAATATGTTTTCTTTTATCTGTCCAAGTCAGTCTGAATAGCTTTCTTTCTCTATATAAACAATTATTTTCTTTCCATTTTCTGAGAGCCCATCTCTCACATTCATAAGTGGCCACAGGAAATAACAATACCTCTACAATTCTCTTCTTCTTCGTCTTAAATTAAATGCCTTTATCTTTCATAATACAGTCGAAATTGGATAATTCGAAGCCCAAGGGACCCCAAAAAAATCGAATTATCCAAAAATTCGAATTAAAAACGGAAATTCTATTTATAGGAAATTCTAGGGACCAATATAAATATCCGAATTGAAGACGTTTTCAAATTAAAGACGTTTAAATTATCCAAGTTCTACTGTATTGTATATATATATTTTTTTACAAGAACGAAAAAAATGTATTAAGACCAAAGCAGAAATGTAGGGTACACACAGGAATAATAGTAATAGTACCAGGAATAAGCAATGTTATTATTATTTTTTTAAAGCTAATCATATTTAATGTAATATGAAATTTATGTAAATTCGAAACTATTATAGACGCGTATAATTCTTTTAAAAATTAAACAATTTCTACTGCCCTTACTGCAATGGAAAATTAATGGGAGGGCCTCGGATGGCGCGCTAATTCATCATGAAATTTATATACAGGAAAACTTAATTAAGACATCTTTCATAATATTATCCAATTTCATCATTACACCTATTCCTAGTGTTATTCCTTTTACTTCCTCTAAGCAAACTTCCATCTTATCAATTATGGATCCTAAGAATATGAAGTGAGATCACACACACACACAACAATATAGTTTTCCTAATGAATTATCTATAGTTATAATTTGGGTTTTGTGATAAAACTTTACTATAGTCAATGTGTGTCAACAACAACAAAAAGCTTTATTAAGACCTTTAACTTTTATATACAGATTCTCCACGCATAAATGTAAGGGTCATGCAGGAATAACAGTAATGGTGGTGGTGTCTTGTCCAGAACAAGGTTGTTACATGTGTCTATTCATTTCTGTTGTCTACACTTTTCTATTTCTCCTTCTACTTCATGTATTAGTTTTATGAGGTTTTGACTATTTTCATAACTGTTTTCCTCCATTATAGTTGCTATGAGTTGGTCTCTCTTTTTTATCTGTTCTTGTATATTGCTATTTGTGTAATAGGATATCCAGTTATTTTTCTCTTGCCTCTTGGGGTGGATTGTTTTGGGAAAACAGTAAATAATACCAGTAATAAACCATTGATAAAGAGTGAGCAATCTCTCGAAATATTTTAAGAAAATTTTTTTTTCTTTACTTCTTCTTTTTTTATAAAAATGGAAAAAAAAGCATTGCTATTATTAGTATACTTTTAAAATCTAATCAAATATAATGGTATACGAGGTGTGTTCAAAAAGTATCGCGACTTTTGAATTTTCGCGGGTTACGTATATTCGAATTTCGATCTTTTTGTGGCTTTATGTTGGTACTCATGTCTCTCACTTATGCCGACAAGCTCGGCCATTTTGAATGTTCACTTAATTGTTGACAGATGCTTTGATTGCAGGTGTTTTGGATCGTCTTCGATTTTTACCTATAAAAAATGAATCAAAGAACCTGTATCAAATTTTGTGTGAAAAACGAAATTAAGTGCGCGGATGCATTCCGAATGTTGACTGTGGCATACGGAGAAGCTACCTTGGACCGAAGCAACGTTTATCGGTGGTACAAAATGTTCTCAGGAGGCCGAGAAGATGTGAACGACGAAGAGCGTGCCGGACGCCCGAGCACTTCAACAACAGACGAAAAAATTAATGAAGTGGAGAAAATGATATTGGCCAATCGTCGAATCACCGTTAGAGTAGTTGCTGAGGACCTAAACATATCGATTGGCTCGTGCCATTCGATTTTTATCAATGATTTGGGCATGAGACTGGTCGCCGCGAAATTCATACCAAAATTGCTCAATTGCGACCAAAAACAGCATAGCATGAACATTGCTAATGAGATGTTGGACTCTGTCCGCGACGACCCAAATTTGCTCCAGAGGGTCATAACTGGTGACGAAGCGTGGGTTTATGGTTATGACGTGGAAACCAAAGCTCAATCATCTCAATGGAAGCTGCCGCACGAACCAAGACCGAAAAAAACGCGCCAAGTTCGGTCGAATGTGAAAGTTTTGCTGACAGTTTTCTTCGATTGCAGGGGCGTGGTGCATCATGAGTTCTTGCCACAGGGTAGAACGGTCAATAAGGAATATTACCTGCAAGTTATGCGCAATTTGCGCGAAGCAATCCACCAGAAACGCCCGGATTTGTGGAAGAACAAAAATTGGCTTTTGCACCACGATAACGCCCTTGCTCACACATCGTTGCTTGTGCGCGACTTTTTGGCCAAAAACAACACACTAATGATGCCGCAGCCACCGTATTCCCCAGATCTGGCTCCTTGTGACCTTTTCTTGTTCCCTAAACTGAAGAGGCCCATGAAAGGACGACGTTACGCTACGCTTGACGAGATAAAGACGGCATCGAAGGAGGAGCTGAAAAAGATTTAAAAAAATGATTTTTTGAAGTGTTTCGAAGATTGGAAAAACCGTTGGCACAAGTGTATAATATATCATGGGGATTACTTTGAAGGCGACAAAATAGGTATTCATGAATAAATAAATAATATTTGAAAAAACACAAAAGTCGCGATACTTTTTGAACACACCTCGTATATAATATGAAATTTATATATAGGAAAACTTAATTAAGACAATCAAGATAATAAATAGATTAATCTGAGTAAATTGGAGGAAAGTAATTTTCTTATACCTGGATTTACCCAGGAGTCTCTGTAAGTATGTGTGTGAAGCATAAATATATTTTTTTATTTTTTTTATTTATGCACCCCTTTTTCTATCATTCATCTTAGGTTTAAATGAGTCAAAAATCTTAATTTTTATCTAAATTTTTTTCGAAATTTTCGTAAAAAAGAGTACAAATTTTAATTATTATATTTTAATAACATTTTTCAAAGAGAATATAAGTAATTAATATTTATTAGGTTAGCCCAGTAGATTCCACGTACATGTGTCATCAACTACCCAGGTTATCTTTTAAATATAAATCTTTTATATTTTATTCTGTTGAATAAGTCTTCTTCTTCTTTCTTATCTCCACTCAATCATATTAAGGTATTAAGCTTGTAGAGCTTGTTGATGGTGTCTTCTGGGGATGAGTAGAGCTCATCAAAGGAGATTTGACATCCATAATGATTAGGTGAAGTATAATGTATCTGCTTTTGTCATTGAGACTGAAAGCACTACTCAGTAACAGGCCGACTTAGCTCCAATATGAAATGGCCGCCTCTGACATGAGGAACAGACACCATCTTCAGCCGCTCCTAACATGGAGTAAAGACACTGCTCATCCTGTATCCCTGGATCAGGAGCCCTTACAAGGCACTATCAGCCGGGCCAGCTGAACCCAGGTTTTTTAGCGAGCTTGTTACTGCTCCCTCACTTCCATCAATAATTGACAATATGACCCAGAATAAGTATATTGCTACGGCGTTTTATGGTTTCCACAAGTCCATATCTCAGAAGAAGGCCAAGTGATACTCACTCCTCACTTTCTTACTGCTACTCTTTTTGTGTTGATTTCTTGCTTCCCTCTTTCTTATTATTATTATTTTTTTTCCTTTTCTTGTTTTTTTTTTTTTCTTTCTTTCTCTTTTTACTCTGTATATATCGCTATTTCCGTTGTCTCACTGCTTTGTTCTTATGCATACCTCTGGTGAATCCTGTATAGGGTCAGTGACCCTAAATAAAGGCTTTTTTGTTGTTGTTGTTGTTGTTGTTGTTACTGCTCCCTCTCCTCCTTTTTCATTCGGGCTTGGGACCAGCAAAGTCAGAGTTTGTTGAATAAGTGCCCACAAGAAATACCAAGTGGAGGTCCAAATTATGAAGTGATGTCAAGAAGTTAATTCTTATTAGAATTTTTTTCCACGGGAATGCTTATCTTAGATTTCTGATTTCTAGGATGATGTCCATCTGGAATCTTTGGCAATATTGAAAAGCTGGGCAGATATCAAACCTTCGTGAACCGGTCAAAATGTTCCACGGACCGAACAACGGTTGAAGAACACTGTCTTCTATATTTTTAATCCAAGTAGAACTGTATGTCTTGAATACTCTAACACTCATTACAAGGACTGTAGAAGATTGTCTGTTCCAGGACCCCCCTCCCTGAGAGTCCCCCAGACTCAGCCTCGGAGCCTCCCTTTTCTCCGCCTGATGAAGGTGAGAACCCACAATTTTCCTTGTTTTAGAACTTCCCAATCAACATCTGTATCAGTTCTTGAAATTAAAGCTTCTTCGGCCAGTAAATATTTTTATTATGAGAACGCCTTTGCGACCTTTATTTGCTCCTGATGAAGACAAAAGTGTTTTGTTGAAACGTCGAAATAATAAAAAGATTTACTGGTCGAAGAATCTTTAATTTTAAGAACTATTAATGCCGGCAAGGCAACTTCTACATGATCTGTAGCAGTGTTAAAATATTCACACTTTCCTGCAATTATTTAACTTTTGTACTATTTTTCACATAGTTTTAACGGATGTGTACTCCAGCCAACGCTAGTAACGCCGAAATACCAACCCATGTGTGAACAAAGATACCAGCCTGACCCATGTGGGACCAAAGAGACTATCCTGACCCATGTGTGACCAAAGAGACTATCCTGGCCATGTGTGCCCAGAGCCCAGCAAGCTAGGACCCGGGGGCAGGATGCAGCAGCAAGCTGACCTCTCCCACTTCCTGCCATACGGCAACACCCAGCCCCTCAAGCACATCCCCGAGCACCACAACATCCCACCCAGCGTAAGTTCCACGAGATCCACAAGTAAGCACAGAAGGAATGTATCCTCAGAAAGATACCCAAATATAGTGGTGAAGAATGGAACATATTTAAAACATTTTTTATTGAACACTTTCAAAAATTACAGGTTCAACATAGCAGAATGTTTAAAAAACTAAATATATTATATACAATTGAATTCATAAAAAACAATGGTTAGAAAATTCTTATACGAAGTCTTCTTCTTTAGGTCCTCCGGATCCGGGCGAAAGGTCCTCTTGCTGGAAGGTCCACCTCTTCTTTGTTCGGGTTGACATTTCCTCCAGTCCTTGAGTGGTTATACCATCATGGCTCGGTTGTAGGTGAGGCCTATAGCCTCCATAGGACCTTAGGAAAACATAGTACTGGGAAAATATACTTAGGAAATTTTTATCTTGGCCAAAAGGCCGAGAAGCAATGGAACATATGGGATGGACAATAGAACTGGAGAATCTACAACTCTTTTAGCACCGGATAAAATACAGTTTGTAAATAACTAAAGGCCAATATATTATCAAACAGAACAATTAGTGCTCCAGTTTTATATTAAAGGTGAAATTATTCCAGAGTTAATAGTATCGCGAGAATTTCTACAACAAAACTAAATGGAAATATGGAAAATATTGAGAAGGCTCATCAGTGGTGAACCCTCCCAGCAGTATCATCAGGTTGATTTAGATGTGAACCTTTCCAGTTGTTTTTCTCAAATATTAACCTTTCAATAAAAATGGTGTATACACTCATGGACAAAATTTAAGGAAGTTGTACCTTTTAGCATGTATATCTGAATTCAAACAATAACTCTGAAATATATCTGATACACAGAGATCTTTATTGAAGACACACGAAATAACCAAGTGTGAACAAAATTATTTTTGTCTCATTCAAAAAAAAAAAAAAAAAAGACAACGGTGACATTTAAGACTTTCCACTTCGTTAAGTTTTGCCCATGAGTGTATATTGTTGCACTAAGTTGCAGCTTTGCCGGGTCATCGACCTTGGTTTCCTTCTTCTTGGTGTTATACACGTTTCCCGAGCGGGTTTCCATAATTAAAGCAAATATGATGCAAATGAAAGTAAATTACCTTTCAAAGTTATTGTGTTGATTTATTCGTTGTCTTCCTCGTAGTTCGTGATCCTCAGTCTTCGTGTAGGTCCTCTTTCTCACCAATCAACAACCAAGATATAGATACAATAAAAATATAACAAAAGGAATGATACCATAGTATATAATTATTTTAAAATAAATATTAAATATCATATAATATTTTGAATAAATGTGAGGCGCATCAAAATTGATGCAACAATATTGAAGCAATACGAACATAATTTTATTTCAGCAAACAGCACCTTTATCAATGATTGTTTGTCCTGTGCTCGTCTGAATATTGGAATAAAATTATGTTGTTAGAGATATCCAAGCTTCTCCTCTCTTGTATTGAAAGTAAATCCTATGGATCGCGCTATGTACGCTATGTACTCTGTACCATCCACCAACTACGTATACCAGGGTTTGGATGCTGCGACAGATGAGTCCTGTGCTGTCCCCACCGGCTCTGGCCCAGCTCCAGACGCTGTCCGCCCCACTGACCACCCTCTTCTCCAGGTACCTCCGGTCAGCCGTCTGGACTACTGTGTGTGACCCCTCATTGTGCAGCTCGGAGGACTTCTTGCAAGAATCCGCCAAGAAACGTCGACTTTCCGAGTCGTCGAGGTCCGGCATCCTGGTCAAGACAGAACCTGGTAATATCAGCCGGAAATTTGAAGAACAATAATGTTTCTTAGAATTCCTTATGATAATCTTCTTCAACGGCGTTATCAGTTCAGACATAATAATATTTCAATTACCATAATCTATTATAGTGTCCACTCCCGCTGGAAATGGTGGCAATTTCTTTAACGCCACTTTCCAATAATTAAAATATATTTCTGTGTGCAGATCTTATATTATTATAATAAAATGGAAAGACCTGGCTCTCATTAGTGGTTAGCCCTTCGCAGTAACTTCGTGGTTAAATCTCCAGACCGGCCCACTATTGTTATTGGCTGATCTCCCTATATAGTCTGTATTTATTAAGGGATATAGTAAATGTATTAAAAATAAAGAAATCATATCCTGACCAGGAGCACATGTGCTTTACAGAAGGCAGAGCGGCATCTGGTGGAACAGAAATCAACTAAACATTGATTTAGCCTGTACCCTGTTATTTGGCCAACCCAATTTCTTGATAAATCGAGAAAAGCCATCCACGAACGCGTTTCACGCTGTTGGCGCTCGTCAGCGTGGAGTAGGCTGTACCATTGCGACCAAAAAGAATTTTGATCCCAGAGGCTTCCTGAGAAACCAAGAAATGGGTATTTAAGGCCAAATTTAGGTAAATGTATGTGTTGGGAAAGTAGACCCATAAACTTCTAGGATTGTATGTAGGTGCAAACTAAATAAACGACTTAATGCATTGAGAGAGGACACGAAGACGATGACATGTTGTCTCACAGTCCTGTTCTATGTCTTTAATCGTTAATCCAAGTTCCAAGATTCAAAATAACTTTATTTGGTACCACTCAAAAAGATCAACCTAGTTTATAATATTTACAGTGGATGATATGTAAACAGGTTCTTCACATCCACACATTGTATTTACATATTTCCAAGGTTAGAGTCCTGTGCGGGATCTTGAATCCGGAGTGTTCTCTCTTCTAAGATGGGCTGTTATCCTCATTTATTTTTAATAGCTCTACATGTTTTTTTCTTTCATTTTTTCCCCCCACTTGTCAACATTTGTTATCAATTGATATAGAATTTGCCTTGGCTTGGGTTTCCTTCTCTTTGGTTCTTGTTTGTAATTTAATCATTAAAGAGACATAAACTTTGAGGATAGTAAAAATATTAAAATAATACAACATGTTTCGGGAGATGACTTTACTTTTAGTAATGTTATCTCAAGCTTCGAGCATCTCTGCCCTTCTACTGAAGTATATAAAACGAATAATAATAAACTTTATTTCTCTACTCCTGTAGAGAGCTTGAAATAATATTAATAGAAAGAAACTCTTCTTCAGAAACCTGTTGTATTATTTCGATCTATATTCAGAGGAGATTTAAATCGATTAAACAGTATAGTAAAACGACACTTGAAGTTACACCGCATGAGTTTCTTTTAAACGAAAAATCAATATTTTTTTTATTTCAAGGTGAAATATCGACGAATTCTAACCTTTTTGGATGAGGTATGAAAGGATGAATTATGAAGAGTAATGATGAACGGAAAAATAAAAGTGTCCAGGGATGGGAATTAGAACCACTTTTATTTTTCCGTTCATCATTACTCTTCATAATTCATCCTTTCATACCTCATCCAAAAAGGTTAGAATTCGTCGATATTTCACCTTGAAATAAAAAAAAAAATTGATTTTTCGTTTAAAAGAAACTCATGCGGTGTAACTTCAAGTGTCGTTTTACAATCACAGGCCGCAGTGTATTATATTGTAAACAGTATAGTTTTGAAAATCATTTGTTGTGTGCGTGGTTGGAAGTTGGTTTTGAAAAATACAGCTAAATTAACAAATAGTTTATTTAAGTATCGACGTTTCTGTGACTTACTGTCATTCTCCTCAGAGAGGGATATAACAGTATGTAGATAACTGTCACCGCAATATGTGTCATCCAGGTCTGTCCCCAGACATGGGGGCCCACGACGACGACTACGCCCTGGAGACCACACAGGATTCCATGTTCCTCGACCCCAACTACCAGTGCATCCGCTTCCAACCCTTCCAACAGAACACCTGGGTGACTCTACTCGACGCTTCACTGAAAGAACTGTACGTAGGAACGTCAGCCTCTCTTCGATTATAGCTTCATTTTCTCCCTTAGTCTCAAAATCTTTGTTTGTCAAAAAGGATGACGTCTTCCTTTATAAATGAAATTGCAACAAATTTTAATAGCATGTTCCACTTTCCTTATAATTCTCCATAAAATTTACAATATATTCAATCTTAAATTATTTAAACTAGAAAAAGAAACCGTTTACGGAGTATTTAATTAAGTAATAAAAATAATTTTCTGCAATTCTTCAAAAACACGATGGAATGAATGTATGTGTTACCATCCATCAATCTAAGAAGCCAGCTGACTGAATGTGCGCAGGCCTACCCCGAACTACCGCGTGGACGCAGACAAGGGCTTCAACTTTAGCAACGCAGACGAAGCCTTCGTGTGTCAGAAGAAGAATCACTTTCAAGTCACAGTCCACGTCCAGAGTTTCGGTGTTCCTAAGTACATCAGGACTCCTGACGGTGTGCTCAAGGTGGACAACTTCTGTATCCACTTCTATGGAGTCAAGGTAGGGGCCGTCCCTTTGTCTTCACTATACCTTTGTTGGAATAGAACAGGGCCACATGCGGCTCTTTGGATGTGAAGCTGCGGCTCTTTATATACAGTTAAACTTGTCTATAGCCTCCTCTTGGCACTAACCAAAATAGGGTGCTATAGAGAGGGGGTGCTATTGACAGGTAACTTTTAATGTAAATCGCATCGTACTACGTACGGCGCTATAGAGAGGAAGGCGCTAATTATAGGGGGCGCTATAGACAGGTTTAACTGTAATTCCATAGGCAATAATTATTTATGCGAATACTATTTATTGTTGGCATGGAAAAATTTTGTGGCTCTTTAAAAACTTTGAAATTTGTAATTTTTTACTCTTCCGACTCAAAAGTTTGCCGACCCCTGGAATAGGATATCCTCACCAGAGGAGAATTAGGGTAAAATTATGAAAGGTATTAAAATTACAAAATTGTATTTTCACATTTTTTTGGATTTTTTTTTTATGTTAAATCTCTCTAACCCTTTTCCTATAAAACGAGCATTTATGAGTAAAAGGAGCATTTTTTGACATTTTTTAAAATAATTATTGTTGAAAACCACGGTTAATTCAAAGAAAATAGAGGCGATTAATTTCATTTCTTATAAAACTGATATAAAAGAAGAAAGAGGTTCTGCGGTAATAAAATGATTGAATATTTTGTCATTTGTAATTTTTTTTTTCATTTTTACTTATAGTTTTCTTGGAAAAATAGAATTCAACAAAAATATTCGAACAAAACCTTCCACAGGTTTGCATCTATGCAGCGTTTGGTTCAATTTGGTTGAGTCATTCGGCTGTTTAATATATTTATAGTAAAACGGACATCTCTCATACATCAATGTCTTTATGCGATAATTAAAGTGATTGTATTTGTATTATATAATATTATAAATCAAAAAGTATCCATCATGTGTGTAAGACCCTATTTATAATGTGTGCATTATGGATCCAATTTGAAGTGTATCATAAAATTGATTATTGATTTAGCCTATGAATCCTCATTTATATACTGCGATATAGATTTATTTCTAATTCAAAGTTACCAGAATAGATTATTGATTCTATTATTGATTATTGATGAGTGAATATTTCTTTGTGCATCACCATTTATGTGTATTCTTATATAGAGAGCACAATTTAATTCATAATAGATCTACAGGGCTTTTCTAAAGTTAATAAACAAAATTATTCTATTGTAAATTTTAAAAATTGATTGATAGATGAAAATTTTTCTTCATCTAATAATTTGCATAAACTTCATCGTAAACTTTTGTTTTTTTAATTTATTAATCAACCAGGCGCGATATTAAAATATATGCGCCTATTACAGAGAAAAAAAAGCAACAAACAAATTAAAACTTAGAATTAAATATTTATAAATTTACATGTATATCAATCGACAGAGTTTATAAAATTTATATAGACAAAGTGGCTGATGTAAGAGAGTTAAATCATTTAGATCAGGGAACACAATCGATGTCTCACTTTTGCAAAGTTCGAACAATCGTAAACGTTTTGAGGTATGTATAATATGCAATTTGAATATGTATTTATTTCTAAGAAGATATAAAAATCTGACGGTGGAGAGTTTCTTTAATGAAAAGGTAAAATCTTGGTGAGCTTTGTGACAATAATGTTATTCAACAAGTTGGGTACGAATACGTATTGTATTCAGCCTGTCAAAGGACGTTATTGTCCGAAAGCTCACCAAGTTTTTACCTTTTCATTAAATAAACTCTCCACCGTCAGATTGTATTTCTTCCTAGAAATGATACCCGTCGATTCCTCCTATTGAAATATGTATTTAATGCTTACATAATACAAGGTTGTCCAAAAAGTTCGTAAACACTTGCAAAAAATTGAAATACCAATACTATTCGCCGTTATGTATAATGTATTTGTATATTCGAAACTATTATAGACGCGTAAGATTCTTTTGAAAATTAAACAATTTCTACTGTCTAATTCTAATTTCAAAAGAATCATACACGTCTATAATAGTTTCGAATATTCATAACAGATGGCACGCTAATGCATCATAATATAATGTATTTGTATTAGGTATAAGGTAATTGTATTATGTATTATTACTTTTTTTCTTGCATGTATCCTACATTTCTGCTTGGAGAATCTGTATAAGACTAAAAGGTCTTAATAAAGTTTTTTGTTGTTGTTGTATTATGTATTCAAAGGGCAATAAGAAAAACAACGTTTTGAGAAAAACACGAACTTTGGGACAACCTTTTACTAAATTTATATCTTTAATAATCTTCCCTTGACTTTTTTCAAGAAGCCAGGATTTTACTCTTTGTTCCTTAACTTCTGGATACCAGTGTATTTCTATTGCCTCTCTATCTCTGTGTTTAAAGTGTATTCTGTAGTAATGTGGACGTTGCCATGTAGCTAAAGGTGACCTATATGACTTGGCAGGTGGAGGCTCCCAACCAGACGATCAAGGTAGAACAGTCTCAGTCCGACCGCAGCAAGAAGCCTTTCTATCCTGTACTGTAAGTAACAACATCACAGACATTAATGTTCTACAGACAATTAACATATTTTTTACAATAAAAAAACCTCTGTGAAACCCCCAGGACTATTATAAAAAAGCTGAGACAATGGAACCTAATGGAGATCGTTCAAACTACTCGAGGAATAAGCAACAACAAATTACAATAAAAACGCAGTCTCCGAGGATAAATTTATTATTCATCAAATGTTCTCTCAAGCTTTTGGGTAGTGTGAACTCTTCTACAAGAGTATACAAATTAGTTTGTATGCTCCAGTAAAAAGGTTCACAGTACCCGAAAGCTTGAGAGAACATTTAAGAAAATGAGAAACTTATCCTCGGAGACTGCGTTCTATTGTAATTAAAATTTCAGAGGATTCTTCCGATATTTAACATAATTTTATTGACATATTGTCAGTACATGCAGAAGTGCACACTATGCACTATTTTTTAAAAATAAATAATTATATATATACAACTATATGTATAAAATTATTTTTAAAATAATAAAGTAATAAAAAAAATCTAGAGGTTTTGGTATTAAAATCAAAAATACATATCCTGACCACGAGCACATGAGCTTTTTAGATGGCTTAGCGTCATCTGTATCAACCTTGATTTAGCCTGTTCCCTGTTATTGGGCAAACCCATTTTCTTGATAAATCAGGCTAAATCAACGTTTAGTTGATTTCTGTTCCACTAGATGGTGCTCTGCCATCTGAAAAGCTAAGTTGCTCGAGGTCAGGATATGTCTTTTTTTATTTTAATACAACTACAGTATATACAATGAATATGTACATGGCGCCTCTGCCAGCGCTGCAGAGTTTGATGGAGAATCACCAGCGGGTCTCCAGCGACACCACGCATTTCGCGATCTACGAAGAAACGTAGAAATATTCTCTAGATGTGAATAGCAATCATGTTTTGACGACTGTACTTACTATATCTACATATAGGCGCTCAGAAAGCCTTCGAATTTTCAATAATGGAGTTGGCAGGCTTACTAACTCTAGAAAATCTACAGATAGTATCTACTAGTGGTAATCTTTATTTAAAACTCGCTCAATTTTTAGGGAAGAATTCCTTTCTTCTCGGGCGCCAGAAAGCGAGATAAGATAAACAAAATATGTACGTTGAATCTTGATTTTATCTCATTCTCGTTTCATTTTACTTTCTCTCGTTTTTTGGCTGAAAATTAACTAGATTTTTTACCAGATACATAATAGACATGTAAAGAGTTAAAAACACGGAATATATATATATCTATATTAATAAAATGGAAATTTCATAAGTGGACATCACTAAAAACTTTCGTTACAATGCATCAATTTCAACCAAATTTTCAACATTTATGTAAAACGAGATGGAGCAGGTTTTGCTTAACATCAAAATATATTTCCTAACATTAACATGCGTAACTTCGCTGTTATCGATTAAATACAAAAAAAAATCAACAGAGTTAATTTTATTTATATATAAATACAAAATTAAATTTCAACAGAGTTAATTTTTTTACCTACTAGCTAATAATCTCAATCTAAAAAATATTCAATACAAGCAATTTTAAGATAATTATCATGTTTCTAATTTCGCCTAACAAATATACAAATTTATAGTGACCAACATATGCAAATTTTATCTTTGTTTTTATTTAACTTGATATCGTAAACATATACATCCATCGTAAGCATTTTTCTGTTCAGCTTCCGTGGTTTCTCTCTTCTCTGATAGTTTTTAGGTGTAGTATATTTTCTTATTACTAGACTACAAACATTCCCTCGAGAAAAACCTGGGCGAAGCCGGGTACATCCGCTAGTATATATATATAATTAACTAAATACACGATTAGTACAATTTTTATTATTTAGTTCAATTTGATAAAGCGGAATTTTGGAAAAAAAATCTAATATATTGTTACTTCGGCCGTTTGTGTACACAAGAATGTGAATGGCCGACGTCCTGGGGAGACAGAGTTTACATGAAACTTTAATAGCACATACTTGGCCTGGCCTTCCTATCCTTCCATTCCCTTCCTAGCATTCCAAGAACATAGACAAACTATTTGAGGTCTCCATTTTACTTATTGGGACAACCTAACAAAGAATTCACCAGCTTTCCTTGATCTTTGAATAGGATGTTTACTCTCGGGCACAATGGACTCGCCTTCAACCTCCGTCATTCCATCTCAGGCCGTCGAATCCGTAGAACTCATTCTATAAAGCCTCGTACAGTCCAGCCGTTGTATAAACGGTCCTTCGATCCCTCTGGACTTCTGTCTTGAGCACCCTCAGCCTAATCCAGCACCAAGAGCTATCTCGACCATTCCTGAGCTCACCACACAGCGCACTGCCTGGGCAGACTTCAACCTGACTTGATGGCTGACCCGCCCTTTCGTCCGGCGCCCATTTGAACAATGCCGCAGTGTCACCGACCAGCTTCCTTGTTTACCACTTTCTCACTCTAAGTTCCATCACCGCCCACCTTGCCTTGCCTGTTGTGACAGGAAGGGATATTTCCGATATTTCAGCCACACACCCTCTGGAAAGTGCTGCTCTAAGCAGTTATTCCGCGGCTTCGAACCATTCAAAAAATATCGTAAATATGTTTGTAATGTTAAAATTATTTTTAAAACCTCGTTTCTTAAAATAAATCACCAACACATAATTGTCTGGTTTTTAACTTTGAATCTAATTGTACGAAATATGTTAATAGAGAAATGCTGTCTTAACAGCAAGAAGTACAGATCGACGAATTGCAAGGGCAACAGTGTTTTCAGAAATCCGGAAGGATAATTAGCGATAGAGGAGATCAACATTCCTTTCAAATGAATTCTAGGACTATTGTCAGCAAGAAGGAATTGAACTTGTGACCATAACTACTGGAAAACCTTGCGGTATAGGACAAGTAGAGAAGATGCGAAAAAGTTCGTTCCTGTCTTGCCCAAAATCCCTATTGACAGACAAAGAAATGGTGCAGACATGACGTTTAGAGAGTCCTCAATAGTGCGACATAGAATGCAAAAAGTTCATCTTCCTTGTACTTTTGGTTGATATCAGAATGAGAAACATAGGCGACCTAAATAATTTATACATCAAAACCATTTAATTGACATCTGTCAATGGTAAATCATATATACAAATTAAGAGAGAGATATGAATTATGAAAAACTAAAAAAAAAACTATTTACAATTCTATACAGTCAAGGAGGCTTCCCCAACGCCTAGGAGAAAGCGACCTAAAGATCAAAGAAGTCCTTCCACAAGAATTCACCGAAGGCTTGATGAAAAACAAAGTGGGCGATACAAGAGTTACGGTTAACTCTGAAGACGACGTCACCGTTTTGTTTTCTTTGCTATTACTGGTAATAAAATAATTTTAATAAACTTCGAAGAATCGGTTCTTCGTTACTGCATTCTCAACCACCATCAACAGTCCCATTTAATACCTTCCAGCCTTGCTGCGTCTTCACTCGCGGCGAACCGTTCCATCCTTCAGTGGCGACACCAAGCCTTCTGCTCCGGCGTCGATCGCTGGCCCGTTGCCGTCACTACCAGCGACTATCACTGCGCCTGCAGCGGCCCCTGCCAAGGAGTTCCAAGACAAGGCCGCATCCATCCAGTCTTACAACCCCAAGGCCCAAAGCAGAGAACTTCCTCAGACCGCCGAAGTTATGGTAGATAAAGTATTTGACAAGCTGAGCCCTGACTCCTTCCTACATCTATATGAGAATGTTGAAAGGTATATGATAGAGTATGCGGTTTTGTTCCGCCATGACAGGGTAGAAGTCCTCGATTGTCTTATGTCTGAGCAGAGGACTATTCTGGGTGAATACCACGATCGTGCAATTGCGAGTTTTAGAAACAACAGCTTCTATCTGGGCAAAAGGCTGTCCGACTTCAAGAAGGCTTGTGACATCTCATTGAAGGATCAGCCTAGTTTAAACAATTGTAATGCACTAATTGTTGTGATTTTTATTTGACATTTATTTTTATGTCTTAATTTTCTCTCTCTCTCACACATTTTGCTTTTCTATTCTCATAAAAACAACAAAAACTGACTGTGAATTCTCATCAGTACATTTTGTCGTGCCGTACAACGTGTGTTGAGACGACACCACGTGGTACATCACGGCCATCTTGTTAACGTAAACTGTCAAACGCCACCTGTGACGCGGTCCATTCAATTCGACAACTAGGTTCGAGTTAAGTAGTGATCCATTAAATGTAAGGGCAATAAAGACAGCCTATCTGGGGATATGTGTGAAATAAAAGAAAAATATTTCGAAGGATTGCTCCGTCTTTCTCGGTTTATCAATAAACTGGGAGAAAGAAGAAGCAATTCCTACAAATATTTTCCTTTTTTATTTTCTTATCGAGATGCAGGCACGTAATGTTTATTAGCCTTTGACAGTAGGTGGGTGTCTACATCATCAAGCTTCTCTAATGTATAGAAGCAATACATAAATGAAACAAGTAAATGTAAATAGGTTCTCTATCTCCCTCGTACGTGTATTCAAATCTGTGGGTTTAACCGTGTGGTCATTCCGTCCCGAGTTAAGACAGGGTGTGTACGCAGAGTGGAACTGACCCCCGAGCATGTGATCAAGACAACGGTGGGGCGACTCCACTTCAGTGAGACCACGTCCAACAACATGAGGAAGAAGGGAAAGCCCAACCCGGACCAGCGCTACTTCTACCTGGTCATCAGCCTGTGTGCGCACGCCGGGGACCAGGCCTTCATGGTGGCAGCGCAGGCCTCCGAGCGCATCATTGTCAGGGTGCGTCATTGGGACAATACATATCTGGCCTATATTGACAACAAAATAGCTATCTCTCTAAATTTATGATATTACCTATTTCATATAGCGCTATTTTCTTTGCCTTTTTGGCTGAGATTTTAATTCAATGCTAAATATTATCTGTTTATATCATTGGATATTTTCAACCTTTCGCTTTTTCTTTTATTTCCCACTAGAGGTTGTTGGAGGAGTGTTGCACATCGTCGACTTCGACAGCCACCACCCAGGTTCGAAACCCTCTCAATGAACACTTTTTTTTGCTTTAAGGCCCCAGTCCTTACACGAGTCAAACCCTACCAGTGAATACAAGTAACAAACGAAATCTAGTACCTTGTAAGTGTAAAAGTCCAACTTATTATTAAATATGTGGACATAAGGTGCACTCTTATTGAATAAAAATATCAGGCCTTCAAGGAAAAGTAACTTTTAAAAAACTTTTTAATCTCTAGCTCTCAGGCAAGAACGCCCTTCTACAGGAGGAAACACAGCGTTCGTGCCCGAAAGCTGGAAATTAGAAAGTTTTTTAAAGGATATTTTTCCCTGGAGGCCTGATATTTTACTCAATATTGATACAAAGTATTATTTTTTGAATAAGATGCACTTACAGTAAAAGGCAGTCGCTTACTACCTAACATGATTATCAGTTAGTATAGTGTTGGCATGACCTACTGTTTCACATTTACAAGAAGATCCCTAAAGTTTCAAATAATTATAAGAAAGGAAAATGTGTGTTTCTGCGAAATGCAGCTTTAAAGGAACCATCAAAACGGTGAAATTACAGACAAAGTATCTCTAGCTGGCCTTCACTCAGGATGTACTTGGTGCTTTTACTGGCTCAAGAATGTCATCTCTTGTCCGAAGAGCCAGCCCTGCAGGTCGCTGTTTACTTTAGATTGTGAGCCGGGGCGGGAATAATTGAAATCCCCAGTAGAAATCTCCATAGCTTTGTCAAATTGATCTTCAAGAACAATTTATGCTATGTATAAAATGTATAATATATGTATATATATAAAAATAATCAATTTGACAACCAAATTGGTTCAGTTGCTCTTCATTGCTTTATTTCAATGTGTCTACTTTATTTACATTTTTATTGTAAGTAGAATGTAAAAATTTGAATAAATATTTTGTTATTAACCTGGTTTTATAAAGTTATCTCTCATTTGGATGCCCTCAGATGCGCAACGAGTAATGAATCAAAAATGTTTTACAAAAATAACTTTTTTTTTACAAGTGTCTAATAGATAAATATTCACACTGATATTTATTAATTTATGCGGCAATATATATATCATAATTTATTTTAATAAAATAAATGAAGCATCCGGGACTAAGTTTCTTATACCGTTTTTATTTCTCTAAGTGTCAGGCTAACGTGTCGCATTTAAAAGGAATGACAAGGAATATAACTTCTAGGTAACTATATAAGGCGAAAATTAAATATTTATTATATATACAGTAGAACCTCCCTTTAGCAGACACCCCGCTAGCGGACACCTCTCCACAAAGGACAGTTTTCATTTGCAAAATTACCATTTTTACAATTTAGCAACTCTCCGGGAATAGGACACCTCTCCCTAAAGGATACTTTGGCTCTGCAATTAGGAGTTCTTTACAGGGAGGTTCTACTGTATATGCAAAATTTTATTTTATTTACAAATTTTAAATCGTATATATGACTATTATATTGAAGTTTGTTTACAGTTTTTTACTTATGACAATATATGATGATAAGTTTTCAAATATATATATAACAAACATTTCAGACCAAGGCTATATACAACCCATCAGACCCATAAAGTTCTCTAATAGTAAAATAAAACATCGGCTTCACTTTGGAATTTTAATTGTATCGATTGTTTTGTATGTTTCTGGTAGATCAATACTATGATATTTATAGTGTTACCTGTTTAGATATTATGGATTCTATAATTATAATCTTTGGTACTTATTATATGGATGTTACTTGTATGAATTTATACAAGACACAGGCGAAGAATGTTCATTATAAATTTATTGTTTTGACATTTGGAATACGTAAGTCTCCACACTACCTCTAATAGCAATGTGGTTCTAGGCTTCCAACCCGGGTCAGTTCGAGAACGACATGGAGCTGGCGTGGCAGAAAGGAACGTCCAATGACATCATTTTCCACATGGTGAGTCTTGTCTTTAACTCTTCATTGACTTCACTGACGGCTTAACTTTAAATATATTATGATCAGGAAATGCCTTTTTCTCTTAATTTCACCTGATCCCAATACAATTTCATGTTTGTACTATTCCTCATTTGAGTATATTGTATAATGTTGATTGTAGATATATTGCCAGACATTCATTTCTTTTGTTCAAAATTCTCTGTTCTCATTTTTTTATCTCTCTCTCTCTCTTTCTCCTTGTTAATATCATATGAATATTCTTAACGGCCTAAAATTATTGTATATATATGTAATAAGTAGATGTTTGGTTGTTTCTTGTAGAATCCTGTCGATTAGCTGAAATAAGTTGAAGTTCTGGTAGCCTCTTGTATAGAATCCTGTCGATTAACTTTGTGGTGATGAAGTGTCGACTCTCGCTATACTGTGTTAACCGAGAGGAACAGTCAGGATGTAGAGTTTTCCAGTACCTCTCTGCACCTTGGAAGACCTTTAAAAGTTCTCACAAAATACAGGCAGTCGTGGTCGAGGCAGAGTGGAAAGCTTGGGAATGTCCACACAAAAAACGAAGACACAGTTGCACTAAGAAAGTTCCGTGCACAGATAAAAGTTGAGCTAGGAGCGAAAGATCGAGATAGAAGAGTTCTTACTAACTACATGTTAGATGAGATCGACATGAGGTACGACCGACGCGGGCTTGCACTGAGGGTGAACTAACTGTCAAAATGACTGTAAAGTGATTGTATTTATAGGTTAAAGACGGGGGGGGGGGGGGGCCTTATGTGACAGGGGGCCGTTTCTGAGAAAGGGGAGCTTTGCATGTCACCAGGTGTGAGAGGGGGCTCTGCATTCCACCACATGTGAACAGTGTGGGTGGTCTGGTCCATTTTTAGACCTTGTTGTGGGCATTCTAAATCTATCTCGATCTTGACGTTGTGACTTCCATCTCTTGCTTAGCTCAACTCTTAAATCTATTACAGATTTTTATTTATTTATCCTCAGTTTGTACAAATTACATTACATATGATGATGTAAAGACACATGTCAATAATACGTATAATCATTTACAGATGTGTTTCTATTATACAACATTAAAATCTTATTATAAGTTATATACAATATGGGGTTGTTGGTTTAAATTACCATATATATGTATAGACAATTGTAAAGGCATACATGTATGACAGCGCAAGTGTCACTAGGGGACATAGCGCTTTAAATTGAAATAAATGAATAAATATTGTATAATGTGTTAAATAATTTTAAAAGGTTTCCGGAAATGAATTTCTTTTTATTTCATCAGGTGGCCTTTTATTCATTATATATGTTCTCCTGTAGAAGGACAGAGATGCCCGAAAGCTTGAGACGGTTTTTGAATAAAAAAGAAACTCATCACCGGAAACCTTTTTTAATTGTTTAATTAATATCCATGAGATTTGAATCAATTTATTGCAAAATATGTGTCACGTATATAGAAAATTAGGAAAGACAGGCATAAAGATAACAAACCAATTTTTTGGGATCGAAACAATTATCAATTTATTAACAAGTAAGAGAGACAATATGGAAAATTTGTCGAGTAACAAAACATCTATATCAATAATCATTTTTGATTGAAATTAAATATTTTACTACAAATCTCTATCCCTATTCCTGCATGGAAGTTACGTATTTATAGGTCAAGGCTTCCCTCGGCGTCTTTGAAGTTATCTCCAGTGGCTTTAAGCATTTTTTTAGACGTGAAGAGCTGATTTGTAGTCAGAGCGTCAACAGAGGCATCGTCTTCTTGTAAGGAAGTCTTGACTTTGACGTTAGTGGAGTCCTGGAATATCAGTCGCAGAAATTCATGGCCTCAAGGTCTGCTAGAGATCTTCAGTTTGTCTTTTCCCAATCTACCCAGTATATCCACCAAAATGAGGGAAACCATACGTGAAGATGACAAGCCAAGGCATTTCTTAAAACAAAGACAAGCTGTAGGCACGTATCTTTCTATTGGTGGAAGATATACAACAACAACAACAACAACAAAAGCGTTATTAAGACCTTTAGTCTTATACAGATTCTCCAAGCAGAAATGTAGGATACATGCAGGAAAGAAGTAATGGTACCTTAATGGTAATTATACAGATTCACCACAGGAAGAAAGGAAGCATAGATGGAACTCCTGTACTCCAGGCAGCGCAGCACAAAACAATTATCAACTTATTAATAGAAAATAAGAGAGACAATAAAGTGATAAGTAACAAAATATCTAAATTAATAATGTGATACTGTGCTACATTGTTTTTAAGATGTAGTCAAAGTAATCTATGATTCTATTTCGGTGTTAAATACTGCACTCTTCTATTTCTGTGCTCTCTTTTTGTATTTAGCTTAAACTGTCTTACGCTAACATAGGTGTGTGCTCGCTTGTGTTTCAAAACATTACCTTATCATTCAGTTTTAATATTAATATATTCAACATTAAGACGCGAATGTTTCTTTTCACAAATAATTCAAACTTCTACTGTTCTTACTGCGACGAAAAATTTACTTGTTCTTATTGTTTGCGGAAGAGCATTGCTCGATGAAATATTCGAATGTAATTCTACTGTCCTAAAAGCTTAGGTCCATAGTTTCCTTAAATACCATTTATAAAATTCCACCCTTCAGTACAGCATATAAAAGCAGAATGATCCAATACAGTATTAAATCTCTAAAGAAGCGGTCTGGTAGATTAAAAAAAAAAAAAGCAATGGTTAATCACAATCAATATTGAGATAAGAAAGAAATGCAAGTTTATGAGAACGATGCCCTTCTCCAGGCTATAGCGCTAACAAGGCGGGGGTTATAACAAGACATTATAAAATAAGAAATATATTTGTATACCGAGACGATAGTTGCAATTACCATTAGAGGAGTGACATGCTGGAAAATTAGCATATTTCCACCAATATAAAATATACGATTTTCCCAAAAAGATTATTTTAATGCGGACTATATATTGCCAATGTCGTCCAAATTGTATCCCTACTGCGATTGAATAAACTATAGTTCTTGAAATTAAAGATATTACGGCCAGAAAATCTTTTTATTATCTCGACCTTTCGACAAAAATCCTTTGTTCTCGTCAGGAGCAAATAAAAAATTAAAGCATTTGGCAAGGCGGTGAAAATTATTCTAATCTATAATGTTTAACGCCTTGTTAAATGCTTTAATTTTATTTTCTCCTTACGAAGACAAACGATTTTCTTCGAAACGTCGAGATAATAAAAAGATTTACTGGCCGTAGTATCTTTAATTTTAAGAAATATGAATGTCGGCCAGAAGTCCAACCCCTCCTCTATATGGCGGGCGGAAGAAGCATCACAGGTAAGGGACTGCCCTGTAGGGCGAAGTACGGTGTCGTGAGCCCCGAGCCGCTACGGTAAGCGTGAACAGGGAACTCTGAAATGTGGCTGACTAACGGGGTAATGGCTCCCCCCCTTTCCATGGAGTCATGGCCAAGACAACACCACAAGAACTATGATTGTTGACCAGACGCTACCTCTATATTTACGAATGAAATATGTTTCTACTTGTGTCTCCACGACCTTCCCTGTGTGTGTCCAGGGCAAGGTGGGCATCAACACGGAGCGGCCGGAGGAAGCTCTGGTGGTCCAGGGGAACATCAAGGTGACAGGACACATCGTCCAGCCATCCGACATGCGGATCAAATCCAACGTACAGGAGGTGAGTCCCACCTGGGATGTATGCTCAGCTCTCTTTTACTGCCACTCACACATAGCTTTCTTATCACCCACTTGGTAGGATTCACTAATAAGGTATATGTTCATTAATTATACAACAACAACAACAAAAAGCCTTTATTCAGGGTCACTGACCCTATACAGGATTCACCAGAGGTATGCATAAGAACAAAGCAGTGAGACAAAGGAAATAACGATATATACAGAAGAAAAGGAAAAAAAAAAGAAAGAGAAAGAGGGAAGCAAGGAAAACAACACAAAAAGAGTAGCAGTAAGAAAGTGAGGAGTGAGTGTCACTTGGCCTTCTTCTGAGATATGGACTTGTGGAAACCATAAAACGCCGTAGCAATATACTTATTCTGGGTCATATTGTCAATTATTGATGGAAGTGAAGCACAGAGTTGCCCAGTTTTGAGCATAAGGGTTCTTCTTTCTTCTTTCAGAGCATAGCAATCAAAAATATAGTGAGTGATTTCATTTTTTAGTTTTGAATTACAGAAGGTACAAATCGGGTCCTCACCGCAGAGCATCTTGGTGTGGTTTTCTCTAAAAAAACTTGAAAGTATTCTAACTTGTGCGAGTAGTCTTACAACCGGGAAAGGAAAATCCCCTAAAAGGTATCCCTCCGTCATGAAAGATATGTGAATGTCTTTGTAGTGAGAGTATAGCTTAGATTTATCCATTCTTGTAAGGTCGTTTTGTATAGATTGGTCTGCCGCTGTTTTTAAGAGCCCTGTAATCGCGCTCCTCAGCGTTTCAGGATCATCACAGGAAACAAGTGCAGGGGATCCATTATTGTTAAGCAGATTGGTGAGCTTTTTAATGAAACCGATGGGTGTGCCCGAGGCATTAGACAGTTCCCGTGTTCTATTAAAACACATACGCAGCAATCTGTCACTGCTCATATTCAACACCCGCAGCCAATACTTCAGGGTTAATTTTAAGGCTGTTACACTCAATGAGATACGACCGGTTTCTAATCTGATTATGTAGCCTGGAGTGTATCTGGGCAGATTCAGGAACCTACGGATAAATATGTCTTGTATACTATCCAATAAGTCTTTATGCTCTGTTGCCCACAATGGAGCGGCATACATCAGGACAGCTCTCACTATTGTATCAAAGAGTTTGGTTGATAAATTTATTGACTTTGCTTTTGATTTTATTAATATTGGGTGTGTGACGTTAATTGCTGTAAGTGCTTTTCCTTTAAAGTAATTTGCCGGGTGAGTAGTTGTTATTGTTGGTGTCAGAGGGAATCCCAAATATGTATATCTTGAAGTTATTGTTATGGGTTTATCATTCCAGAACCATCTATCCTTATTTGAGGGTTTACCTCCATTACGGAACACCATAATCTTTGACTTGGACTCATTTAGTGTCATTAAGTTCTTATCGAGATATTCTTTCAGTATTTTGATCTTCTTTTGGAGGTTTATCCTGGACTCACCTATAATTGCTATGTCGTCGGCGTACAGCAATAAATGGATATCTCCAAATTCTGGCAAATTTACACTCGGCAGGTCTGAATTATTATAAATTTCGATTAAGTCCGTGATAAATAATATAAAGAGCAGTGGGGAAAGTAGTTCTCCCTGGAGGACTCCCGAGTTTATCCTAATACTTTCCGTGAATGATCCCTTCCATCTGATAGCTATAGTTGCTTGTTCGTAGTAACTTCTGATCGTACTTATGAATTGGTAACTTATGCCTAGGTTGTAAAGTTTTTTCCAAAGTATTGAGTGAGGTACAGTTTCAAATGCCTTCCTTAGATCTCTCTCGACAAAAAAATACATATAGTTTTCCCCTCTTTTTTCTTAATGATAGTTGGATTAAAGTAGTTAGTGTAAATATGTGGTCAATACATGATCTTCCTTTTCTAAATCCCGCTTGGTTTTCCGGTACAACCCTTCTTCCCTCGACCCATTCCTCCAGTCTTGATCTTTGGATTGAAGTGGAAAGCTTTGATACATTGTTAATCAGTGCAATACCTCGGTAGTTGGAGGGGCTGTTCTTATAACCATTTTTAAAGATTGGGTGTATAGCGGAATTAGTCCAAATTGCTGGGTATTTTCCAGTCGTCATAACACTATTGTAGAGTTGTTTCAACAGCAGTATGTGCGAATCAGGGAGTATTTTTAATACTTCATTGGGGATGCCATCGGGCCCGCATGCCTTGTTACTCTTCAAACCAGCTATCTCCTTGTATATGTCTGCATTGGTTATCTCTGTGTCCAATATAGGATCTTTCTGAGAAATCACATTATGTAAATTACAAATTCTCAATTTTTTCTCTGTAGTCATTAGTTCGCGGTAAAAGTTCAGCCAGTCCTGTATAGCTATTTCTCCTTGGATTATAGATGTGCTTTTGTAGAGCGCAATAGTTTTCCAGAAGGTCTTCGAGTCTTTAGCATTTCTGAGTATTTCCTGTTTTTCATTATCAAAGCCTTTTCTTTTTAGATCCAATAAAGCAAGATATTTCTTTCTGGAGGAAGCATAACATTCCTTGTCTTCCAATCTATTTGTTTACGATATTTCTTCAGACTTTCTTTTGCCAGTTTTTTCATATCATAGCAGTCCTTATCGAACCACGGCTTAGATTTCCTGGGGCCGCCCTTAATTGAGTACGTTATTTTTGCAGATGACATTGCTTCCAAAATTCGCTGATTGAAAGTGTATACAAGGTCATCGGAGGCTGGTATGTTTTTTTCCCGCAATTCTTCCAGTTTCATTTTAAACATTGCGAGTCCCTCGGCTGACCATCTATATCTCGTAATATTATAATCTTCCCGTTTGTTTTTTTTCTCATTGAAGTTTTGGCCTTTTATCGTTAAAACCAAAGGGTGGTGGTCAGAGTACAGTTGGTCATCGACTTTGAAGTCCAGTAAAATTTGCAGTGAACCCTGTGAGAGTATGCAATAGTCAATAGTCGAAGAGCCTCTTTCAGATATGTATTTAAAATCTCCATCTTTATCCCCTCTAGATCTTCCATTAACTATTGTCAAAGAATTATCTTCCAGGAAATCAATAAGTTTATCAGACAGAGATGATATTATATGATCTTTGGCCCTTCTTTCCGATGTTAGAGGGAGCTGGAAATTAAGTGGATTGTGTAGTCCTCCCATCTTCCCAGTTCTGATGTTTAAATCTCCAAGTAAAATTATTTCCTTTCCATCTGCTATTTGCTTTTGAATATATGTAGACAGTTTATCTAAGTTATGCAGCTGTATTTGGTTTGGAGGAAGGTATACAAATATCAAACAGATAACATGTTGGAGGGCTCTTGTGTTTGTTGATAAGAAAATAGATAACCAAGTGCCATCCTTTTCTGAATTGTCTAATCCATATTGCCCGCCTTCCCTAAAACCGACAATCATACCCCCTGACCCTCTTCCACTTCCAGATTCTTTGGTGGCAGGTAATTCGATAATTTGATAATCTTTTAGTGTTATGTTAGTCCTGTTCAGGCACCATGTTTCAAGTAGAGCAAAAATTTCGTAATTCTTTATGTGCTCGAGGAGTGGAAATATCGAAAGAATCCTATAGAAACCATTTATATTCCAACATATTATTTTTTCCGCGATGTCTCGCGAATTTTCAGAAAAAATTGCATTGTCAGCGTCTTGAAAATCAAATTTACATGTATTTGTGTCGAAGTAACTTTCCCTTATTTGATTGTTGGGTGGAGAATTAATTTGTGATTTTGATGTCATATTTCTTCTATTTACACAATTGTTTCTACGAGGTTGTTGCTATATAGCAGCTCCTGTGTTATCAACAACTTGGCCATTCATCACTTTACAGACTTTATCATTTACAAAAAGCTTGTTATCTCTCAACTTCGATTTTATTCCCCTTTCACCCAATTCTTTCCTTTTTGCAATTAGGATGCGCCGTTGCTCTCTAAAATTTTTACTATAATCTTTACTTATCGAAATTTTAGTATCTCTGAGTTTGTAGGCATTTTTAAATATTTTTGCTCTATCAGCATAATCAGGCACCACAACAAGAACTGGTGCATTGGATCCGCGTGAAAGTCGGTGACATTTTGTTATTTTTAAATCATCTCCGATTTCCATTTTATCTCTAATTATGTTTTGAATCTTTAAGTTACAATCTGCCTGGTTTTCGTCACCCTCCCTCTAAATACCATAGAACACTAGATTGGGCTCACGCAGTCTCGTCTCAAAAAATTCGACTCTAGCCTCCAGTTCATTTACCTTTAACGAATTACATGAAGCCAGTTTTTCGGTAGCCTGTTGAGACTCTATACATTTAGTTAGCTTCTCCTCTATATTGCAGAATCGCATATCCCAATCGTCCATTCGAGTCTCTATTTTGGTAAGTCTGATGTCAATTCTCTCTCCTAGACTCTTTATTTCCGCCGCCATGTTTAAGATTAGCATTTTTAGCTCGCCATCTATTGATTCTCTCTCTCCTGAGTGTACTGGCGCAGTCAATGTAGTTTGCTTTTTGGTTGGGGGGCCTGGGTTTTGTTCAATGCCTGAGATAAATAATAGAGCCAGAATGATACATAGCAGTCTTTTTTGGTTACCAGATATTTTCCCAGATGGTAAGTTTATATTTTGACCACATTGTCCATCATTATCCCTTCGTACTGAGATTTTTGCATAGTGCGTTACCTTGAGTAAATTTACATATTTAGTGTTGCATACCACAAGTATTAAGAGTAACCGTATTATCCCTTTCATAGTATAAGGCAAATATACACTGAAATATTAGTAATATAACTATATTTACCGGAGCGGTGCTGCACGTGCTGTTTATTGTCCGGCCACCTAGCGGCGAATCCTGTTCATTAATTATAAATATATATTTTTCATTTAAAATCGCATATGTTTTTGTGAATATAATTCTATATACAGTTACGAGCGCGCGTCATTCCTTATCTCCTAATCAATCAACTCTGTCACCGTTTGCTTTTTTTTTTTGGAATGGGGCTCTCCTATTGGTTGGCTACGATCACGCCACCTTTGCCCCCCCCCCCCCCCCCCCCCCATCATGCCTCCCCCACTCTGTTTCGTTTTTGTAACTATTGTGTTGGAGCGGGTCGCTCCTTAAATAAATGCATATATTAGTTAATAACTAAATGGAATCTTCTATTTATTTTTCCCAGTATGAGACGCCTACGGAAGCCAACAGTACATAGACAGATAGAGCACATAGGCTATAGTTATTAACTAATATATGCATTTATTTAAGGCGCCAATTTATAATTGTAACAAATAGTATTTGAATAAAAACATTCAATCGGGTAAAACACGGGCGTTGCCCGGGTCATTCGGCTAGTATATTTATAAAGACAATATATAAATATAGTAGCTGAAAATATAAAGAGGAAACGCCCGGGTTTAGCCAAGAGCATTATTTCCCGAGTGCGTATGTATAAAAAAAATGTTTTTATTCAAATACTATTGGTTACAATTATAAATTATGACCCGTCTTCACCCGGGATCTCCCCAAGTGAATGTTTTCCCTACGAATAATGCTTGAAATAAAACAATTTATGGTATATAATACAAACAAAAAAATTAATGTCAAGCATTCTAAAATATAGTAATACAATTCAGAATTTGGCAACAAAATTAGAAAATAGAATAAATATAAATTCTTCTAAAATAATCGATAGTAAACTTTTAACTATGTACCATAAAATAATTTTAGTAACCTTTAAAATGTTGCCTTAAAATATAGAAAGAAAAATGTGAAGTTTTACACCGATATTTGAAAATTGTATTTCTAAATCCTCTTGTCTTGAAGGTGCAGTAGGCTTCCTGCCAAAAACAGAAACCTATCTCCCAAATCGGTCGCTGCACACGTCCTTGACGTAATTCTCTCAGTAGCAGCGGTGGGTGCTGGTTGCGAGTGAAATTGGCAAACATGTGATTTGATTGAATTCTCTTGTACAATTACACTTGTGTGGTAGAGGGTTCGACACGGATTTAAATGCTGGTTAATGGAATTGCATGATAATCATTATGATATATCCTTTGTACAGCGTGTGTTTTTTATAATTGTACACATATGGGGAGTTATTTTATAGTCAACTTATAATTTACCATTCGCATGTATGTTATTGCTCAAGTAAAACGACGGTTGCAGGTGGACACGCGAGCCCAACTCCGCAACGTCTCCAGTTTGCGTATCGTGCGCTACGAGTACGGCCCCGGGGTAGCGGAGCGAGTGGGCGTGCCGGCGGGGCCTGACACCGGCGTCATCGCCCAGGAGCTGCGGCGGGTTCTGCCAGACGCAGTGCGGGAGGCGGGAGACTTGGTGCTGCCCGACGGCAGGCACATCCGCAACTTGCTGGTAGTCAACAAGGTGGGTGTCCTAACTTGCTGGTAGTCAACAAGGTGGGTGTCCTAACTTGCTGGTAGTCAACAAGGTGGGTGTCCTAACTTGCTGGTAGTCAACAAGGTGGGTGTTATAACTTGCTGGTAATCAACAAGGTGGGTGTCCTAACTTGCTGATAGTCAACAAGGTGGGTGTCCTAACTTGCTGGTAGTCAACAAGGTGGGTGTCCTAACTTGCTGGTAGTCAACAAGGTGGGTGTTATAACTTGCTGGTAGTCAACAAGGTGGGTGTCCTAACTTGCTGGTAGTCAACAAGGTTGGTGTCCTAACTTGCTGGTAGTCAACAAGGTGGGTGTCCTAACTTGCTGATAGTCAACAAGGTGGGTGTCCTCACTTGCTGGTAGTCAACAAGGTGGGTGTTATAACTTGCTGGTAGTCAACAAGGTGGGTGTCCTAACTTGCTGGTAGTCAACAAGGTGGGTGTTCTAACTTGCTGGTAGTCAACAAGGTGGGTGTTCTAACTTGCTGGTAGTCAACAAGGTGGGTTTCTCAACCAGATTCTACAACAAAATGAGTTGCCTATAATCTTGTATCTAATAATGGGTAAGATTATTGTGATCTCACTCAAAGTAACATGCTATGTGTGTTCAATGGAGGATATATGACAATTCACTTGGTTAAATAGGTTAATACGTTACAAGGTGGTGTGGCAATATTTCGTCGATTAATGTGAGGAATGTGTGAGTCTTTTCCACCAACATTGTAAATGTTGGAGTATTTTCTAATACGAAAAAGAGGACAAAAGGGTTATTTTATATTTTTTAAAGTGAAAACGAATATATATTCTTCAAAAATAAATCGTAACTTGGTCATCAATCTGTATTCCATTATTTTATATTGTTACGACACTTTTCAGCGGTGGTTGTTTGCGTACAAGGTTTAATATAGGTTCGTTGTGGATACAGCTTAGTTCGATATATTTATTACCAGGAGCTGTTGATGGAATGGGGAACAAGGTACACTTAGATGGACTTGTCTCAAATATCCGCCACCAGAAGGATCCTCTTTGTCTACGGCCGGCTCCTGTCCAGGTCGGGCAAGCATCTCTGGCACCATCTTGTAGAATCATCCCCACGGCCACACACCCGCAGACAACTCGCCGAATTTTCCACTCGACCGCAGATGTGACCAGACTGTCCTCCCCCACATAAGAATGCCGTTTTTAGCGCCTGTTCTCTTGACACATGGCCATCCCCCGCAGCTGGAGTCCATCCATCTTCCCTCAACTGTACTCTAGAATCTTGGCTTCTCTGATAGCTTGTCCTCCATTTCACACAATATTTCAATCTTATTTCTTAATTCACGAATTCTGTACAAATAGATTGGGTGATGTTATTCCTGTTGCAGGAACGGCTGTTCATGGAGAACGTGGGCGCTGTCAAAGAGCTCTGCAAGGTGACAGACAACCTCGAGACCAGGATCAACGAGTTAGAGCGCATCAACAAGAAACTCTCCAGAATAAAACGTCTCGACAGCATCAAGTCGACGTCGAGTGGAGGAACCATATCCAGGCAAGCCACTTTCTAGCCACTTTTTGATAATATATATGTATTTTTTATTATTATTATCCCTAGTACACGTGGTACAGGCCTTGATAATCATGGTGGGTAGAAGTTGGCGACTGCTTTTACTGTAAGTGCACCACATGTCTACACATGTGAAAAGCAGTTCGACTTTGCACTTACCAATGTGACAGAGCCCCGTTTGGTTACTTGCACTCGCTGGTGAGGTTGAACTTTTGCATGATCCGTGGGCCATTGGAGCATTTCTTTTTTAATTATAAAAAAGTGCCCAATGCGGGATTCGATCCCGGGTCGTAGCGGTCGAAAACCAATGGTTTAGACCACCCTTCCACCGATCCCATAAGTATTTTTAAAAACCTACCATATATTATAATTATAAAGGACTGCAGCGAGTGATTATAAACAATACTTAAAGTTATACCGCATAAGTTTCTTTTTTGTGACAATTCAATATTTATTTCAAAGAGAAATATTTACTATTTCTAACTTTTATGAATGAAGTATGAGAGGGTGAAAATATGAAGAGTAATGGCGAACGGAAAAATAAAAGTGTCCAGGGGCGGGAATCGAACCCACAACCTTCTGCTTACCGGGCAGGTGCCATGTCCACTAGGCTACCCTGGACGTATTCCTCCGTTCGTAAATAATATTTAAAGTAACTTATACCTACCATATATATAACTTAAATTTTCTGGATGATCGTATTCATGTGCCAAAAGAGACATATCTCCCTTTAAAAATACTGGCAATACATCAAAACCATTAATCTTATTTATCGCCCCAGTACCCAAGTAATGGTGACGAAATAGAATGTGCCATAATACCAGTTTCGGCACAGTCTTCATCCCCACCGTAGCGTTCTGTATTTAGATGAGGAACAAGATTCAAATTTAAATGATTCGTGGTAAAGCCCCAATGAAGAGAGAATTCTTTTTTAGGAGGTTTAATTCTGTAGCGATTCTTTCCAGACGTTTTTCGAGAATAGGCAAGACTTTCACGGAAGCTCGTCAGCGTTTTGCAGCAGAAAAATGATAGAGAGAAGCGTGGACGCGGGTGCTGCATGAAAATAAATTGACCAATGGGAATGGCCCACCTCAATCGTCAGTCTTCTTCCTTGTTATACCTTTAGACTGCCTTTGTTTTACTGCTGTGTGAGGTTGTTATTATATCCTCAATATGTATGCTTATAATTAAACATATATTTATATAATCACTTATTTTTCTCTTCTTTTAAAACACCGACCCCCACAAAAAAAATTAAAGAATTTATTTTAAATTGAAGATTTAATTTCCAGCTATCCCCAAATTGAGTCATTTTTTAAGTATTCAAAAATTGCTTTCGCAATCCAAATCTCCCAAAATTGACTATGCGTTAATAAAATATTTTGATTTTATAAATTGTCAAATTCCCCAGATACGTGTTTAATAATTTTGTAAGGTGAGAAGTGTGTAGATATAAAAAGAAACTAAAATCTCTAAAATCAACACATAGATAATTGACAAAAAGTCTTTATTAATAAAACATATAGGCTTGTGAACAGCGCGCTAAAACTTTTTCAAATTTTAAAATACGTTACAAATGTCAGCTTTTCAAGAAAGGATAGTGTTAAAGTAGATGACGTTTTATAAAGAATAGAACGGTTTTTGATAAAAGAGATTTTGAAAGCTAATGTAGAGAGAAATTTTCAAAAAATATTTTTTTTTCAATAGAATATGTTGCCAAATATGGTTTCACGGGCTACTAATCAAAGTGTATGATTTTCGAGCCCAAAAATGGACATAGCAAGCAAACAGACCGCATTGCACTGTTGCACATTGTACCAGGTCCTGCACTCCACTAAGGATATTCAAAAAGGTTAGATTCACACACACACACACACACACACACAAAAGCCTTTATTAAGACACACAGGTCTTACAGAGGATTATCCTTGGGGTTACAAGACGGAGAAGCATATGAAAGTGGGAAATATACAAAGGGGTATAAATGGAGAAAGATTATATACACATGTGGTAAATATATACAGATTATATTTGAATAATCCTATGGAAAATAAGAAAAAATAAAAATAAAAAGGTTAGATTCCCCAGATAATATGTTGCCTGTATATGTGTAAATTTATATTCAAGTGCATATTTACCTTCCAAAATAATGTAAATAATTGCGTATTGTTTTTTAAAATAATTTATCTGCGCAGAAATATATTAGTAAATTGTTCAGGTCATCATCCAATAGGCAGATTTGGCCTTCTAGCTACACACGGTTAGAGAGGTAGTGTCGAGAATTGATCTTCCTTCTATTAACGGGGGAAATGCCTTTTGTTACGTCTTCATGGTCACCATTCTTTTGATAATACGCCGACATCTTCTTAGGAAGTTGGAGAAGATTAAAATAATATAACAGGTTTCTAGTGGTGAGTTTATTTTTATTTATGTAATCTCAAGGGCATCTCTGCCCTTCTACAGGAATACATAAAATAAATAATAATAAACACAGTTAGATACTATCTAATTATATATATGTTCTTCAAATTAAAGTTACTTCGATCAGTAAATCTTTTTTTATTAAAATATAAAAGATTTACTGGCCGAAGTATCTTTAATTTGAAGAACTATGAATACCGGCCAGGTAACCTCTATCTTTATGATATATATATATGTTGTAATATATTTCAATATATACCTAATATCCCCATATGTAATATAGTTATAGTGTAACAACCAAAACTGTAGACATAATTCATCTCGCCAGTTTGTCCATCATATATTACAAAACGAAATAATAAAATTAGATTGAGTGACAGTCGGCGCTCAGACAGGAGAAAGGTCTCCGATTACACCGTCGGTCTGAAAAACAGTCGAATTACCACCAGTCCCTCTCTGGCACTAGAATAGATCAGACGTTCCTTGATGGCGCTGGCCACTCTCTCTGAAGTAACATCCAACATGCCTCGTTCTTTTGTGCAATCTCATTCACGCCTGAACCACTCTGATCATTGTGGCCATCACGACTGCATCTAACCAACATGCCACAATACAGTCATCCAACAGGATAAATACATCACTACAGACAGTCGACATTTGCGCCACTACATACTTATATATTATGATGCATTATCTGCTATATATATTTGATCAGCCAAATCTAGCCGAGGATGCCTGAAAGCTTGAGATTACATTAATAACAAGAAACTCATCTCTCTAGAGAGAGAAACCTGTTATATCATTTTAATCTATATGCAGGAGATTTAAATCAAGTAAAGAGTGAGAGAAGAAAGATGGCCAATTATTCATGAGAATAATGTGAAGCCAAGGTATCCTTGTAAGATACATTTGTATTAAAGATTGAGGTTGTCAAGGGGTTATTCCAATTCATCATCAAATCTGCACTTTGACCATCGATAAAGATGAAAATACAGAATTTATTCTTGCCGCGCGAAGTGTTAATTTAAAGATGGCGATATTTTTGAAAAGAAATCTCCAGAGAACAGACGAGGAGATACACAGTCAATGGACAGAACTCGCCAAATCAACCAATCACTTCTTTCCTCATTATCACCTGGCCTTTATTAACTTCATTAACATCCTATAACACGATATCCCAAACTCAGGGATATTTGCGTCAATACATTTCTTTACATCATAGCAAATTGGCTTTATACAAACTTATACAATTCAATTATTTTACATAATTATTCAAAGAAAATTGGTCAAGGAGAAAAAAGACAAAAAAACAAAAGCAATTCCCTCAAAATTTCCTTCCTTCTCTTTCCTTGTTCAAAATATATTGTATATATCTAGAAAATTGATTAAAAATTTCTATATGTTCTTTTCTTATCTACGAATTCATATAGCTGTATAGTCAAATATAGTTTGTTTATCTTCTTTTGGGATCTAAAATGATTCACACTGGTTAGCAGCTCCGTAAAACCATATCACGATTGGTTATGTTCTGCTGGGCACGAAAATCATTTACTCTGGTTGGTGGTGGTGTCTTGTCCATGGAGCAGATCAGATCGGTCCATGCACCCTGATCACAATACCGGCCAACTGAGGTGGTAGTGGTGATGTCTTGTCCATGGAGCAGATCAGATCGGTCCATGCACCCTGATCACAATACCGGCCAACTGAGGTGGTAGTGGTGATGTCTTGTCCATGGAGCAGATCAGATCGGTCCATGCACCCTGATCACAATACCGGCCAACTGAGGTGGTAGTGGTGATGTCTTGTCCATGGAGCAGATCAGATCGGTCCATGCACCCTGATCACAATACCGGCCAACTGAGGTGGTAGTGGTGATGTCTTGTCCATGGAGCAGATCAGATCGGTCCATGCACCCTGATCACAATACCGGCCAACTGAGGTGGTAGTGGTGATGTCTTGTCCATGGAGCAGATCAGATCGGTCCATGCACCCTGATCACAATACTGGCCAACTGAGGTGGTGGTGGTGTCTTGTCCATGGAGCAGATCAGATCGGTCCATGCACCCTGATCACAATACTGGCCAACTGAGGTGGTGGTGGTGTCTTGTCCATGGAGCAGATCAGATCGGTCCGTGCACCCTGATCACAATACCTGCCAACTGAGGTGGTGGTGGTGGTGGTGTCTTGTCCATGGAACAGATCAGATCGGTCCGTGCACCCTGTTTACAATACCGGCCAACTGAGGTGGTAGTGGTGGTGTCTTGTCCATGGATCAGATCAGATCGGTCCATGCACCCTGATCACAATACCGGCCAACTGAGGTGGTGGTGGTGTCTTGTACATGGAGCAGATCAGATCGGTCCATGCACCCTGATCACAATACCGGCCAACTGAGGTGGTAGTGGTGGTGTCTTGTCCATGGAGCAGATCAGATCAGTCCGTGCACCCTGTTCACAATACCAGCCAACTAAGGTGGTGGTGGTGTCTTGTCCATTGAGCAGATCAGATCGGTCCGTGCACCCTGATCACAATACCGGCCAACTGAGGTGGTGGTGTCTTGTCCATGGATCAGATCAGATCGGTCCATGCACCCTGATCACAATACCGGCCAACTGAGGTGGTGGTGGTGTCTTGTCCTAGGAGCAGATCAGATCGGTCCATGCACCCTGATCACAATACCAGCCAACTGAGGTGGTAGTGGTGGTGTCTTGTCCATGGAGCAGATCAGATCGGTCCATGCACCCTGATCACAATACCGGCCAACTGAGATGGTGGTGTCTTGTCCATGGACCAGATCAGATCGGTCCGTGCACCCTGATCACAATACCGGCCAACTGAGGTGCCTTGTCCGTATAGATGTCCTCTTCTGGATTGATGTCTGCCATATAGAGGGCTGCAAGGATAGCCGGGCAACTGTATATATGGTCCGTAGTGAGTTGGGTGTGTTTTACTCTAGTTAGCAGCCCCTTAAACCATGTCACTATTGGTTCTGACCAACTCCACCAACCTGCTGTGAACATGACGGCTGTGTGCAGCGGTCCCGGGAAGGGAAGGAGATGCCAGAAGTCCGTGATCCGGAGTTACCTGGCTCAGACGACCATTGTTCTCATCGTCATGATCTTCTGGTAGGTCTTCTTAGGAAACTTAGCTTTAACTCGAGAACCGAAGCCAAATGACTGGATAGTACAAGTTAAATATAGGTTTGACTATTCCATAAATTTTAAAAAATATTGAATTTTTACATATGCGTGTGTATAACTAAAATTATACCCTTCAAAAAATAATAATAAACAAAACTTTTATCTCTATTTGATACAATTGATTCAAAGAGAACGATTTGAAAATAAAAACATTAAAACCTAATATTAGTATAATAACATTTATTATAAATAGTATATATAACACTCGTACAACTAAAATGATTTGAATGTAATATAATATATATGTTTGCATTTGTATAAAATTATATGCCAAGATATGAAATCTCTCTCTCTATTTGGAAAATAAATGGTTGTCACCAGACACCATCAAAAGTCTCAAGCTTGACACCCTAATATGATTGAGTGGAGATAAGAAAGAAGAAGAATACTTATAAAGCTCTAAATTAAAAAAAAAAGAAGCAGTTATTCAGGGACATAAATGACATTCTGAAAATGTTCATTGAAATACGAAAATGTTAAGTATATGATTATTAAATTTATATGTTTCTTTGAATTGTAAAAAGTATATTTCAGTTGTGTCTATCTCCAGAATAGTGTCTTCTATAATACAAATCTTGTGTGAGAAAATATACGAGTCATTTGATTCCAAGTTTTGTATAAAAATCAACGTTCTAGGACAAACGTTAAATCGATTGAGGGTCCAAGGTAATCATCATCTCCACCATTTAACCACCGGGGCTTGAAAACCTCCAAATAAACAGGCCCACGATGAACAAAAATTATTTCTAATGCCAAGAACTATGGGGATTTCAAAGCCTGCAATGGCAGGTTAAAAACAAAATTATTGATATTGAGTGGAAATAGCCGTTTGTAGATTGATCCTGAACATGTGACGATAAGTTACTGATGACAAAAAGCCATATCTCGGAATAAATATCAACTGGACAATTTTTGTTCCAAAATATGTGGACCCTTTCTTTAATTAACAACAACAACAAAACTACCAACCATGTAAACTTTTCGGGCTATTGGCTCTCTCATTATTGATTCAAGAAATCGGTCCAATTCTGGAAATATATTTTTTTATTCAACAGGAGATGCTCGTTCATCATGTTACCGCCTTCTGATTTTCTTCTCTATTTTTATGTTATTTTTAAGGCACAATATTAAAATAGTTTGAAAACAACTCCTAATTTTGTTATTTGTATTTTCGATAGGTGCTCTGGATCTCCAGATTGGAACTCTACAATGAACGCTTTCAATAGAATGCTTCATTTAATGGGGATAAAAATCACTAAAAAGTGTTTAAAGCAAAAATAACTAGTTTATTTATTTATTCGTAGAGAGAGCTGGCCAAATTTGCAATCAAAGGCTCTTCCTATAACACTTCTAAGCCCGTGGAAGAACCTTTGACTCCAAACTCGCCAGCTATATATACAACAACAAAAAAGCCTTTATTTAGGGTCACTGACCCTATACAGGATTCACCAGAGGTATGCATAAGAACAAAGCAGTGAGACAACGGAAATAGCGATATATACAGAGTAAAAAGAGAAAGAAAAAAAAAACAAGAAAAGGAAAAAAAATAATAATAATAATAAGAAAGAGGGAAGCAAGAAATCAACACAAAAAGAGTAGCAGTAAGAAAGTGAGGAGTGAGTATCACTTGGCCTTCTTCTGAGATATGGACTTGTGGAAACCATAAAACGCCGTAGCAATATACTTATTCTGGGTCATATTGTCAATTATTGATGGAAGTGAAGCACAGAGTTGCCCAGTTTTGAGCATAAGGGTTCTTCTTTCTTCTTTCAGAGCAGAGCAATCAAAAATATAGTGAGTGATTTCATTTTGTAGTTTTGAATTACAGAAGGTACAAGTCGGGTCCTCACCGCAGAGCATCTTGGTGTGGTTTTCTCTAAAAAAACTTGAAAGTATTCTAACTTGTGCGAGTAGTCTTACAACCGGGAAAGGAAAATCCCCTAAAAGGTATCCCTCCGTCATGAAAGATATGTGAATGTCTTTGTAGTGAGAGTATAGCTTAGATTTATCCATTCTTGTAAGGTCGTTTTGTATAGATTGGTCTGCCGCTGTTTTTAAGAGCCCTGTATTCGCGCTCCTCAGCGTTTCAGGGTCATCACAGGAAACAAGTGCAGGGGATCCATTATCGTTAAGCAGATTAGTGAGCTTTTTAATGAAACCGATGGGTGTGCCCGAAGAATTAGAGAGTTCCCGTATTCTATTAAAACATATACGTGGCAATCTGTCACTGCTCATATTCAACACCCGCAGCCAATACTTCAGGGTTAATTTTAAGGCTGTTACACTCAATGAGATACGACCGGTTTCTAATCTGATTAGGTAACCTGGAGTGTATCTGGGCAGATTCAGGAACCTACGGATAAATATGTCTTGTATATTGTCCAGTAAGTCTTTATGCTCTGTTGCCCATAATGGAGCGGCATACATCAGGACAGCTCTCACTATTGTATCAAAGAGTTTGATTGATAAATTTATTGACTTTGCTTTTGATTTTATTAATATTGGGTGTGTGGCGTTAATTGCTGTAAGTGCTTTTCCTTTAAAGTAATTTGCCGGGTGAGTAGTTGTTATTGTTGGTGTCAGAGGGAATCCCAAGTATGTATATCTTGAAGTTATTGCTATGGGTTTATCATTCCAGAACCATCTATCCTTATTTGAGGGTTTACCTCCATTACGGAACACCATAATCTTTGACTTGGACTCATTTAGTGTCATTAAGTTCTCATCGAGATATTCTTTCAGTATTTTGATCTTCTTTTGGAGGTTTATCCTGGACTCACCTATAATTGCTATGTCGTCGGCGTACAGCAATAAATGGATATCTCCAAATTCTGGCAAATTTACACTCGGCAGGTCTGAGTTATTATAAATTTCGATTAAGTCCGTGATAAATAATATAAATAGCAGTGGGGAAAGTGGTTCTCCCTGGAGGACTCCCGAGTTTATCTTAATACTTTCCGTAAATGATCCCTTCCATCTGATAGCTATAGTTGCTTGTTCGTAGTAACTTTTGATCGTACTTATGAATTGGTAACTTATGCCTAGGTTGTAAAGTTTTTTCCAAAGTAGTGAGTGGGGTACAGTATCAAATGCCTTCCTTAGATCGACAAAAAAGACATATAGTTTTCCCTTCTTTTTTCTTAATGATAGTTGGATTAAAGTAGTTAGTGTAAATATGTGGTCAATACATGATCTTTCTTTTCTAAATCCCGCTTGGTTTTCGGGTATAACCCTTCTTCCTTCGACCCATTCCTCCAGTCGTGATCTTAGGATTGATGTGAAAAGCTTTGATACATTGCTAATCAGTGCAATACCTCGGTAGTTGGAGGGGCTGTTCTTATAACCATTTTTAAAGATTGGGTGTATAGTGGAATTAGTCCAAATTGCTGGGTATTTTCCAGTCGTCATAACACTATTGTAGAGTTGTTTCAACAGCAGTATGTACGAATCAGGGAGTGTTTTTAATACTTCATTGGGGATGCCATCGGGCCCGCATGCCTTGTTACTCCTCAAACCAGCTATCTCCTTGTATATGTCTGCATTGGTTATCTCTGAGTCCAATATAGGATCGTTCTGAGAAATCACATTATGTAAATTACAAATTCTCAAATTTTTCTCTGTAGTCATTAGTTCGCGGTAAAAGTTCAGCCAGTCCTGTATAGATATTTCTCCTTGGATTATAGATGTGCTTTTGTAGAGCGCAATAGTTTTCCAGAAGGTCTTTGAGTCTTTAGCATTTCTGAGTATTTCCTGTTTTTCATTATCAAAGCCTTTCCTTTTTAGATCCAATAAAGCGAGATATTTCTTTCTGGAAGAAGCATAACATTCTCTGTCTTCCAATCTATTTGTTTTACGATATTTCTTCAGACTTTCTTTTGCCAGTTTTTTCATATCATAGCAGTCCTTATCGAACCACGGCTTAGATTTCCTGGGGCCGCCCTTAATTGAGTAGGTTATTTTTGCAGATGACATTGCTTCCAAAATTCGCTGATTGAAAGTGTATACAAGGTCATCGGAGGCTGGTATGTTTTTTTCCCGCAATTCTTCCAATTTCATTTTAAACATTGCGAGTCCATCGGCTGACCATCTATATCTCGTAATATTATAATCTTCCCGTTTGGTTTTTTTCTCATTGAAGTTTTGGCCTTCGCCAGCTATATATATGTTTTTGTTATCATGTCCAGCGAAGAGCCTCAGATGCCTCCATGCATCTCTATCACCGCATTCGCAATGCTCTTCATTGGAAAATGGGTGCCGTTGCCACGTTAGTCACCTTGGACCAGAATTTGGTCAAATATTCCAAGAATCCAGGGGGGACTGGTGTGGTCGGACTCCCACCCCCCAGTTATATATATGACAGCTATATATAGGACACTGGCCGCTAAACTTTCTCTGTAGATACCTCCATACAATTGGTTAACCAAAGCGCTGATCGGTATTGAAAGCTGCCAAATTGTCGTTTGCAGTGTGACAGCGATGGCGACCTTGTACCTGCTGGAGTGGCAGAAGCAGCATCACCAGTTCCTGCAGCTGACTTGGAGGTGGGTTGTCCTCCCGGCACTGTGGCCCGTCACTGTCATCCGCCTGTGTGCAGGACATCGCCGTCCCCTCAGCACAACGCCACCTTCCCACCGCCCACGTCCCTGCGGACCTCAGGTACCGTATCAGCTGTCGAAGGGAACTACTTCATTTGTTGACGATGAAGTCATTCAACACTATTTCTGTTTAAAAAAACGAATTTCTACATTCACACACACACACAAGCCTTTATTAAGACATTCCGTCTTTTACAGACGATTCTCCTGTTAGAAATGAGTCTAAAAAGAAATGAAAAGCAGGGAAGAAAATGAATCCTCGCTCAGAAAAAAGAAAAAGAAGAAAAGGAAAGAATATCTATGTACAAAAATTGAGACTATATGAATTTCTACATTTAATAAACTGAAGATGAAAAAGAGAATTAGAAAGGCTTGGTCATCAGTAGTGAACTTTGTCAGAGATTTCGTCCATTTTATCAAACAAATCACTCTGCAACTATTGTATGTTAATTCTGCTTGTATAATCTGCACATTAAAACTTATTTTGGTGATGACGTTTAACGAAACTATGAAAAGATGCTACTGTAATTATAGAAAATTTACAAACTTCGAGCGCTGGATGTGTGGTGACATGGAATGAAGGACAACACAGAGCAGCTGTATTGGTTAAATGGAAACTTTCACGTTCACATGTCGAACATCCTATATTCGCTGATGTTTCAGTGATTCACGGCTGTCTCAATACCGCTAGACTTAATATACCAATCAGGATATATTATAATAAATTTCTTTAATCAAACAAATATCACCTGTTTCTGGAAATGAGAGTCTTTATCTTTATTGGACCTATTCACGAGCATCTCTGCCCTTCCACAGGAGTACATATAATAGTATATACAGTATATATATAGTATAGTTTTTGTACTCTCCTGTAGAAGGGCAGAGATTTCCGAAAGCTCGAGAATACGTTTAATACACATACACAAAGCCTTTATTGAGACTCTCTGGTCTCATACAGATTCTCCATTGTATGAGAAGGGGTATTATATAAGTACAACAACAACAAAAAGCCTTTATTTAGGGTCACTGACCCTATACAGGATTCACCAGAGGTATGCATAAGAGCAAAGCAGTGAGACAAAGGAAATAACGATATAGACAGAAGAAAAAGAAAAAAAAAAACAAGAAAGAGAAAGAGGGAAGCAAGAAAAACAACACAAAAAGGGTAGCAGTAAGAAAGTGAGGAGTGAGTGTCACTTTGCCTTCTGAGATATGGACTTGTGGAAACCATAAAACGCCTTAGCAATATACTTATTCTGGGTCATATTGTCAATTATTGATGGAAGTGAGAAGCACGGTATTATATAAGTAAAGAAAAAAAAAGAAATTCAAGAAAGATCCGTTTAATTAGACATGTCTTTGATTTTCAAAGCCTTCATGTAAAATTTATATACATTTAATGTGAATGACCTAATATCTGACAGGTTGGATATTGAATAATATAATGAGGTCTGAGCAATTCCCGGGAGAATCAAGTCTCTTTCTAAGTCAAGAAACGAACATTCCAACATGTAGGGTTCTGCCTTGGTTATGGTTTTACATAGTAAAAAAACAATATATATCTTCTGATTTTAAGTTTTTCATATAATTTTCTCTGTAGAAGACGAAAAGAATTATTATTTGTGCTAAGAAGCGTTTAACTGGCAGTGAAAGATCAGCCAGTAGATAATTTTCTGTGACAAATGATTTATGCAAATACTTGTAGTGGGGGTATAGAGTTGTCTATTCTTGCGTGGTCAGATTGGAATACATTCAATAAAGATAAATAAACACATCTCCAGAAACCTGTAGCATTTGTTTAATTAATATCCAGGGGATTTAAATTAATTGATATTGAGATTAATAAAGAAACTTTTCAATTATATCCTGAGTGATTATTGTGTTTCAACTTTCGCAATTATATTAAGAAGCTTTAATCAAAATGGAGTTGTCTTTGGTATGAAAGAATCATATTTCGCAAATCTCCATTCATCTATCTAGATAGAGTTACAATATGAAATTCATTTTAACTTAATAAAGAAAATTATTGTAATTATCTTTATTGATATATTGGATTTCAACTTTAGTAATTATTTTAAGAATCTTCAGTCACTACTGCCAGAGTTAGGTACCCTGATATAGGAAATGGTGGAATATTTTCTGCTATTAACAACCTAAAAATGTGGGCTGTTTGGGAATGGTGGGGCTAGATGATGTTAGATGATGATTACATATTCACATACACAAGCCTTTATTGAGACATTCCGTCTTATACAGACGATTCTCCTGTTAGAATTGAATCTAAGAAGAAATGAGAAGCAGGGGAAGAAATTGAATCCTCACTCAGAAAAGAGACAAAGAAAAAAAAAAGGAAAGAATATCTATGTACAAAAGACTATATACATTGTTTTTCGTGCACAGAACACAGTGAAGAAGTAGACTATTGAGTAAATGGTTGCATCTTGTGAAGAAAAAAATATTTCCACACAGTTCAGTTACTTACATTTTAAATATATATATATTCAATTTTATTCTTAAAACACACGAGAACAAGTCTATTCAAACAAAGACTCCAGGCAGTTCCTACGTGTGAGCCAGGTGTGAGATGTCAGGGGCAGATGACAGATGAAGACATATACCCTCGGCCTCCCCGCTAACACCATGTGGACCCTTATATACGAGACTTGTATATCCGTTAGTGCTGTTCCTTTATTGTAGCTTAAAGAATGAATAGCGCGTTGATATAATATAGTAAAATAAAAAGTAAAATAAAGTATAATAGCGCGTTTTAATTCGATACTATTATAGACGCGTATGATTATTTTTCAAAATTAAACAATGTTCTACTGCTCTAACTGCAATTAAAAATTAATTAGAATAATACACGTCTATAATAGTGTTGAATTCTAATACCTATTTGTAATAATAAAAACTATTAATTATTTGTAGTCTTAAAACATAGAAAATCTAAATTATTTTCCAACGTATATGTTAATTATTCTATGAATAATGTATTAATTTACATAAGATACTAGAAGGGTGACCCGGGCTTCGCCCCGGGATTGACCCGTGTGCATATCTACCTGAGTGATATATATTTAGATAAGATTTTTTTTATAATTGTTTGTTATTAGCATTATCTATTTGTTTGCATCAGCATAATTTAATCTAATCTTTGATAGAGGGCGCTGTTCGTGAGCTAAGTAGAATAATTTGAATATATAGTTTTAATAATTGATTTATATATTTTTTAAAATAGCCTATCGTCTTCCCCGTATTTTTTTTTTTTTTTTTTACCTATGTATGGAAATTTTGGTTTGAATTAGTGAACTACTGCGAATTTGTATACCGGACATACAAACATTGATTTATATATATATATATTTAAATATTTTTTCGTCGTGTCATTGCCTTTTCCTTAAGAGAGAATCGACCAGATGGGCTGTAGAGACTGCTCTCCTAGGGCTCGAGAACCAGATCTCCAGGTTTCTCTTTTCATATAGTAATTTTTCTTAGTCTGGAGTGGGTGTTGTTTTCTTTCAGCGAGAGATCTTGGCGGTTTGTGTTGAGTCGTCTACTGTGTCCTCTTCTATGAGGTCTTTCTGATCATCTGAGTCAACAATAACAACAAAAAAAAACTTTATTAAGACCTTTAGTCTTATACAGATTCTCCAAGCAGAAATGTAGGATACATGCAGGAAAAAAGTAATAGTACCTTAATGGTAATATGATATTTATATACAGGATATAAATTATATAAAGATAATCAAGCTAATAAATTAGTCTGGGTAAATTGGAGGAAAAGACATTTATTATACATGGATTTACCACGGTTTCACCGCAAATGAAGATGAAAAAGCAAAAGCTAATCACAATCAATATTGAGATAATGAAATTTATACATTGTAATTAAGACAATTGAGCTCATAAACAGATTTGAAAGGGTAAAACCGAGGAAAAGAAAAAGATACAAAATAAAGGGAAAAAAAACCACTGGAATTTACATATGATACATACACTAATATTTTTCGTCTTAATAAAATAAGTTGATCAATGAAGGTTATAAGAATTTGAAGCGTAACTCTTTGCTTATCTGAGTCCAAGTAAGACTTTTTCTGCAAATGTGATTATGTTCTTGTTGTTGATATCCCAATTATTTGATGGAGGATCAGAGTGGTGTGCTGAAGATTTTGGAGGATTGTTTCGAAGTTTATAAGCATTATTCACACGATTTCACGAGTTTTCCAATATCCTTGTCGATATTCTTTCAAATGCAGTATCGTCGGGAGGGCTGTTCCATTTTTACAATCCCGAGATGTGTGGAATAAAGATATTTTAATATTTCCAGTTGAATATACCACCTTTTTGTAAATACTACTCTATTATTTCTCTAACAAGATCCCTTCACATTTAGGATGTAGCCACTTTCAACATAATTTTATTTGATTTCT
>CP092873.1:28814219-28845985 GCA_030710605.1 Cordylochernes scorpioides | reverse complement strand
TTTTGTATTATTTAATTTAAAACATGATAATTGTACTGTACTTTGAAGGCGATAAACAAATTGTTTTATTCCTTTTTACTTCTTCGTTACAAGGTGCCTTTCAAAGACTTTGTTTTAAATTTATGATGACACACAGGATACTCAGGTGTGAACAAAATTGCCTCTGTCTCCAGAAAATAATAATAATAATGACGCCCCCATAGCGACATCAAAAAAGAAACTTCCTTTTGTCTCCATGAATGTATATATACATTATATTTATTTAACATATTTTTATGGGTATTTTCTATATAAAAACGGGTCATTTAACCATAAATAAGTAACTTTTTTTTAATCAGACATAATCATCTTTATTTTGTACACAAATCTTCCACTGATGCATGAGTCTAGTTCTGATTCGGGGATCTCATTCCTATTTTCGTACTTAGACAGTGGTGGTGGTGTCTTGGCCAGATGGAAAAAAAGAGGGGTAGGGGGTGCCATTGCCCCGTTAGTCAGCCACATTTGAGAGTTCCCTGTTCACGCTTACCGTAGCGGCTCGGGGCTCACGACACCGTACTTCGCCTTACAGGGCAGTCCCTTACTTGTGCTGCGTCTCCCGCCCGCCACGTCGAGGAGGAGTTGGATTTCTGGGCGGGGTACCTAAACAGTGTCTTCAATATTTAGCACGTGTTGCGTGTACCTTTGTCTCTTCCAACAATGGTTCTTTTACTCATAAAATTAACTGTCCATACTTACCTATATAAATACCTATGGGGTTCATTTATAGCAGTCCTTCCTATCCGCAAATGTTTGGTTAGTATAACAGAGCAAAGGAAAGCGGTTAAAAAACTTTATCTCCAGGAATGGCATAGAGTTTTCGATTTTTCAGTTTTACAAATTTATCCGTTACAACGATGTTGTGTCTCCAGGGCTGTTGCAAGCCAGAGGTTTCTTTTTCTGGCTCCTTTGGCCATTCGTAAGTGTGAGTTCTTTATCGTCTATTTTCTACCTAAAATGCACTCAATCGTTCAAAAATTTGAACAAGTTTTTCACTCTCGGGGTATTTAGGAATTTAATTCCTCGGCGTTGTTCTAACTGAGCATCAACATCACACACTCTGAAGAAGTGATTTTATAAACTCGGAATTAATTCTTGTGCGAACGATTCGATGGCTAACAAATTACTTATTTATCCTAAATTTTGTGTACCGATTTTATAGGGTAATTTTTGTTTCATTTAAATAATCCCGTTTTTAAAAAGACAAGCTTTGGTAAAGATATATCTATAAACATAGCCCCGTATTGTTTTATTGACCCCGTTCAAATACAATATGTAACTGAGTTATACGCGGTGGTGCGGCAGGTCGCTCCGACTTCACGGCCATCGAGAGCGAGACGCTGGACTTCTCCCAACTCCAGGAATACATCGCCGAGGAGCCGGATAACATGTGAGTTACACGTGGGAATGTTTTGGGTTATACTTGTCAATGTTTTCTAGAGCCTGATAACATGTGAGCTACACGTGGGAGTGTTGTAGGTTATACTTTTCAATGTTTTGTAGAACCAGATAGCATGCGAGTTACACGTGGGAGTGTTGTTGGTTATACTTGTCAATGCTTTGTACAGCCAAACAACCTATGAGTTACACGTGGGAGTGTTGTTGGTTATACTTGTCAATGCTTTGTACAGCCAAACAACCTATGAGTTACACGTGGGAGTGTTGTTGGTTATACTTGTCAATGTTTGTAGAGCCAGTAACACGTGTGTTACACGTGGGAGTGTTGTTGGTTATACTTGTCAGTGTTTTGTACAGCCAAGCAACCTATGAGTTACATGTGGGAGTGTTGTTGGTTATACTTGTCAATGTTTGTAGAGCCAGATAACACGTGTGTTACACGTGGGAGTGTTGTTGGTTATACTTGTCAGTGTTTTGTACAGCCAAGCAACCTATGAGTTACATGTGGGAGTGTTGTTGGTTATACTTGTCAATGTTTGTAGAGCCAGATAACACGTGTGTTACACGTGGGAGTGTTGTTGGTTATACTTGTCAGTGTTTTGTACAGCCAAGCAACCTATGAGTTACATGTGGGAGTGTTGTTGGTTATACTTGTCAATGTTTGTAGAGCCAGATAACACGTGTGTTACACGTGGGAGTGTTGTTGGTTATATTTGTCAATGTTTTGTACAGCCAAACAACCTATGAGTTAAATGTGGGAGTGTTGTTGGTTATATTTGTCAATGTTTTGTACACCCAAACAACCTATGAGTTAAATGTGGGAGTGTTGTTGGTTATATTTGTCAATGTTTTGTACACCCAAACAACCTATGAGTTAAATGTGGGAGTGTTGTTGGTTATACTTGTCAATGTTTTGTACAGCCAAACAACCTATGAGTTAAATGTGGGAGTGTTGTTGGTTATATTTGTCAATGTTTTGTACAGCCAAACAACCTATGAGTTAAATGTGGGAGTGTTGTTGGTTATACTTGTCAATGTATTGTACAGCCAAACAACCTATGAGTTAAACGTTGGAGTGTTGTTGGTTATACTTGTCAATGTTTTGTACAGCCAAACAACCTATGAGCTATACGTGGGAGTGTTGTTGGTTATACTTGTCAATGTTTTGTACAGCCAAACAACCTATGAGTTAAATGTAGGAGTGTTGTGGGTTATACTTGTCAATGTCTTGTACAGCCAAACAACCTATGAGCTATACGTGGGAGTGTTGTTGGTTATACTTGTCAATGTTTTGTACAGCCAAACAACCTATGAGTTAAAGGTGGGAGTGTTGTTGGTTATATTTGTCAATGTTTTGTACAGCCAAACAACCTATGAGTTAAAGGTGGGGGTGTTGTTGGTTATATTTGTCAATGTTTTGTACAGCCAAACAACCTATGAGTTAAAGGTGGGAGTGTTGTTGGTTATACTTGTCAATGATTTGTACAGCCAAACAACCTATGAGTTAAAGGTGGGAGTGTTGTTGGTTATACTTGTCAATGTATTGTACAGCCAAACAACCTATGAGTTAAAGGTGGGAGTGTAGTTGGTTATACTTGTCAATGAATTGTACAGCCAAACAACCTATGAGTTAAAGGTGGGAGTGTTGTTGGTTATACTTGTCGATGTATTGTACAGCCAAACAACCTATGAGTTAAACGTTGGAGTGTAGTTGGTTATACTTGTCAATGTATTGTACAGCCAAACAACCTATGAGTTACACGTGGGAGTGTAGTTGGTTATACTTGTCAATGTATTGTACAGCCAAACAACCTATGAGTTAAATGTGGGAGTGTTGTTGGTTATACTTGTCAATGTTTTGTACAGCCAAACAACCTATGAGTTACACGTGGGAGTGTTGTTGGTTATACTTGTCAATGTATTGTACAGCCAAACAACCTATGAGTTAAAGGTGGGAGTGTTGTTGGTTATACTTGTCAATGTTTTGTACAGCCAAACAACCTATGAGTTACACGTGGGAGTGTTGTTGGTTATACTTGTCAATGTATTGTACAGCCAAACAACCTATGAGTTAAAGGTGGGAGTGTTGTTTGTTATACTTGTCAATGTTTTGTACAGCCAAACAACCTATGAGTTACACGTGGGAGTGTTGTTGGTTATACTTGTCAATGTATTGTACAGCCAAACAACCTATGAGTTAAAGGTGGGAGTGTTGTTGGTTATACTTGTCAATGTTTTGTACAGCCAAACAACCTATGAGGTAAACGTGGGAGTGTTGTTGGTTATACTTGTCAATGTATTTTACAGCCAAACAACCTATGAGTTAAAGGTGGGAGTGTTGTTGGTTATACTTGTCAATGTTTTGTACAGCCAAACAACCTATGAGGTAAACGTGGGAGTGTTGTTGGTTATACTTGTCAATGTTTTGTACAGCCAAACAACCTATGAGGTAAACGTGGGAGTGTAGTGTGTTTTAGTTGTGAAGGTTTCAACGATCCTGGTAACATGTGAGTAACACGTGTCGTTAGTTAAAAGTTTGAATAATACGAGGGGTGTCCCATAAGTCCGTTGCCCCGACATATAAAGAAAATGACTAATAAAATTATTATGATTTATTTTTCAACATAATCCCCTTTAAGGTCTATACACTTTTTCCAGCGATGTTCTAATGCTTTTATGCCCTCCAAAAAGAACGATGTTTCGAGTGACTCAAAAAAATGAGGTTACAGCATTAATGACCTCTTCATCTGACCTAAAATGAATGCCAGAAAGTGATTTTTTCAAATGAGGAAAAAGGTGGAAGTCAGACGGAGCTAGATCTGGTGAATAGGGTGCATGTGGTAAAAGTTCAAAACCAGAATCATGAATAGCAGCCATGGCTTGCAGCGACCGATGACTCGGAGCATTGTCTTGATGGTAAACAATCTTCCTGGACAACTTTCTTCTTCTCTTTTCTTTAATAGCTTATCGTAGTTATTCACAAGATTTGCATAATAATTGCCAGTGATGGTTTGACCCTTATTCAGAAAGTCTAGAATAAGTACACCCTCGGAATCCCAAAAGACAGACACCATAACCTTCCCTGCTGATGGAACTGTCTTGGTTTTCTTGGGGGGAGGGGAACCGGAGTGTCTCCATTGCATGGATTGTTGCTTGGACTCTGGTGTAAAGTGATGGTCCCAAGTCTCATCCATGGTAACAAATTTATTAACAAATTCCTCTGGATTGGCTTCAAATAACGCAAGATTGTCCGAAGATAACTTCCTCCTTACAGCCTTTTGATCGGGTGTCAAAAGTTTGGGAACCCAACGGGCAGAAAGCTTCCTGAGGCCCAAGTGTTTTCTCATGATCCGATCCACTGTTGTTTTTAGAATACCCAAGGTCTCTTCTATCTGACGAACTGTCATTATTCTGTCCAAAATAACCAAATCATGTATCTTGTCGATGTTTTCTTGAGTAACTGACTCAACAGATCTTCCTGGTCGATGTTCGTCTTCGGTGCTGATCCTCCCTAATTTAAACGCAGTTACTCATTTTTTACTGTGCTATAGGAAGGAGCATCTTCCCTTAATGTATCCACCATATCCTCATAGATTTCCTTCGGCGACATTCCTTTCTTACAAAAATATTTTATTGCAGCACGAATCTCGTTTGTCTCCATTTTAGATGTTTCCTGTTTCTTGTCCTCTTTCAGAACCTATAACTAAAAAACGGTTAGTTGTGGAAACTTAAAAATTTACATATCTTTATACAAGGCTTCAAGGTATATATGATAAAATTTATCAGTTTCTAATATTTCGTTGTCATGGTCGGGCCACGGACTTATGGGACACCCCTCGTATAATAGGAATGATTTAAAGGACCAGAGATATGATGACAAGTTACTCATATTCCTAGAAAAATACACTAAATAATAAGTTAGATAATTGTTCTAATATTGATGGAAAATTTGACGGAAGGAAATTGATTCATAGAAGCATAGGGCGCCTCTTCCGTCAAAATAAACGTGAAAATCAAATAGATGGCGTCAGGTTTTGACGTTTATTTTGACGGGAGAGGCGCCCTATGTTCTAATATTGTTTAGATATCTCAATGGGATATATATGGTCAAAAATTAATTGCCATAACGGAGAATAAATCGAGAATAAAATAAATATTTATCATCATCTTAGCGCTCTTTTTCGCTGAAAATTGATGCTAATATATAAAACCCTATTCTCTATTTTAATAATCAATGAGAGGTCTGTTGTGTGTGTGAGAAATTGTTCGTATTTATAAAAATATAGTGTTTAAAAATGTGCAGCATTTTTCAATTAGGTCTATGCTAACAGAATAATAAAATACGTATAGTTTAAGAGAGAAATAGAGAGGTATTATAAAAAAGGAATAAGACGCCGCAACTCTATAAAATTGATTATATTAGCTTTCGGGAAAGATCTTTTTCAGCAAACTAAAGTTTTATATTAATAAAGAAGGCCTTGCCCGAAACCACTTTAATCAATTTAATAAAAAGAATTGCGGCGTCTTTTTTTTTTTTTTACTTTGTCGAAATCCGCCTATCTGTGGTAATAAATAGAGAGCTATTTCTGATATCTATGGTGGAAGGAAGGTCTCAAGAACCATTTTAATTTGAATGTTGAAAAAGACAGAATACGCCGAGTACGGTATACGTTGGGTAAATTAATTTATCTTCTAGTTCGAATCTAAAAGCTAACAGAAACCAAATATAAATACCAATTTAAATAATCTTGCAGACGGTTTTTTAAAAATCATTATTTCCTAATATAATCAAATAATATGTATATAAACGCATTATCTCAGTGTAACTGCAACGAAGAAATTTAGGGTATATCGAAACTTATATACTCTTATTTTCGTAATTTATTTAACTTTTGTAAAATTCGTTTAAACAACGACTGCAGTTTGTGTGATATATGTGCGTGTAATGGCAAAAAAAAATGAAATGAACTCGCGCATGCGTAGCATCAAGTGACTACAGTTGATAGCGCAAGATAGTGCGTCTATTTTGATACGGGCTTTTAAAAAAATTCCCTATCTTGTATTTAAAGGATTGTATTTTAAATCAACCATTTGGATGAGGAAAGCGAAGACTAAAACGCAGCTGATTCCACACTAATATTTTCAGTGATACGCTAACCTTGACGTATGTACGGTGGAATCTGTGGCCACTGGACATGCGTCGGACCTGGAGGCTGTTGGGTTCTGCGCTGCCTGGTGTATAGAAGCTCCATCTATGCTTCCTTCCTGTAGTGAATCTGTATAAGAGCAATGATCTTAAAAAAGCTGTATGTGTGTGTGTTTTGAATCAAATAATTTTAGAAATATCGAATGAAAATGGTTTCCAACCATGTCTAGTGACCAAAGTGCCAGCTGTGTGCGCAGCTACTTCCAGGAAGCTCTGGTGGGTGGAGGCGAGCTGAATGACTCCGCCAAATCCCTACAGACTCAGTACGGTGGCCATCCCGCTCAGAATGCCACGTACGCTTTCACCCTGGCCCCTGCCGCCTTCTCCCATGGGTACGTCTCTGTCCTTGCAATTTAAAACTTCAGCAATGGCTCAGCTAAATATAACAACAAAAAGCTTTTTTGAAGATCATTTGTTGGTTTGAATTTAGTTTGGAAAAATATAGATACATCAACCAATGTTGTTGTTATCGTGTCCAATGAAGAGCCTCTGATGTCTCCATACATCTCTATCACAGTAATCGCAATGTCCTTTATCTTGGGTATGTAAAGCTGTTGCTCTGGATCCATGTCAATTTTCTGTAAGGCTGCGGCCATTGCTGGGCATGAGAATATGTGGGTAGGTGTTAGTTCCACACCAGGACAGTTTTTACATGTGTCCTGTAACATCAATCAATATTGTATTTAATTTTCGACGTTTCAGTAACTCGCTGCCACTCTCCTCAGGGGAATGTTTGGGGGAACCTTTTGGTCCTATACAGATTATCCGAGAAGAAATGTAGGGTATATGCAGGAGCAACAGTAATAGTACCAGTAATCAGCAATGTTTTTTAAGCTAATCACATTTAATGGTAATGATGAAATTTATATACAGTAAAAATTAATTAAGACAATCAAGCTGATAAATAGATTAGTCTAAGTAAATCCGAGGAAAGGAGAAATAACTAAATATATGAAATATTACTGCTAACTACAACAACAACAACAACAAAAGCCTTTATTGAGGACCTCTCGTCCTATAAAGGATTCGCCAATTTACAGAGTAATTGAAGAGAACTAAGAATACAGAGAGAAACCTATAAGTAGTAGGTATAGTGTAGTAATATTTTCTACACTGTGACTATATACAACAGCAGCAACAAGCCTTTTACTGGAATCAAAGTCCCATACAGGATTCGTCATTCTAATCCTGACAAAGATTATTTACATATAATTATTTACATCAATTAGATTATGTATATAACTTCCTCTTCTCTTCAGCCGTCTTCCAAAATTTGAACAACGCAAACGCTCCAGCTCTGTTTCTCACCACCTCATTCAACAGGAGCTCCAAAGAGAGTCCCTCAAGGCCTATTTCACTGAGGAGCACTTCTCGTTCGTCTTTCAGCCCCATACATGAGAGTATATGGTGATGTAGCCCCGGCTCCATTCTTGTCCCGCAAATCTCGCATGTCCATCCGTCTGTTTTAAATATTTTGGGGCGATCATCAGTAAAGAGCACTTAGAGGATTCTCAGTCCGGCAATACACCGTTTGACCCGGAGCGGGAAATCGCTGGACAGATAGTGTTCCGGTAACGGAGTTGAGCAGATGTTTTTATAGTGTGGGTATAGTCTTGAATTTGTTAATCTTGTGTGATCCTTTTGCAGGGATTGATCTATTGCAGTCCTGATTATGTAGGGAATTTCTCTTTGTAATGTTCTATAGTCTGTGCTGAAATTCATCCACTGAAATCCGGTGGTGTTTAAAATATTAACTATACTTCCTGTGAAACCTATATTTTTTTCGTTGCGTTTGAGATTTCGCACAGCTGGGAATAATTACTGCTAACTGTAGTGTTTATGAGGGCGTTGGCTTTATTCAAATAGTTTAGAGAATATAAGTGATGAAGTTGTGTTTGAATGAGAGACGAAGCGATCAAGATCCTCTCGAGGCTATGCAGCAGGGGGGCCAACACCGATACTGAAGAGGGTTGCACTTTGGCGACAGAAATTCCACACCCAGTTGAGATGCGGGAAAAATTTGGTGTGGACACCTACGACCCGGAGTCTGCTTCTCCGTACAGAACATAAACCCACTCAAGGGAACAGATGTCAGGCCCAGCTTCACCAGCAAGACAATCAGGTAATAACGGCGAGATAACGGCCAGCGGCGTGTGGTCCTTCATTGCCGAGGCGACCTCGTCAAACACTCGCGCAGTGTTACAGTCTGTCCCAGAATGGCGTATGTCTGACACTCGGCCACGATGTCTGGTAGACGGCCTATGAGAACGTCTCTCTTGCCGTCGGTTGTTTGTCCAGAGTGCCTGTAGACACCGTTCGACTTTGACAGTATAATAACCTTGATGCGCTCTTTTATAAGATGGGTACAAGCCCCCGCAGAGCTGAAAATCCTCGAAGATTTTCCAACTAACTTCAGCGAAGAATTCTTCAAGGGGGCCTTGACAAACTCGTGGGGCAATTTATCCCATCCCGAGGAACGGCCATTTGGCAGGTGTGGTGTAAGGTTGCCACAATCTGGTCGTGGAAGATGTCGGCGAGAAATGTCCGACTCATCGAGCTCTACCGGGGTCACTTCTGTGAGGAAGTAGGCGATGGCCAAGCCGAACAAGGCGCCTGGTAAAAAGCGCCTACTGAAGCGCTCCAGCAGGAGACGCCTCAATTGGCCCGAAGATGGTATTTCCATCGTCGTCAGTGTAGGTGGGAGAAGAGAGACATCTGGCTCGGAGGGAACGCCCGAGGTCCGACAGGGAAGGATAGTCGGAGCGGACATTGTCACCTTCCAGGCTCCTCCTCAAGAAATGAATCGCTCTCTCGATCGCCGGCTTCGGCAACGACGGGAACGAAGGACCATATCCCCACTACCATATCTTGTTTGATTCTGGTCCATTTTCCATAACATCGGGGGCGAATGATTTGCTAGGACTTCCGAATCATTCGATAGACGAATAGGTCTACCGTAGCTGCTTTCCAGATGCAGGGAAGTCTTGTAGGGGCTTGGCTCTCCTGATTGAATCAGGTTAGGATGATGGTTCGAGTAGGAATAATCGATATTTTGGTATTGAATGACGCGGTTGCAGAAGCCTGACGTCGGTTCACGGCTCCGAGGGTGAAATGCAAGCTGCGTCTGTTCAAACTGCCTGAACACGCTGACTCCAACACCCATCTCCCCCTTGTTCTTCTTTTTCTTTTTTTTTTGTTGCTGCGTTAATATTTGGTCCTAAGGTCTTGACTATCCGAGGGTCCTGTCCAAAAAGGCGCCAATTATGTCAACTTCTAGTTCCTAAATAGAACAGCCTGGCTGTCTCTGTCGCCACAATCATTTAGAATTTTATCTGATTCTCAACCAAATACATAATTAGATATATATTAATTACATATATTAATAATACTTAATATAAATTATAATTCATAGTTGGCAGAGCGCCATCTAGTGAAATAAAAATCAAATAAACGTTGATTTAGGTTATTCCATAATATTTGACCAACCCATTTATTGATTAATCAAGAAACGCCTACCACGTACGAGTTTCAGGCTGCCGGCCCTCGTTAGCGTGGTGCAAGCTGTACCTCAACGACCAATTTGATCCAAAAGGTTTTCCGAGAAACAAATAAATGGGTATTTATGCCAAATTTGCATAAATACGCTAATCATGTAAAAAAAATGTAAGCAAAAAAGCTCATGTGAGAATATTCCAAGGATATGCTTATTTTTGTTTTTAATATCACCACCGAATCGCATAGGATGGAGCGCCAGCAAAGTATTCGAATCATTGTGGAAGACATTTTTTTCGAATCAAGAAGTGCTAAGAATACACGTGTAAAATTTATACAAAGCTATTTTTAAGAAAACGCAAAGGCAACCTCCTGATCGTGCAACATTATGTGTCCGAATTAGTTCAGACTTTGTTTATATATTTGGAGTTTTAGCGATCTTTATGAATTACTTTCATTCTAGATTGAAATATGTTTTTCTTTTATCTTTCCGTGTTTATCTGAAAACCTTTCTCCATGTCCACATTTAAATGCGTCAATTATTTTTCTTTCATTTTTTCTGAGAGCCCATCTCTCACATCCTTAAAAACTAATATTTTCACGATCAGAATATGCCTTTGTTTTTTTTTCTCAATTTATTCACCTGATCCCAGTACAATTTCACTTTTGTACTATTTTTCACAAATATTTTTTTTGTGTCATGGAAATGCATATCAAGTACGGTATTTGAAAAGAGAGCTCCTAAATACAGTAGCTTTGATAGGTTTTCAAGTGATATCTGATTTTTAAAAAGATTAAAATTTTCTGAAAGGAATACCTAATTTCTGACGTAATCAAATATATAGAAACATTAAGACATAGGTGATAAGACCAAATCTCCAAATAAATAAATAATGTGTGACGTTTCAATAACTGCGTTGTTACCATCTTCAGACAAAAGTGCTGAATGAAATGTGATTAAGACAAAGATGATATCGTTAATTTTCCTGATATTAATAGATCCCTACTACAGCAAGACTTTCCCTCTAAGTAACTCATCTGCTGAACGTCCTTCTCCTTGAGCATCCACTTTTAAAAAACCCAACATGACTTGTCTCTTTAATGTAAAAGTCATTCAGGAATTACCGAAGATGATACGGTATCTTACAGTACTGTAACAAATGATAATTTGTATCATTATATTTCGTTCTTTTATTTAACCTCATTATACGTAAGTAGAAACTGTATTAATGAAATTGAACTTCTGGATTAGGTAACTGAATGTATTGATGGCTCGCTGCTGTTTATCAGAAAAAGAAACAATCTGTTGACTTTAATTTCCAGATAGAGGCCCCTTTTCTTGATAATCAAGACAAACCCACCACGTGAATCCAATTCATTCGATAAGAAATATATCCCCCCTCCCCTGAGATTTTTTTAAATATACATATAAACCCTATATTCAAGCATTAGTAGAAAACTGTCATTTATCAGAAAAAGAAACAATCTGTTGACTTTAATTTCCAGATAGAGGCCCCTTTTCTTGATAATCAAGACAAACCCACCACGTGAATCCAATTCATTCGATAAGAAATATATCACCCCTCCCCTGAGATTTTTTAAAATATACATATAAACCCTATATTCAAGCATTAGTAGAAAACTGTCATTTATCAGAAAAAGAAACAATCTGTTGACTTTAATTTCCAGATAGAGGCCCCTTTTCTTGATAATCAAGACAAACCCACCACGTGAATCCAATTCATTCGATAAGAAATATATCACCCCTCCCCTGAGATTTTTTTAAATATACATATAAACCCTATATTCAAGCATTAGTAGAAAACTGTCATTTATCAGAAAAAGAAACAATCTGTTGACTTTAATTTCCAGATAGAGGCCCCTTTTCTTGATAATCAAGACAAACCCACCAAGTAATTTTAATCCATTCTATTAGAGATATTTCACACCCTGAGGTTTTATATACACATGTAAACTCTATTCAAGCATTAGTATAAAATTGCCATCTATCAGAAAAAGCAACAATCTGTTGACTTTAATTTCCAGATATAGGCTTCTTTTCTTGAAAAACAAGATAAACCCACCAAGTAATTTCACAATCCATTCTATAAAGATATATCACACCCTGAGGTTTTATCTACACAACAACAACAACAACAAAAAAGCCTTTATTTAGGGTCACTGACCCTATACAGGATTCACCAGAGGTATGCATAAGAACAAAGCAGTGAGACAACAGAAATAGCGATATATACAGAGTAAAAAGAGAAAGAAAAAAAAAAACAAGAAAAGGAAAAATAATAATAATAATAAGAAAGAGGGAAGCAAGAAATCAACACAAAAAGAGTAGCAGTAAGAAAGTGAGGAGTGAGTATCACTTGGCCTTCTTCTGAGATATGGACTTGTGGAAACCATAAAACGCCGTAGCAATATACTTATTCTGGGTCATATTGTCAATTATTGATGGAAGTGAAGCACAGAGTTGCCCAGTTTTGAGCATAAGGGTTCTTCTTTCTTCTTTCAGAGCAGAGCAATCAAAAATATAGTGAGTGATTTCATTTTGTAGTTTTGAATTACAGAAGGTACAAGTCGGGTCCTCACCGCAGAGCATCTTGGTGTGGTTTTCTCTAAAAAAACTTGAAAGTATTCTAACTTGTGCGAGTAGACTTACAATCGGGAAAGGAAAATCCCCTAAGAGGTATCCCTCCGTCATGAAAGATATGTGAATGTCTTTGTAGTGAGAGTATAGCTTAGATTTATCCATTCTTGTAAGGTCGTTTTGTATAGATTGGTCTGCCGCTGTTTTTAAGAGCCCTGTAATCGCGCTCCTCAGCGTTTCAGGGTCATCACAGGAAACAAGTGCAGGGGATCCATTATCGTTAAGCAGATTAGTGAGCTTTTTAATGAAACCGATGGGTGTGCCCGAAGCATTAGAGAGTTCCCGTGTTCTATTAAAACATATACGTGGCAATCTGTCACTGCTCATATTCAACACCCGCAGCCAATACTTCAGGGTTAATTTTAAGGCTGTTACACTCAATGAGATACGACCGGTTTCTAATCTGATTAGGTAACCTGGAGTGTATCTGGGCAGATTCAGGAACCTACGGATAAATATGTCTTGTATATTGTCCAGTAAGTCTTTATGCTCTGTTGCCCATAATGGAGCGGCATACATCAGGACAGCTCTCACTATTGTATCAAAGAGTTTGATTGATAAATTTATTGACTTTGCTTTTGATTTTATTAATATTGGGTGTGTGGCGTTAATTGCTGTAAGTGCTTTTCCTTTAAAGTAATTTGCCGGGTGAGTAGTTGTTATTGTTGGTGTCAGAGGGAATCCCAAGTATGTATATCTTGAAGTTATTGCTATGGGTTTATCATTCCAGAACCATCTATCCTTATTTGAGGGTTTACCTCCATTACGGAACACCATAATCTTTGACTTGGACTCATTTAGTGTCATTAAGTTCTCATCGAGATATTCTTTCAGTTTGAGTCATGAAAATTTCTCTTAAAGAATTGTAAAAAGATTATAAAAACGAAGAGAAAAATTATTTATTTTTTCTATACATGGACTACGAGCTTTCGGGCAGCCTCGCCCTTCTACAGGTAAAGATACACGGTGGCAAAAGGCTTTATATAAGATTCCATTTTTAAAACAAATTTACATATAAGAAGAGTATAGGACGGCTAAAATATAATATAAGATAAGAGATATTTTGCAAATTTGAAACTATTGTATATGATATTTACAAACATGCTAATGATGTAACGCCATATGACAATCAATTGGCAAATTAGCAGATGACTGTACTATGAAATTATACAAAGAGACCGGACAACGAATGTTCAACCCGCCATCAGCGGCCACATTGGTTTAACGGATATTTAGGTTATTACAAATGTCTTGGTATTGTGTAGGCAGATCTATGTGTCGGTTAATGCTGTTTGTTGCTATGGATACTATGGCTTCTATGATCAGTCTTTGATATTTATTGGGGATGTTATTGTATATGGTGGTGGGAGAGGTCAGATTGAATGAGTGGCCGGTGGTGTTAACATGATTGAAGATAAGCGACCTATTGTCTCTGTTGGTAATGCATCTACCGTGTTCGGTCATCCTGATGGCCACGGACCTACCAGTCTCGCTTATGTAAGTTGCACTGCAATCGTTACATGAGACTGAGTAGACCGAGCCACCAGAGGACCGAGCAACGGTAGATCTAGGTAGTTTGGTGATTGGGTGTCTGAGGATGGCGCCGATGCTATTGCTGTTAGTAAAGTGGGTGTTAATACCGTGGGTTCTGAGGATGCGGGAGATGGAGACTGATTGGATGGAAAAGGGAAGTGTACAACTGTGTCTGGTGATTGCAGGGGGTCTAACAGAAGAAGGGTCAAATTTATACCTATGTATGAAATGGGGGGGGTATTGGGACCGGGCCAACTGTTTAATGATTAGGGAAAACTCAATGGTTCTGAACAGTGGAAGGGAGCAGTGGGTGGACAATCTCTTGGTAAGAGTACGGACAGTATTTATTTTGTGCGATAGGGGACAAGAAGATTTGTAGTCTGTATAAAATGTGGGATTGTTAACCTTGTGGTACACGGTGGTGTGGTAATGAGAGGCAGTACGGATGACCAGTATATCAAGATACGGCAATACGGATCTGTTTTCTAATTCTAGGGTAAAAGAGATCTCGGGATGATAGGAGTTTAGGGAGTTTAAGATATTGGTTTCTTGTCCGGTATCACATATGCAGAAGATATCATCAATGTATCTCCGCCATATGTGAATGCCCGGTGCAATTTGCTGTTGGACCCAGTGGTCTATGTTGGCCATGACTATTTCTGCAAGTGGGGAGGATAGTGGGCTGCCCATGGGCGAGCCTCTGATTTGTTTAAACAACTGGTTGTTAAATGTAAAAGTAGTAAAGTCCAAACACAGTGAGGACAGTGCGACTATGGACTCTGCGGTACGGCGATCTATCTGGTTATCCTGTAAGAAACTAGTCAAGTGCCTAATGATAAGCTGGTGGGGGAGGGAAAGATACATGGCAACCACATCATAAGACACCATAACGGTGTCGGGGATAGGGCGGAGAGAGTTAATGGACTGTATGAATGAGGGGATATCCCTGATGGCAGAGGATTGCGGAATGGCCTTCACCCAAGGTGTGAGTAGGCCAGTCAGATATTTGGACAGCTTATAGGCAGGTGAAAGATGGTAGGCTATGATGGGGCGCAGGGGAATGTCTGGCTTATGGGTCTTAGGAAGACCATAGATATAGGGGGTATTATTAAGGTCGGAGGTGAAAGTGCTATACTGATCCGGTGTTATGTGACCTGATTTTTTCAAACGCAATAACCCCAATCTGAAAGATTTGGTCGAGGTAGATGCATCAAGCTGTGTAATGGGAACAAAAGTATTGCGGTCGCTGAGTATCTCCGTCATCTTGGAGGCATAGTTAGCCGTGTCCAAGACGACGGTCTGGGAACCCTTATCAGATCTGGTGATTATAATGTTATGGTTTCGCCTTAAGGTAGCCAAGGAGCGGTACTTACCAAGAGATTGGGACTGGGACTGAGTAGGGGTGGGTTTCCGGAGGATATGGGCTATGGAACTCCGTATGTCATATTGGGCTGTGTGGGAAAGGGAGCTGATGGCGGGCTCAACACCAGAAATAATTCTAGGAATGTCAGGCACTGTGGGAGGCCGGTACTTGAGGCCCAAGGTAAGAACCTCGGTCTGCGAAGGAGACAACACTGTAGATGACAGATTGAGGAGAGTGGGAACCGGTTGGTTGTCGGGGTGGAATTCCTCTGGGAAGCCATATTTGCTGATCCAAAAGGATAGCTTCTTGTATTGACGCCCTTTGATGATGCTGTCCTGCTGTCTGATGTCGGCGGTGAGGAAACCAAGGAGTTCAACCATATTGGATTGGGATATGAGACTGGTGACTTGGGAAATGACGGTTTTTATGGTCTTGGACAAGCAGCGTATTCGTGTATAACATCCCTGGATTCTAGCCCATAGTAATTGGCGTTGGGATCGGAGGATAACCCTGTTCGAATGAGAATTTCCCACTGGATCTGCGACTCTGAGAGATGGGGGGATGAAACGGGCCCTTTGGCATGTCTTGTTGAAGTCGAGGTGCAATCTCCATCTAGCCAGCTGCAGTGACTTTCGACACAGATGCGTTAGGAGGCGGATTGCTTCAGGATTGAGGTTGGTAAATCGACGAATAGCGTTCAAGGATAGTTGTGCTTCAAGGCCAATTGCCATTGGATATTAAGAGCTAGAGCAAACGTAAAAGATTTCTAATTATAACTTGAGTCATGAAAATTTCTCTTAAAGAATTGTAAAAAGATTATAAAAACGAAGAGAAAAATTATTTATTTTTTCTATACATGGACTACGAGCTTTCGGGCAGCCTCGCCCTTCTACAGGTAAAGATACACGGTGGCAAAAGGCTTTATATAAGATTCCATTTTTAAAACAAATTTACATATAAGAAGAGTATAGGACGGCTAAAATATAATATAAGATAAGAGATATTTTGCAAATTTGAAACTATTGTATATGATATTTACAAACATGCTAATGATGTAACGCCATATGACAATCAATTGGCAAATTAGCAGATGACTGTACTATGAAATTATACAAAGAGACCGGACAACGAATGTTCAACCCGCCATCAGCGGCCACATTGGTTTAACGGATATTTAGGTTATTACAAATGTCTTGGTATTGTGTAGGCAGATCTATGTGTCGGTTAATGCTGTTTGTTGCTATGGATACTATGGCTTCTATGATCAGTCTTTGATATTTATTGGGGATGTTATTGTATATGGTGGTGGGAGAGGTCAGATTGAATGAGTGGCCGGTGGTGTTAACATGATTGAAGATAAGCGACCTATTGTCTCTGTTGGTAATGCATCTACCGTGTTCGGTCATCCTGATGGCCACGGACCTACCAGTCTCGCCTATGTAAGTTGCACTGCAATCGTTACATGAGACTGAGTAGACCGAGCCACCAGAGGACCGAGCAACGGTAGATCTAGGTAGTTTGGTGATTGGGTGTCTGAGGATGGCGCCGATGCTATTGCTGTTAGTAAAGTGGGTGTTAATACCGTGGGTTCTGAGGATGCGGGAGATGGAGACTGATTGGATGGAAAAGGGAAGTGTACAACTGTGTCTGGTGATTGCAGGGGGTCTAACAGAAGAAGGGTCAAATTTATACCTATGTATGAAATGGGGGGGGTATTGGGACCGGGCCAACTGTTTAATGATTAGGGAAAACTCAATGGTTCTGAACAGTGGAAGGGAGCAGTGGGTGGACAATCTCTTGGTAAGAGTACGGACAGTATTTATTTTGTGCGATAGGGGACAAGAAGATTTGTAGTCTGTATAAAATGTGGGATTGTTAACCTTGTGGTACACGGTGGTGTGGTAATGAGAGGCAGTACGGATGACCAGTATATCAAGATACGGCAATACGGATCTGTTTTCTAATTCTAGGGTAAAAGAGATCTCGGGATGATAGGAGTTTAGGGAGTTTAAGATATTGGTTTCTTGTCCGGTATCACATATGCAGAAGATATCATCAATGTATCTCCGCCATATGTGAATGCCCGGTGCAATTTGCTGTTGGACCCAGTGGTCTATGTTGGCCATGACTATTTCTGCAAGTGGGGAGGATAGTGGGCTGCCCATGGGCGAGCCTCTGATTTGTTTAAACAACTGGTTGTTAAATGTAAAAGTAGTAAAGTCCAAACACAGTGAGGACAGTGCGACTATGGACTCTGCGGTACGGCGATCTATCTGGTTATCCTGTAAGAAACTAGTCAAGTGCCTAATGATAAGCTGGTGGGGGAGGGAAAGATACATGGCAACCACATCATAAGACACCATAACGGTGTCGGGGATAGGGCGGAGAGAGTTAATGGACTGTATGAATGAGGGGATATCCCTGATGGCAGAGGATTGCGGAATGGCCTTCACCCAAGGTGTGAGTAGGCCAGTCAGATATTTGGACAGCTTATAGGCAGGTGAAAGATGGTAGGCTATGATGGGGCGCAGGGGAATGTCTGGCTTATGGGTCTTAGGAAGACCATAGATATAGGGGGTATTATTAAGGTCGGAGGTGAAAGTGCTATACTGATCCGGTGTTATGTGACCTGATTTTTTCAAACGCAATAACCCCAATCTGAAAGATTTGGTCGAGGTAGATGCATCAAGCTGTGTAATGGGAACAAAAGTATTGCGGTCGCTGAGTATCTCCGTCATCTTGGAGGCATAGTTAGCCGTGTCCAAGACGACGGTCTGGGAACCCTTATCAGATCTGGTGATTATAATGTTATGGTTTCGCCTTAAGGTAGCCAAGGAGCGGTACTTACCAAGAGATTGGGACTGGGACTGAGTAGGGGTGGGTTTCCGGAGGATATGGGCTATGGAACTCCGTATGTCATATTGGGCTGTGTGGGAAAGGGAGCTGATGGCGGGCTCAACACCAGAAATAATTCTAGGAATGTCAGGCACTGTGGGAGGCCGGTACTTGAGGCCCAAGGTAAGAACCTCGGTCTGCGAAGGAGACAACACTGTAGATGACAGATTGAGGAGAGTGGGAACCGGTTGGTTGTCGGGGTGGAATTCCTCTGGGAAGCCATATTTGCTGATCCAAAAGGATAGCTTCTTGTATTGACGCCCTTTGATGATGCTGTCCTGCTGTCTGATGTCGGCGGTGAGGAAACCAAGGAGTTCAACCATATTGGATTGGGATATGAGACTGGTGACTTGGGAAATGACGGTTTTTATGGTCTTGGACAAGCAGCGTATTCGTGTATAACATCCCTGGATTCTAGCCCATAGTAACTTAAACCAATGTGGCCGCTGATGGCGGGTTGAACATTCGTTGTCCGGTCTCTTTGTATAATTTCATAGTACAGTCATCTGCTAATTTGCCAATTGATTGTCATATGGCGTTACATCATTAGCATGTTTGTAAATATCATATACAATAGTTTCAAATTTGCAAAATATCTCTTATCTTATATTATATTTTAGCCGTCCTATACTCTTCTTATATGTAAATTTGTTTTAAAAATGTAATCTTATATAAAGCCTTTTGCCACCGTGTATCTTTACCTGTAGAAGGGCGAGGCTGCCCGAAAGCTCGTAGTCCATGTATAGAAAAAATAAATAATTTTTCTCTTCGTTTTTATAATCTTTTTACAATTCTTTAAGAGAAATTTTCATGACTCAAGTTATAATTAGAAATCTTTTACGTTTGCTCTAGCTCTTAATATCCAATGGCAATTGGCCTTGAAGCACAACTATCCTTGAACGCTATTCGTCGATTTACCAACCTCAATCCTGAAGCAATCCGCCTCCTAACGCATCTGTGTCGAAAGTCACTGCAGCTGGCTAGATGGAGATTGCACCTCGACTTCAACAAGACATGCCAAAGGGCCCGTTTCATCCCCCCATCTCTCAGAGTCGCAGATCCAGTGGGAAATTCTCATTCGAACAGGGTTATCCTCCGATCCCAACGCCAATTACTATGGGCTAGAATCCAGGGATGTTATACACGAATACGCTGCTTGTCCAAGACCATAAAAACCGTCATTTCCCAAGTCACCAGTCTCATATCCCAATCCAATATGGTTGAACTCCTTGGTTTCCTCACCGCCGACATCAGACAGCAGGACAGCATCATCAAAGGGCGTCAATACAAGAAGCTATCCTTTTGGATCAGCAAATATGGCTTCCCAGAGGAATTCCACCCCGACAACCAACCGGTTCCCACTCTCCTCAATCTGTCATCTACAGTGTTGTCTCCTTCGCAGACCGAGGTTCTTACCTTGGGCCTCAAGTACCGGCCTCCCACAGTGCCTGACATTCCTAGAATTATTTCTGGTGTTGAGCCCGCCATCAGCTCCCTTTCCCACACAGCCCAATATGACATACGGAGTTCCATAGCCCATATCCTCCGGAAACCCACCCCTACTCAGTCCCAGTCCCAATCTCTTGGTAAGTACCGCTCCTTGGCTACCTTAAGGCGAAACCATAACATTATAATCACCAGATCTGATAAGGGTTCCCAGACCGTCGTCTTGGACACGGCTAACTATGCCTCCAAGATGACGGAGATACTCAGCGACCGCAATACTTTTGTTCCCATTACACAGCTTGATGCATCTACCTCGACCAAATCTTTCAGATTGGGGTTATTGCGTTTGAAAAAATCAGGTCACATAACACCGGATCAGTATAGCACTTTCACCTCCGACCTTAATAATACCCCCTATATCTATGGTCTTCCTAAGACCCATAAGCCAGACATTCCCCTGCGCCCCATCATAGCCTACCATCTTTCACCTGCCTATAAGCTGTCCAAATATCTGACTGGCCTACTCACACCTTGGGTGAAGGCCATTCCGCAATCCTCTGCCATCAGGGATATCCCCTCATTCATACAGTCCATTAACTCTCTCCGCCCTATCCCCGACACCGTTATGGTGTCTTATGATGTGGTTGCCATGTATCTTTCCCTCCCCCACCAGCTTATCATTAGGCACTTGACTAGTTTCTTACAGGATAACCAGATAGATCGCCGTACCGCAGAGTCCATAGTCGCACTGTCCTCACTGTGTTTGGACTTTACTACTTTTACATTTAACAACCAGTTGTTTAAACAAATCAGAGGCTCGCCCATGGGCAGCCCACTATCCTCCCCACTTGCAGAAATAGTCATGGCCAACATAGACCACTGGGTCCAACAGCAAATTGCACCGGGCATTCACATATGGCGGAGATACATTGATGATATCTTCTGCATATGTGATACCGGACAAGAAACCAATATCTTAAACTCCCTAAACTCCTATCATCCCGAGATCTCTTTTACCCTAGAATTAGAAAACAGATCCGTATTGCCGTATCTTGATATACTGGTCATCCGTACTGCCTCTCATTACCACACCACCGTGTACCACAAGGTTAACAATCCCACATTTTATACAGACTACAAATCTTCTTGTCCCCTATCGCACAAAATAAATACTGTCCGTACTCTTACCAAGAGATTGTCCACCCACTGCTCCCTTCCACTGTTCAGAACCATTGAGTTTTCCCTAATCATTAAACAGTTGGCCCGGTCCCAATACCCCCCCCCATTTCATACATAGGTATAAATTTGACCCTTCTTCTGTTAGACCCCCTGCAATCACCAGACACAGTTGTACACTTCCCTTTTCCATCCAATCAGTCTCCATCTCCCGCATCCTCAGAACCCACGGTATTAACACCCACTTTACTAACAGCAATAGCATCGGCGCCATCCTCAGACACCCAATCACCAAACTACCTAGATCTACCGTTGCTCGGTCCTCTGGTGGCTCGGTCTACTCAGTCTCATGTAACGATTGCAGTGCAACTTACATAGGCGAGACTGGTAGGTCCGTGGCCATCAGGATGACCGAACACGGTAGATGCATTACCAACAGAGACAATAGGTCGCTTATCTTCAATCATGTTAACACCACCGGCCACTCATTCAATCTGACCTCTCCCACCACCATATACAATAACATCCCCAATAAATATCAAAGACTGATCATAGAAGCCATAGTATCCATAGCAACAAACAGCATTAACCGACACATAGATCTGCCTACACAATACCAAGACATTTGTAATAACCTAAATATCCGTTAAACCAATGTGGCCGCTGATGGCGGGTTGAACATTCGTTGTCCGGTCTCTTTGTATAATTTCATAGTACAGTCATCTGCTAATTTGCCAATTGATTGTCATATGCGTTACATCATTAGCATGTTTGTAAATATCATATACAATAGTTTCAAATTTGCAAAATATCTCTTATCTTATATTATATTTTAGCCGTCCTATACTCTTCTTATATGTAAATTTGTTTTAAAAATGGAATCTTATATAAAGCCTTTTGCCACCGTGTATCTTTACCTGTAGAAGGGCGAGGCTGCCCGAAAGCTCGTAGTCCATGTATAGAAAAAAAAATAAATAATTTTTCTCTTCGTTTTTATAATCTTTTTACATATTCTTTCAGTATTTTGATCTTCTTTTGGAGGTTTATCCTGGACTCACCTATAATTGCTAAGTCGTCGGCGTACAGCAATAAATGGATATCTCCAAATTCTGGCAAATTTACACTCGGCAGGTCTGAGTTATTATAAATTTCGATTAAGTCCGTGATAAATAATATAAATAGCAGTGGGGAAAGTGGTTCTCCCTGGAGGACTCCCGAGTTTATCTTAATACTTTCCGTAAATGATCCCTTCCATCTGATAGCTATAGTTGCTTGTTCGTAGTAACTTTTGATCGTACTTATGAATTGGTAACTTATGCCTAGGTTGTAAAGTTTTTTCCAAAGTAGTGAGTGGGGTACAGTATCAAATGCCTTCCTTAGATCGACAAAAAAGACATATAGTTTTCCCCTCTTTTTTCTTAATGATAGTTGGATTAAAGTAGTTAGTGTAAATATGTGGTCAATACATGATCTTTTTTTTCTAAATCCCGCTTGGTTTTCGGGTATAACCCTTCTTCCTTCGACCCATTCCTCCAGTCGTGATCTTAGGATTGATGTGAAAAGCTTTGATACATTGCTAATCAGTGCAATACCTCGGTAGTTGGAGGGGCTGTTCTTATAACCGTTTTTAAAGATTGGGTGTATAGTGGAATTAGTCCAAATTGCTGGGTATTTTCCAGTCGTCATAACACTATTGTAGAGTTGTTTCAACAGCAGTATGTACGAATCAGGGAGTGTTTTTAATACTTCATTGGGGATGCCATCGGGCCCGCATGCCTTGTTACTCCTCAAACCAGCTATCTCCTTGTATATGTCTGCATTGGTTATCTCTGAGTCCAATATAGGATCGTTCTGAGAAATCACATTATGTAAATTACAAATTCTCAAATTTTTCTCTGTAGTCATTAGTTCGCGGTAAAAGTTCAGCCAGTCCTGTATAGATATTTCTCCTTGGATTATAGATGTGCTTTTGTAGAGCGCAATAGTTTTCCAGAAGGTCTTTGAGTCTTTAGCATTTCTGAGTATTTCCTGTTTTTCATTATCAAAGCCTTTCCTTTTTAGATCCAATAAAGCAAGATATTTCTTTCTGGAAGAAGCATAACATTCTCTGTCTTCCAATCTATTTGTTTTACGATATTTCTTCAGACTTTCTTTTGCCAGTTTTTTCATATCATAGCAGTCCTTATCGAACCACGGCTTAGATTTCCTGGGGCCGCCCTTAATTGAGTAGGTTATTTTTGCAGATGACATTGCTTCCAAAATTCGCTGATTGAAAGTGTATACAAGGTCATCGGAGGCTGGTATGTTTTTTTCCCGCAATTCTTCCAGTTTCATTTTAAACGTTGCGAGTCCATCGGCTGACCATCTATATCTCGTAATATTATAATCTTCCCGTTTGGTTTTTTTCTCATTGAAGTTTTGGCCTTTTATCGTTAAAACCAAAGGATGGTGGTCTGAGTACAGTTGGTCATCGACTTTGAAGTCCAGTAAAATTTGTAGTGAACCCTGTGAGAGTATGCAATAGTCAATAGTTGAAGAGCCTCTTTCGGATATGTATGTAAAATCTCCATCTTTATCACCTCTAGATCTTCCATTAACTATTGTCAAAGAATTATCTTCCAGGAAATCAAGAAGTTTATTAGACAGAGATGATATTATATGATCTTTAGCCCTTCTTTCCGATGTTAGGGGGAGCTGGAAATTAAGTGGATTGTGTAGTCCTCCCAACTTCCCAGTTCTGATGTTTAAATCTCCAAGTAAAATAATTTCTTTTCCATCTGCTATTTGCTTTTGAATGTATGTAAACAGCTTATCTAAGTTATGCAGCTGTATTTGGTTTGGAGGAAGGTATACAAATATTAAACAGATAACATGTTGGGGGGCTCTTGTGTTTGTTGATAAGAAAATAGATAACCAAGTGCCATCCTTTTCAGAACTCTCTACTCTATATTTCCCGCCTTTCCTAAAACCGACAATTATACCCCCTGACCCTCTTCCCCTTCCAGATTCTTTGGTGGCAGGTAATTCGATAATTTGATAATATTTTAGTGTTATGTTAGTCCTGTTCAGGCACCATGTTTCAAGTAGAGCAAAAATTTCGTAGTTCTTTATGTGCTCGAGGAGTGGAAATATCGAAAGAATCCTATAGAAACCATTTATATTCCAACATATTATTTTTTCGGCGATGTCTCGCGAATTTTCAGAAAAATTTGCATTGTCATCGTCTTGAGAATCATATTTACATGTATTTATGTCGTAGTAACTTTCCGTTATTTGATTATGGGGCGGAGAATTAATTTGTGATTTTGATGTCGTATTTCTTCTATTTACACAATTGTTTCTACAAGGTTTTATCTACACATATAAACCTTATATTCAAGAATTAGCTGAAAACTGCCATAAAAAAATCGCATTTTAAAACATATTTTCATTCAGAGACAATGCGTTAATTTTAGATTCCGCCGCACAGTGTCCATCACAGCGGGTACACTAATAGAGAAAACGTCACCCAGCTCTTTTATTTCCCAATATTTAGACATGTACGTGACGTCAGATGCTTTGACGCCATAGATCGGGTGTCGTCTGCGAGAATATAGAAACCACCTGTTCCGTTACCATACCAATTCTTGTACAACCAATCACATCTTTTGTTTCATCTTTTGTTCCAGAAGTGAGTCGCTCGGAAACCAGTGTGTTGTTAAACCCCTATTGAAAAAAAAATGTTTTTTCTTTTAATGATTTTTTGAATTTTAATGAAATAAATAATAAGAAATAAAAGCAGTTAAGCATGGATGTTTCTTTTTCACAAAATCAAACTTCTACTGTCCTTACTGCGATGAAAAAATATTGGAAGGGCTTGGATCATCAGTGGTGAACCCTCCCAACGGTTTCACCAATTTAATCTACTTTATATGCTACATTGAAGAGTTAAATCTTAGAAATGGTATTCAGGAAAACATGGATATAAGCTTTTAGGATAGTAGAATTACGTATAAATATTTGCATCGAACAATGCTCTTCCGCAAACAAGAAGTACAAAGCCAGTTAGGCATAAATTAATATGAAGCAATAACGCACAATAAAGAAACATTCATGATTAAATGCTTTCATTTCTTCTATTTAGATGGCGCGTTATTGCGCTTTATGAAAGAAACAATGTTATTACACACACAAACCTTTATTAGGGATCAAGCCCCATACAGGATTCTCCCAGTATAACAATGGTTTTAATTGAACATAAATCAAGTACTATATACAATTCAGTATTAACATGAGCCTAAAAAAAGAAAAAATAAAGAAAACTTTTACACATATTTCTCATCCTTCTCACAAAATTTGTATAAATCTATTGTGTCTACTTTTCACCGTTTCTGACAGTAGGGCATAGAGTGATAAATGATTAGCACTCGTATTATTAAAAAGTAATTTCCTTTCTTCATACAGATGATTGCAGGTAAATATATAGTGAGTTAGTTCTGACTCAAATTTAAACAATGTTATTACGAAATGTTTAAGAGCGAATAAGAAAATAATGTTGTTGTTGTTAGTGTACATCAAGTCGAATTCGACTTTTAGTGACTATATGGACAAATATTCCTTAATTTTATCTGTTTGGGGCTATCGCTCGTAGCGCATCTAGTGACTTTCCGGTAACTTTCTTGATCCCTTCTAGCCATCTCATCGCATGTCTTCCTATCTTTCTTCTTCTTCTCTAGTTTTTTCTAACATCAACATCTTTTAGCTTCTCTCTAATTATGTGTCCAAAGTAGGTTAGTCTTTGTTTATATATATATATATATATATATATATATTTGGGATTCTATCAATCTTTCTGGATTAATTTCATTCAAGATTGAAATATATTTTCTTTTATCTGTCCATTTCAGTCTGAATAGCTTTCTCCATGTCCACATTTAAAATACGTCAATTATTTTTCCTTCCCTTTTTTCTGAGAATCCAACTCGAACATCCATAAGTGACCACAGTAAATACCAACGCGCCTCTACAATTCTCTTCTTTGTATTAAATTAAATGCTTTTATCTTTCAAATTGGATAATTCGAAGCCCATGGGACCAAAAAAAAAAAAAAAAGAATTATCCAAAAAATCGAATTAAAAACGGAAATTCTAGGGACAAAGATAAATATTGGAATTAAAGATGTTTTCGAATTGAAGACGTTATTCAACTTCTACTGTATATTTAGCAACAAAAGAAAAACTTTATTAAGACCTTTTATTCTTATACAGATTCTTCAAGCACAGAAATATAGGGTACATACAGGAATAATAGTAATAGTACCAGTAATAAGCATTACTATTATTATTATTTATAAAGCTAATCATATTTAATGGAAATATAAAATTTATATACAGGAAAACTTAATTAAGACATCTTTCATAATATTATCCAATTTCATCATTACGTCTCTTCCTAGTGCTATTCTTTTTACTTCCTCTAAGCAACCTTCCATCTTATCAATCCTGGATCCTAAGAATATTGCCACGTGGAAAGTTAGGGTAGACAAACTTTGGGAGATACAGCAACTTATTTAAGGCAAGAACAAACTATGATGAATAAACAAAAGATAAAGAATGAGGGAAGTTTACAGAGTAGTAAAATATAAACATAAAAAAGATACTCTGCTAATACCAGTGTAAAATAATAAATACTTCGCTACAATATGAAGTGAGATCACATATATAGTTTTACTGTTGAATTTCAAAACTATTTATATTATCTGTAGTTATAATTGTTTATATATATTTAATTTTGAACCAAAATTTTTACTTCTTTGATTTCCCAATTATCTGTTTTAGGTCTTCCTTGATTCTGCTAACACTGTGGTTTCATGTTCTGTAAATAGTTTTTAATCAGAAAATGTGGTTCTCTCTGCCACTCCCATAAGTCTCAGTGATGACAATAGTTAATTGTGATTTACACAATTCAAACCTTTACTATAGTCAATGTGTGTGAACAACAACAAAAAGCTTTATTAAGACCTTTTAGTCTTATACAGATTATCCGAGCAGAAATGTAGGAGTCATGCAGGAAAAACTGTAATAATACCAGTAATAAAAGACAGTAATAAGCTATTGATAAAGAAGGAGCAATCTCTCGAAATATTTTGAGAAAAACTTGTTGTTGTTTTTTTTTCCTTTACAGATCTAGATTATTATTATATTATTCATTATAACCAATTTATTATTATTATTATTATATTATGGTATTTACCATATTATATTATATAATGGTAATAATCAAGATAATAAATAGATTAGGTAAATTGGAGGAAAGTAATTTTCTTATACATGGATTTACCTCGGAGTCTCTGTAAGTATGTGTGTGGAGCATAAATATATAGTTTTATTTATTTCTTTATGCACCCCTTTTTCTTTCATTCATCTTAGGTTTAAATGAGTCAAAAATCTTTATTTATATCTTTTTTTTTTTCAAAATTATCGTAAAAAAAGAGTGCAAATTTTTATTATTATATTTTGATAACATTTTTCAAAGATAAGTAATTAACAGGTATTAGGTTAACCCAGTAGATTCCAGGTACATGTGTCATCAACTACCCAGGTTACCTTTTAAATATAAATCTTTTTTATTTTATTCTGTTGAATAAGTATTCTTCTTTCTTATCTCCACTCAATCATATTAAGGTATTAAGCTTGTAGAGCTTGTTGATGATGTCTGCTGGGAATGAGTAGAGCTCATCAAAGGAGATTTGACATCCATAATGATTGGGTGAAGTCTGCTAATCCATCTGCTTTTGTCATTAAGACTGGGAGCACTACTCAGTAGCAGGCCGACTTAGATCCAATATAAAATGGCAGCCTCTGACATGAGGAACAGACACCATCTGCAGCCGCTCCTAACATGGAGTACAGACACTGCTCATCCTTTATTCCTGGATTAGGAGCCCTTACAAGGTACTATCAGCCGGGCCAGCTGAACCCAGGTTTTTTAGCGAGCTTGTTACTGCTTCCTCTCCTCCTTTTTCATTCGGGCTTGGGGCCGGCAAAGTCAGAGTTTGTTGAATAAGTGACCACAAGAAATACCAAGTGGAGGTCCAAATTATGAAGTGATGTCAAGAAGTTAATTCTTATTTGAATTTTTTTTCCACGGGAATGCTTATCTTAGATTTCTGATTTCTAGGATGATGTCCATCTGGAATCTTTGGCAATATTGAAAAGCTGGGCAGATATCAAACCTTCGTGAGCCGGTCAAAATGTTCCACGGACCGAACAACGGTGGAAGAACACTGTCTTCTATATTTTTAATCCAAGTAGAACTGTATGTCTTGAATACTCTAACACTCATTACAAGGACTGTAGAAGATTGTCTGTTCCAGGACCCCCCTCCCTGAGAGTCCCCCAGACTCAGCCTCGGAGCCTCCCTTTTCCCCGCCTGATGAAGGTGAGAACCCACAATTTTCCTTGTTTTAGAACTGCACAATCAACATCTGTATCAGTTCTTGAAATTAAAGCTTCTTCGGCCAGTAAATATTTTTATTATGAGAACGCCCTTGCAACCTTTATTTTCTCCTGATGAAGACAAAATATTTTTGTTGAAACGTCGAAATAATAAAAAGATTTACTGGTCGAAGAATCTTTAATTTTAAGAACTATTAATACAGGCAAGGCAACTTCTACATGATCTGTAGCAGTGTTAAAAAAAATCCACACTTTCCTGCAATTATTTCACTTTTGTACTATTTCTTCACATAGTTTAACGGATGTGTACTCCAGCCAACGCTAGTAACGCCGAAATTCCAACCCATGTGTGACCAAAGAGACCCATCCTGACCCATGTGTGACCAAAGAGACCATTCTGACCCATGTGTGCCCAGAGCCCAGCAAGCTAGGCCCCGGGGGCAGGATGCAGCAGCCAGCTGACCTCTCCCACTTCCTGCCATACGGCAACACCCAGCCCCTCAAGCACATCCCCGAGCACCACAACATCCCACCCAGCGTAAGTTCCACGAGATCCACAAGTAAGCACAGAAGGAATGTATCCTCAGAAAGATACCCAAATAGAGTGGTGAAGAATAGAACATATTTAAAACATTTTTTATTGAACACTTTCAAAAATTACAGGTTCAACATAGCAGGATGTTTAAAAACTAAATATAATATATACAATTGAATTTATAAAAAAATAATGGTTAGAAAATTCTTTTACGAAGTCTTCTTCTTTAGGTCCTCCGGATCCGGGCGAAAGGTTCTCTTGCTGGAAGGTCCGCCTTTTCTTTGTTCGGCTTGACATTTCCTCCAGACCTTGAGTGGTTATACCGCCATGGCTCGGTTGTAGGTGAGGCCTATAGCCTCCATAGGACCTTACGAAAACAAAGTACTAAGAAAATATACTTAGGAAATATACACTTTGATCTTAGCCAAAAGGCCGAGAAGCAATGGAACATATGGGATGGACAGTAGAGCTGGAGAATCAACAACCTTTTAGTACCGGATAAAATACAGTTTGTAAATAACCAAAGGCCAATATATTATCAAACAGAACAATTAGTGCTCCAGTTTTATATTAAAGGTGAAATTATTCCAGAGTTAATAGTATCGCGCGAATTTCTACAACAAAACTAAATGGAAATAATGGAAAATATTGAGAAGGCTCATCAGTGGTGGACCCTCCCAGCAGTGTCGCCAGGTTTATTTAGAGGTGAACCTTTCCAGTTGTTTTTCTCAAATATTAACCTTTCAATAAAAATGGTGTATACACTCATCGACAAAATTAAGGAAGTTGTACCTTTTAGCATGTATATCTGAATTCAGACAATAACTCTGAAAAATATTTGATACACAGTGAACTTTATTGAAGACACACGAAATAACCAAGTGTGAACAAAATTGTTTTTGTCTCCTTCAAAAAAAAAAAAAAAGAAAAAAAACAGACAACAGTGACAATTAAGACTTTCCACTTTCTTAAGTTTTGCCCATGAGTGTATATTGTTGCACTAAGTTGCAGCTTTGCCGGGTCATCGACCTTGGTTTCCTTCTTCTTGGTGTTATACACGTTTCCCGAGCGGGTCTTCATACTTGAAGCAAATAAAGAAAATTAAATGAAAGTAAATTACCTTTCAAAGTTATTGTGTTTATTTATTCGTTGTCTTCCTCGTAGGTCGTGATCCTCAGTCTTCGTGTAGGCCCTCTTTCTCACCAATCAACAACCAAGATATAGATACAATAAAAATATTACAAAAGGAATGATATTATATTATCTAATATGTTTAAAATAAATATTAAATATCATAGAATATTTTGAATAAATGTAGGGCGCACCAAAATTGATGAAAAAATATTGAAGCAATACGAACATAGTTTTATTTCAGCAAACAGCATCTTTATCAATGATTGTTTGTCGTGTGCTCATCTGAATATTGGAATAAAAGTATGTTGTTAGAGATATCCAAGCTTCTCTCTTGTATTGAAAGTAAATCCTATGGATCGCGCTATGTACGCTATGTACTCTGTACCATCCACCAACTACGTATACCAGGGGTTGGATGATGCGACAGATGAGTCCCGTGCTGTCCCCACCGGCTCTGGCCCAGCTCCAGACGCTGTCCGCCCCACTGACCACCCTCTTCTCCAGGTACCTCCGGTCAGCCGTCTGGACTGTTGTGTGTGACCCCGCATTGTGCAGCTCGGAGGACTTCTTGCAAGAATCCGCCAAGAAACGTCGACTTTCCGAGTCGTCGAGGTCCGGCATCTTGGTCAAGACAGAACCTGGTAATATCAGCCGGAAATTTGAAGAGCAATAATGTTTCTTAGAATTCCTTATGATAATCTTCTTCAACGGCGTTATCAGTTCAGACATAATAAGATTTCAATTACCATCATCTATTATAGTGTCCACTCCTGCTGTAAATGGTGAAAATTTCTTTAACGCCACTTTCCAATAATTTAAATCTATTTCTGTGTGCAGATCTTATATTATTATAATAAAATGGAAAGACCTGGCTCTCATTAGTGGTTAGCCCTTCGCAGTGACTGCGCTGATTAAATCTCCAGACCGGCCCACTATTGTTATAGGCTGATCTCCCTATATAGTCTGTATTTATTAAGGAATATAGTAAATGTATGTGTTGGGAAAGTACGCCCATAAACTTCTAGGATTGTGTATCGGTGCCAACTAAATAAACGACTTAATGCATTGAGAGAGGACACGAAGACGATGACATGTTGTCTCACAGTCCTGTTTTACTAGCCGAATGACCCGGGCAACGCCCGTGTTTTACCCGATTGAATGTTTTGATTCAAATACTATTTGTTACAATTATAAATTGGCGCCTTAAATAAATGCATATTTTAGTTAATAACTATAGCCTATGTGCTTTATCTGTCTATGTACTGTTGGCTTCCGTAGGCGTCTCTTACTGGGAAAAAGAAAGAGAGGATTCCATTTGGTTATTAACTAATATACAACAACAACAAAAAAGCCTTTATTTAGGGTCACTGACCCTATACAGGATTCACCAGAGGTATGCATAAGAACAAAGCAGCGAGACAACGGAAATAGCGATATATACAGAGTAAAAGAGA
>CP092873.1:28784079-28814119 GCA_030710605.1 Cordylochernes scorpioides | reverse complement strand
GATAAAGATATTTATATATATAAAATGAAAGTTGTCGCATACCTCGACATATTTGCATGGTATTGTTTTATTTTGTATATTTGTATATTCTGTATATTTGCATATTTACTTTTTGTTTTTTAAAAGGATGGTTGATTTGCATGTCCGCGGAAAGCGCGAGGTATAAAATATAGGTCAAGAGAATAATAAAGTAGAGTTCTGTTGATTAGAATCTTTTAGTGTTTCTTTAAAACTAGTTCTTATATTGGGAACTCGACAAAAGTATTTAAAAGCACGAATGTTTCTTTTATACATAATACAAACTTCTACTGTCCTTACTGCGATGAAAAAATATATTGGGAGGGCTTGACTCATTAGTGGTGAGCCACTCAGCCCTCCCAATATATTTTTCCATCGCAGTAAGGACAGTAGAAGTTTGTATTATGTGTATAAAAGAAACATTCGTGCTTTTAAATACTTTCATTTTATATGTATAGATGGCGCGTTATCACATGTGCTCGTGGTCAGGAGATTCCTTCTTTATTTTTAATATGGATATATGTAGAGAGAAATATAAAACATTTTTTTAAATAGAATATGTTGCCGAATATGGTTTTACGGGCTACTAACCAAAATGTATGATTTTCGAGCCCAAAAAAGAACATAGCAAGCAGACAAAATGAAATACACTGTTGCAATGTACCAGGTTACTGCACACCACTAAGGATATTCAAAAAGGTTAGATTCACACACACAAAAACCTTTATTAAGACACACAGGTCTTACAGAGGATTCTCCTTGGGGTTACAAGACGGAGAAACCTATGAAAGTGGGAAATATACAAAGGGGTAAAAATGGAGAAAGATTATATACACATGGTAAATATATACAGATTATTATAATAACGATTAGATTCAAAAAGGATAAGTTTCTTTATTTGAAAAATATACAGATTATTATTTGAATAATCCTATGGAAAATAAGAAAAAAATAAAAAGGTTAGATTCCCCAGAGAATATGTTGCCTGTATATGTGTAAATTTATATTCAAGTGCATATTTACTTTCCAAAATAATGTAAATAATTGCGTATTGTTTTTTAAAATAATTTCTCTGCGCAGAATTATATTAGTAATTTTTTCAGGTCATCATCCAATAGGCAGATTTGGCCTTCTAGCTGCACATGGTGAGAGAGGTAGTGTCGAGAATTGATCTTCCTTCTATTAACGGGGGAAATGCCTTTTATTACGTCTTTATGGTCACCATTCTTTTGATAATACGCCGACATTTTCTTAGGAAGTTGGAGAAGATAACAATAATATAACAGGTTTCTAGTGATGAGTTTATTTTTATTTATGTATTCTCAAGGGCATCTCTGCCCTTCTACAGGAATACATAAAATAAATAATAATAAAATTAATAAACACAGTTAGATACTATCTAATTATATATATGTTCTTCAAATTAAAGATATTTCGGCCAGTAAATCTTTTTTTATTAAAATATAAAATATTTACTGGCCGAAGTATCTTTAATTTGAAGAACTATGAATACCGGCCAGGTAACCTCTATCTTTACGATATATATTTATATGTTGTAATATATTTCAATATATACTTAATATCCCCATATGTAATATAGTTATAGTGTAACAACCAAAACTGTAGACATAATTCATCTCGCCAGTTTGTCCATCATATATTACAAAACGAAATAATAAAATTAGATTGAGTGACAGTCGGCGCTCAGACAGGAGAAAGGTCTCCGATTACACCATCGGTCCGAAAAACAGTTGGATTACCACCAGTCCCTCTCTGGCACTAGAATAGATCAGACGTTCCTTGATGGCGCTGGCCACTCTCTCTGAAGTAACATCCAACATGCCTCGTTCTTTTGTCCAATCTCACTTACGCCTGAACCACTCTGACCATTGTGGCCACAACGACTGCATCTAACCAACATGCCACAATACAGTCATCCAACAGGATAAATACATCACTACAGACAGTCGACATTTGCGCCACTACATACTTATATATTATGATGCATTATCTGCTATATATATTTGACCAGCCAAATCTAGCCGAGGATGCCGAAAGCTTGAGATTACATTAATAACAAGAAACTCATCTCTCTAGAGAGAGAAGCCTGTTATATCATTTTAATCTATATGCAGAAGATTTAAATCAAGTAAAGAGTGAGAGAGGAAAGATGGCCAATTATTCATGAGAATAATGTGAAGCCAAGGTATCCTTGTAAGATACATTTGTATTAAAGATTGAGGTTGTTAAGGGGTTATTCCAATTCATCATCAAATCAGCACTTTGGCCATCAATAAAGATGAAAATACGGAATTTATTCTGGCTGCGCTAGGTGTTAATTTAAAGATGGAGATATATTTGAGAAGAAATCTCAAGAGAACAGACGAAGAGATACGCAGTCAATGGATAGAACTCGTCAAAATCAACCAATCGCATCTTTCCTCACTATCACCTGACCTTTATTAACTTTATTAACATCCTATAACGCGATATCCCAAACTAGGGATATTTGCGTCAATACATTTCTTTACATCATAACAAATTGGCTATATACAAGCTTATACAATTCAATTATTCTACATAATTATCCAAAGAAAATTGATCAAGGAAAAAAAAAGACAAACATACAAAATCAATTTCTTCAAAATTTCCTTCCTTCTCTTTCCTAGTTCAAAATATATTCTATATATCTAGAAAATTGAATAAAAATTTTTGTGTGTTCTTTTCTCATCTACGAATTCATATAGCTGTATAGTCAAGTATAGTTTGTTTATCTTCTGTTGGGATCTAAAATGATTTACATTGGTTAACAGCCCCGTAAAACCATATCACGATTGGTTATGTTCTGTTGGGATCTTAAATAATTTACTCTGGTTGGTGGTGGTGTCTTGTCCATGGATCAGATCAGATCGGTCCGTGCACCCTGATCACAATACCGGCCAACTGAGGTGGTAGTGGTGGTGTCTTGTCCATGGAGCAGATCAGATTGGTCCATGCACCCTGATCACAATACCGGCCAACTGAGGTGGTAGTGGTGGTGTCTTGTCCATGGAGCAGATCAGATCGGTCCGTGCACCCTGATCACAATACCGGCCAACTGAGGTGGTAGTGGTGGTGTCTTGTCCATGGAGCAGATCAGATCGGTCCGTGCACCCTGATCACAATACCGGCCAACTGAGGTGCCTTGTTCGTATGGATGTCCTCTTCTGGATTGATGTCTGCCATATAGAGGCCTGCAAGGATGGCCGGGCAACTGTATATATAGTCCGTAGTGAGTTGGGTGTGTTTTACTCTAGTTAGCAGCCCCTTAAACCATATCACGATTGGTTCTGACCAACTCCACCAACCTGCTGTGAACCTGGGGGCTGTGTGCAGCGGTCCCGGGAAGGGAAGGAGATGCCAGAAGTCCGTGATCCGGAGTTACCTGGCTCAGACGACCATTGTTCTCATCGTCATGATCTTCTGGTAGGTCTTCTGCAGCAGATACCATGAAACTTATCTTGAACTCGAGAACCGAAGCCAAATGACTGGATAGTACAAGTTAAATATAGGTTTGACTATTCCATAAATTTAAAAAATATTGAATTTTTTTACATATGCGTGTGTATAACTAAAATTATACCCTTTAAATATAAAAATAAACAAAACTTTTATCTCTATTTGATACAATTGATTCAAAGAGAACGATTTGAAAATAAAAATACCAAAACCTAATATATTAGTATAATAACATTTATTATAAAGAGTATATATAACACTCGTAAAACTAAAATGCTTTGCATGTAATATAATATATATGTTTGCATTTGTATAAAATTCTATGCCAAGATATGAAACCTCTCCCTCTATTTGGAAAATAAATGGTTGTCACCAGACACCATCAAAAGTCTCAAGCTTTATAAGCTTGACACCTTAATATGATTGAGTGGAGATAAGAAAGAAGAAGACTTATAAAGCTCTAAATTAAAAAAAAAAAAAGCAGTTATTCAGGGACATAAATGACATTCTGAAAATTTTCATTGAAATACGATAATCTTAAGTATATGATTATTGAATTTATATGTTTCTTTGAATTGTAAAAAGTATATTTCAATTGTGTGTTTGTCTATCTCCAGAATAGAGTGTCTTCTATAATACAAATCTTGTGTGAGAAAATATACGAGTCATTTGATTCCAAGTTTCGTATAAAATCAACGTTCTAGGACAAAAGTTAAATCGATTGAGAGTCCAAGGTAATCATCATCTCCACCATTTACACACACACACACACAAAAGCCTTTATTAAGACACACAGGTCTTACAGAGGATTCTCCTTGGGGTTACAAAACGGAGAAAGTGGGAAATAAAAATGGTGAAAGAATATATACATATGGTAAATATATACAGATTATAAGAAATAATAAAGAAATAAGAAGAATTTTAAAAAATAAATAAATAAAATAAAAATTTTTGGAAATATGGATGGTATATACAGGAAACATTATATAAAACAATCAAGCTAATAGATTAGTCTGAGTAAATTGGAGGAAAAGAAATTTATTATACAACAACAACAAAAACTTTATTAAGACCTTTTAGTCTTATACAGATTCTCCAAGCAGAAATGTAGGATACATACAGGAAAAAAATATATAAAAATAATAATAGTACCTTAATGGTACATTATAGTGGAAACATTTTATAAAACAATCAAGCTAATAGATTAGTCTGGGTAAATTGGAGGAAAAGAAATTTATTATACATGGATTTGCCACGGATTCACCGCAAATGAAGATAAAAAAGCAAAAGCTAATCACAATCAATATTGAGATAATGAAATTTATACATTATAATTAAGACAATTGAGCTCATTAACATATTTAAAAGGGTAAATCCGAGAGGAAAAAAAAAGATACAAAATAAAAAAATGAAAAAAAAAAAAAAACACTGGAATTTAAATATGGTACATACACCAAGATTTTTCGTCTCAATAAAATAATTTCTCAGCTGATGAATGAAGGTTATAAAAATTTGAAGCGTAGATTTTTTAAACAATATTTCCATTCATAGAAAGCGAAATATATAAGAAATTAAAGCAAGGAAGGAATAAACATTATATCATGTCAGGTCTTGTTGAATTATTCGGTAGCAGCTTTGAGACAATCGAACAATCTTTTTGCACCAGGGGGTTCGCTCTTATCTCGCCGATAACGACTAATGTCAGATAACAGTTGTAAGATTTTCCAAGAGAATTTTCCTTTTCCCCTGTAAAAGATTGACAGTCGAGATAATGACAACTCCCTTAGGGCGGTTGTTTATACACAGATAACATTCCTGACCTTCTTTACTGAAAGACAAATAAAAATCCTGGGAAGATTCGTGTTGAACCACCTAGAGAAGAGAAATTTAATTAAAGAAAACGTATCAAAGAGACGTAGAAAGTGAGAAAGGCAAAAGGAGAAGGTAATAAACAACAACAAAAACCTTTATTAAGACACTATTATTTGTAGGGTAATTTGAGTGGCGATGATTAACTGAGCATGTATTTCGGGTTTTCCTATTTGGCGGAAAGATTGGATGATCTATTGATAGTCTCTGCCAGCAGGTCAGTGAAAAGGTATCGTTGGATTGACTATTTACAAGTGATTGTTTCCTAACTGCTTGCTACAATGAATGTCCATTGGCATCTACAATTTGTCCATCACAGACCTTATATGCTATGCCATTAATTAATAATTTATCGTCCCTTAGCTTAGCTAGAGTACCTTTTTCGACGAGTTCTCTTCTTTTGACATTCAAAACGCGCCGTTTTTCTCTCATCTTCATGCTATAGTCTTTCGATAGTGATATCTTAGTTCCTCTTAAATTGAGAGCAGCTTTGAATAGAGTTAATCTATCGTTTTGTTCTGGGACTTCAATCAGGATCGGTGCACCAGGTTTTCTGGATAATCGGTGGCATCGCGTGATGTTTATCTTCTCCGTTGTTTGCATATTTTCTTCGATAACCTTCCGTATCCGTTCTCGGCAGTCCTCGTTATTATCTTGTTCTATTCCGTAAAAAATGAGGTTCCTTTCTCTGCTCTTTGCATCCAAGTGTTCAAGCTGGTCTTCTAAGTCTTTTATTTTTTTGGAGTTTTGAGAGAGTGCTGCCTTTGTAACGGCAGAAGATTCCTCTAGTTGTTGCAGTCTTTGGTTTATATTTTCTACTCTATCGTCGATTGCCGAAAGACGGGATTCCAGCCTCTCACCCCAGCTATCCAGCCTTTTGGTGAGTGCATTTATCAGATCTTTGATATCTTTATCCCTATCTAAGCTTGTTTCCAACGTCGTTTGTTTGGACATCTTAGGGCCTGGGTTTTGTTCAATGCCAGCTAATATTAAGAGCATTAAAACTACACACATAAGGTGAAAGTTTCGGAAATATTTTGAGAGTGAAAGATTCACACGTGATAAGCAAATCTTTTTGCCGCCATATGTATCCGGTTTGAAAGTATGTAAATTTGGCTCAGAATTCTTGTCTAATAGACATAAAATTATGATGGTAAGATATATTGGATATGTAGGTTTCATTTCAGATAGATTGAATTTGCTCTTTAGTAAAAATAGAGAAAATATTTTAGTCAGACAGTTCACTTACCGAGAGCGACGTTGCTTGCTGCCTATACGTGCCGCCTCCTAATCTCCACCATTTAACCACCGGGGCTTAAAAACCTCCAAATAAACAGGCCCACGATGAACAAAAACTATTTCTAATGCCATGAACTATGGTTATTTCAAAGCCTGCAATGACAGGTTTAAAACAAAATTATTGATATTGAGTGGAAATAGCCGTTTGTAGATTGATCCTGAACATGTGACGATAAGTTACTGATGGCAAAAAGCCATATCTCGGAATAAATATCAACTGGACAATTTTTATTTCAAAAATATGTAGACTCTTTCTTCAATTAACAACAACAACAAAACTACCAACCATGTAGACTTTTCAGGCTATTGTTTCTCATTATTTATTCAAGAAATAGGTCCAATTCTGGAAATATATTTTTTTATTCAACAGGAGATGCTCGTTCATCATGTTACCGCCTCCTGATTTTCTTCTCTATTTTTATGTTATTTTTAAAGCACAATATTAAAATAGTTTGAAAACAAATGCTAAATTTTGTTATTTGTATTTTCAATAGTTGCTCTGGATCTCCAGATTGGAACTCAACAATGAACGCTTTCAATAGAATGCTTCATTTAATGGGGATAAAATCACTAAAAAGTGTTTAAAGCAAAAATAACTAGTTTATTTATTTATTCGTAGAGAGAGCTGGCCAATTTCGCATTCAAAGGCTCTTCCTATAACACTTCTAAGCCCGTGGAAGAACCTTTGACTCCAAACTCGCCAGCTATATATATGTTTTTGTTATCATGTCCAGCGAAGAGCCTCAGATGCCTCCATGCATCTCTATCACCGCATTCGCAATGCTCTTCATTGGAAAATGGGTGCCGTTGCCACGTTAGTCACCTTGGACCAGAATTTGGTCAAATATTCCAAGAATCCAGGGGGGACTGGTGTGGTCGGACTCCGCCCCCCCCCCCCCCCCCCCAGTTATATATATGACAGCTATATATAGGACACTGGCCGCTAAACTTTCTCTGTAGATATCTCCATACAATTGGTTGACCAAAGCGCTGATCGGTATTGAAAGCTGCCAAATTGTCGTTTGCAGTGTGACAGCGATGGCGACCTTGTACCTGCTGGAGTGGCAGAAGCAGCATCACCAGTTCCTGCAGCTGACTTGGAGGTGGGTTGTCCTCCCGGCACTGTGGCCCGTCACTGTCACCCGCCTGTGTGCAGGACATCGCCGTCCCCTCAGCACAACGCCACCTTCCCACCGCCCACGTCCCTGCGGACCTCAGGTACCGTATCAGCTGTTGGAGGGAACTACTTCATTTGTTGACGATGAAGTCATTCAACACTATTTCTGTTTAAAAAAAGAATTTCTACATTCACACACACAAGCCTTTATTAAGACATTCCGTCTTTTACAGACGATTCTCCTGTTAGAAATGAGTCTAAAAAGAAATGAAAAGCAGGGGAAGAAATTGAATCCTCGCTCAGAAAAAAGAAAAAGAAGAAAAGGAAAGAATATCTATGTACAAAAATTGAGACTATATGAATTTCTACATTTAATAAACTGAAGATGAAAAAGAGAATTAGAAAGGCTTGGTCATCAGTAGTGAACTTTGTCAGAGATTTCGTCCATTTTATCAACCAAATCACTCTGCAACTATTGTATGTTCATTATGCTTGTATAATCTGCACATTAAAACTTATTTTGGTGATGACGTTTAACGAAACTATGGAAATATGCCTCTGTAATTGTAGAAAATTTACAAACTTTGAGCGCTGGATGTGTGGTGACATGGAATGAAGGACAACACAGAGCAGCTGTATTGGTTAAATAGAAACTCTCACGTTCACATGTCGAACATCCTATATTCGCTGATGTTTCAGTGATTCACGGTTATTTCAATACCGCTAGACTTAATATACCAATCAGGATATATTATAATAAATTACTTTAATCAAACAAACGCCACTTGTTTCTGGGGATGAGTTTCTTTATCTTTATTGGACCTATTCACGAGCATCTCTGCCCTTCCACAGGAGTACATATAATACTATATACAGTATATATAGTATAGTTTTTGTACTCTCCTGTAGAAGGGCAGAGATGCCCGAGAGCTCGAGAATACGTTTAATACACATACACAAAGCCTTTATTGAGATTCTCTGGTCTCATACAGATTCTCCATTATATGAGAAGGGGTATTATATAAGTACAACAACAACAACAAAAAGCCTTTATTTAGGGTCACTGACCCTATACAGGATTCACCAGAGGTATGCATAATAACAAAGCAGTGAGACAAAGGAAATAACGATATAGACAGAAGAAAAAGAAAAAAAAAACAAGAAAGAGAAAGAGGGAAGCAAGAAAAACAACATAAAAAGAGTAGCAGTAAGAAAGTGAGGAGTGAGTGTCACTTTGCCTTCTTCTGAGATATGGACTTGTGGAAACCATAAAACGCCGTAGCAATATACTTATTCTGGGTCATATTGTCAATTATTGATGGAAGTGAAGCACGGTATTATATAAGTAAAGAAAAAAAAAGAAATTCAAGAAAGATCCGTTTAATTAGACATGTTTTTTTTTTTTTTCAAGGCTTTCATGTAAAATGTATATAAATTTAATGTGATTGACCTATTATCTGACAGGGTAGATATTAAATAATATAATGAGGTCTGAGCAATTCCCGGGAGAAGCAAGTCTCTTTCTAAGTCAAGAAACGAACATTCCAACATGTAGGGTTCTGCCTTGGTTATGGTTTTACATAGTATACAATATATATCTTCTGATTTTAAGTATTTTTATTCAATTTTCTATGTAGAAGACGAAAAGAATTATTATTTGTGCTAAGAAGGGTTTAACTGGCAGTAGAAGATCAGCGAGTAGATAATTTTCTGCGACAAATGATTTATGCAAATACTTGTAGTGGGGAGTATAGAGTTGTCTCTATTATTTCGTGGTCAGATTGGAATACGTTTAATAAAGATAAATAAACCCATCTCCAGAAAGCTGTAGCATTTGTTTAATTAATATCCAGGGGATTTAAATTAATTGATATTGAAATTAATAAAGAAACTTTACAATTATATCCTGAGTGATTATTGTGTTTCAACTTTCGCAATTATATTAAGAAGCTTTAATCAAAATGGAGTTGTCTTTGGTACGAAAGAATTATATTTCGCAAATCCCCATTCATCTATATAGATAGAGTTACAATATGAAATTCATTTTAACTTAATAAAGAAACTTATTGTAATTATCTTTATTGATATATTGGATTTCTACTTTTGAAATTATATATAGAATCTTTAGTCACTACCGTTAGAGTTAGGTACCGTGATTCAGGAAATGGTGGAATATTTTCTGCTATTAACAACCTAAAAATGTGGGCTGTTTGGGAATGGTGGGGCTAGATGATGTTAGATGATGATTACATATTCACACACACAAGTCTTTATTAAGACATTCCGTCTTATACAGACGATTCTCCTGTTAGAATTGAATCTAAAAAGAAATGAGAAGCAGGGGAAGAAATTGAATCCTCACTCAGAAAAGAGACAAAGAATAAAAGGAAATAATATCTATGTACAAAAGTTGAGACTATATACATCGTTTTTCGTGCATAGAACACAGTGAAGAAGTAGATTATTGAGTAAATGGTTGCATCTTGTGAAGAAAACAATATTTCCACACAGTCCAGTTACTTACATTTTAAATATATATATTCAATTTTATTCTTAAAACACACGAGAACAAGTCTATTCAAACAAAGACTCCAGGCAGTTCCTACGTGTGAGCCAGGTGTGAGATGTCAGGGGCAGATGACAGATGAAGACATATACCCTCGGCCTCCCCGCTAACACCATGTGGATCCTTATATACGAGACTTGTATATCCGTTAGTACTATTCCTTTATTGTAGCTTAAAGAATGAGTAGCGCGTTAATATAATATAGTAAAATAAAAAGTAAAATAAAGTATAATAGCGCGTTTTAATTCGATACTATTATAGACGCGTATGATTATTTTTCAAAATTAAACAATTTTCTACTGCTCTAACTGCAATAAAAAAATTAATTAGAATAATACACGTCTATAATAGTGTCGAATTCTAATACCTACTTGTAATAATAAAAAACTATTAATTATTTGTAGCCTTAAAATACAGAAAAATCAGAATTATTTTCCAACGTATATGTTATTTTTTCTATGAATAATGTATTAATTTTACATAAGATATTTAAATATTTTTTTCGTCGTGTCATTGTCTTTTCCTTAAGAGAGAATCGACCAGATGGGCTGTAGAGACTGCTATCCTAGGGCTCGAGAACCAGATTTCCAGGTCTCTCTTTTCATCTATTAATTTTTTTTCTTAGTCTGGAGTGGGAGTTGTTTTCTTTCAGCGAACGATCTTGACGATTTGTGTTGAGTCGTCTTCTGTGTCCTCTTCTATGAGGTCTTTCTGCTCATCTCAGTCAACAATAACAACAACAACAAAACTTTATTATGATCTTTAGTCTTATACAGATTCTCCAAGCAGAAATGTAGGATACATGCAGGAAAAAAGTAATAGTACCTTAATGGCAATATGATATTTATATACAGGATAAATTATATAAAGAAGCTAATAGATTATTCTGGGTAAATTGTAGGAAAATAAATCTATTATACATGGATTTACTGCGGATTCACCGCAAATGAAGATGCAAAAGCAAAAGCTAATCACAATCAATATTGAGATAATGAAATTTATACATTGTAATTAAGACAATTGAGCTCATAAACAGATTTGAAAGGGTAAAACCGAGGAAAAGAAAAAGATACAAAATAAAGGAAAAATAAACTGGAATTTACATATGATATATGCACTAAGATTTTCCGTCTTAATAAAATAAGCTGATAAATGAAGGTTATAATAATTTGAAGCGTAACTTTTTGCTCATCTGAGTCCAAGTAAGGCTTATTCTGCAAATGTGATTATATTATTGTGTAGTTGATATGAATGCCTCCCAATTATTTGATGGAGGATCCAAGTAATGTGCTGAAGATTTTGGATGATTGTTTCAAAGTTTATAAGCATTATTCATACGATTTCACGAGGTTTCCAATATCATTGTCGGTATTCTTTCAAATGCAGTATCGTCGGGAGAGCTGTTCCATTTTTATAATCCCAAGATGTGTGGAATAAAGATATTTTAATACTTCTAGTTGAAGAAACCCTTTTTGAAAATACTAATCTATTATTTTATAAAACAAGATTCCTTCATTTAGGATGCAGCCACTTTCAACATAATTTTATTTGATTTCTTGTTTTATCCTTGATAGTGTGCGTGTTTTTGGTTTTAATCTGTCTTCTCTTATAATTTTGTCCGCTGTTAAGGTTTTATAGAAATTTATTACATTGTTGAATACATAATAGATATTAATCCACTGCGCTCAATTAAATAAATTTTATTTATCAAATAAACTTATCTCCGGATAGATCTTCAATTTTTTGAATTGTTGAACATACTAGAATAATTTATTTTCAAAGTTTTCAAGATTCATATTTTTCACATGCGTATTTGTATTCTTTAATTTATACTTGGACCTTCTATATCTTCATTATCAGGTATTAGACTGACTGGAGTGTTGTGGTCCCCCAGAAGGGACCAGGTCAGTCCCCCAAACCACCTCACCGCCCCGGCTCTCCAGTCCCCCACCCCGCCGGCAGCCCCCGCTGGGTGAACCCGAGGAATGTCGCACTGGTCCCTGCCCCGTGTACTGCTGCCTCAGACCAGGTGGGTAGGTCACAAACAAAAATTTAACCAAAGAAACTCTCGGAAACTTCAATTTCCTGGCAGTCCACAATCCTGTCATTATTACTTTGTAGATATCCACGCTACGTGCATACACACAAGCCATTGAAGATAGAAAATAACAACAAAATCTACCTCCTAATAAAAATATAAATTAGAGCCAGACAAGGATATATACTCCTGGCATCTTCTGAAACTGGTCTCTCCTATTGAAAGTGGATTTGTGTCATTTAGCCATGGATTTTTACAATCATCTCCCATCTCCCAACAAGGTGAAGTTAGATGTAAAGAAATCTGTCCCACTTGCCCAAAATGTAGCTTAGCAGCTGCAACTCCAGAACACATTTTGTTTTGCATTAGATGCACTAAACAGGACCTTTGGGAGAGGCCGCTGCTTTTCATAAAACAGCTCGAGTAGCATGAACTCATGGAATTTGTGTAATCTTTACACAAGGGGATAAGAATCAACAACACGTGCATACACTTGCAAAACAATAAGTTTGTTTGTGTATAAAATAAACATTCAGGCTTAAATGACTTCATTTCTTATGTATAGATGGCATGTTATTGCTTTGTATTAAAACATCCCTTTAAGCTCTCATTGAAATTATAAAATGTCCAAAGTAATATTGAAGAAACACAAACCGAACACAACCTAACAGTGAAGGAACAAAGAACCTGAGTGATTTTTTTTTTTAAATATTATTTAGTACCAAAGTTATCCTAGTCATTTAAAATGGGGAGCCAACAGTTTTGTTTAAAATGGAACAACTACCAAGCAAATATGCTCACAGTTTTCGAGCATTTATTGCCAAATAAAACATCCCTTGTTATAAATGATGGATGTTGATGGTATTTTGATTATTTATTTTATTGAAGAAGAAACACATTTCAGGAAGAACTTATTTTATCTAAGAGCTCTTGCGGTGACATAGGCGTCCCATGTATATATTCATTGTACATAGTTATATATTTAGGTAATAAAAAGGCATATATTGGATTGAATAAAAGATTTATTTGCCAATATTTCGGTTGGCTGAACGCCAACCTTTGTCAAGGCATTACATTTCGTATAAACTAACTCTTAACTTCTTAAAATTTTTGTTTATATAAAATGTAATGCCTTGAAAAAGGTTGGCGTTCAGCCAACCGAAATATTGGCAAATAAATATTTTATTCAATCCAATATATGCTTTTTTATTACTTAAAGATTTAAATGTGGATTGCTCTATGTTCAGAACAAATAATTATATATTAAAAATAAAGAAGGCATTTCTTGACCAAAATCTTTTTGGTAGCAGTGGTTACAGCCTACTCCACGCTGACGAGCGCCAACAGCGCGAAACGCGTTCGTGGATGGCTTTTCTTGATTTATCAATAAATTGGGTTGGCCAAATATCACGGAGCAAGCTAAATAAACGTTTAGTTTATTTTTGCTCCACTAGATGGCGCTCTGCCATCTAAAAGGCACATGTGCTCGTGGTCAGGAAATGCCTTCTTTATTTTTAATATCAATACCTGACCCACTTATCTTTTATTTTTTATATCGTTTTTTCATAGTTTTATTAATAATAGAGTGCAGACTGTTCACGTTTGGCAAGAATAAAATTATGTTCATTGTCAATTGCCTAAGAGCTCTTTTCCCCGACTTGTTTCTTCTTCTATAGCCAATAGAGAGATTGTCTTGATTCTAACTCTATTTATTTTATATACCAATATTCTGACCTCCGTAGATAGACATACCTGTTAGGATATGTTTACTTGATTCCATTCAAAATCAAGACAAATCTTATATTAACTTATATTTATTTGATGACAAAATTTCATTATTTATAATTAGTCTTCATAAGCTTCAACCATTAATGCTAATGCCTCTGTGAAAGACTTTTTTAATTTTACACAAAATTTAATATTTGTCCTTTACTCAAATGATGACATCGTAGAAACCGACGCGAGCTAAATACTTACAACAAAAATATGCCTAAAATGAAAACTACGCATGCGCATTTACTGACGTTACTAAATTAAATTATAGTTTAGGCTTTGTTCTTTACAGTAAAATTGATTTTACATTTTTCAAAAGTTATTTTATTTTTTTAAAGTTCGGGAACTTTTTGATCCTACCGTGTATGTCCGACGTAGGTCAGTCTTTGTTTGCATATCTATCCATGGTACTCCGAGTAGCTTTCTCCATGTCCACATTTCAAAGCTTCAATACTTTTTTTTTCTTTCTTCTTAGGAGGTAGTATACTGATATTTTATATAATTTGTCAACGCAGTGATGGATTACAATTTTGCATAGTAATGAGGTAGAAGATACCAGAAAATTCTATGAATTTTCATCATTATCTCGGCAATATATTATTTCCATTAAAAGTACTGTATATTATTCAGTATTGTTATAAAAACATAAACCCCGCTAATTATCGAGGTATAACGCTTTTAAGCAATCTCGCTAAGCTTTTTACATCTATCCTAAAGACAAGACTACCAGTAAGTAACTGGATCGAAAATAGAAGTTATAAAAACATAGATATTTATGATTTCCAAGTATAAGCACTATTTTGGTATTTATGACGTTTTTTTTTTGCAATTTTATTTTGAGACCTAGTGCCCTATTGACTTGTTCTATTGATCCAGCCCGGGCTACGGGTGATAAGATAGGTGAGAATAATCTTGTTTGAAGGGCGTGGCATTCACAGAGTTATGTCGGCCAAACACGCTGTTTGTTTGACAGAAAGGACGAGATAGAATCCGTGGATATCCTGGAGACCATATCGTTGAACTATTCTGCCGTTTTGAAGGAAGTTCTAGACTGTGATTAGCTTGGACAAACTTAATACTTGTGGCTACGAGTATATGCCTTAATGGATAATCGGCGCCCTTCGTTTGGTTTCTTTGCGTAGGGGAAAGCAAAGTGGCTTAACAGTTATGGTTCCTCCAGTACATTGCTTCTTTGGAATTTTGATCGTTGTTTATGTAGAGATCACACCTCATAGAAAGGTGATGTAATATCCAATTTCTTAGTATAAAAGGTTAAATTAATCACACAGAGAGAGAGAGACACACAGCACAGTATTTATGATATGGTTTCTAGCGTAAGTTTGAAAATTTTCCTTCTGATCATAGTTCTGTGAATTTTCGAATAATATGAGTGCTTATTTTTGAATTTGTTTCCAGATATTATAATTTTCCTATATATATTTTTTCATCAAGGTGAATTTTTACTGGGATATAAACATTCCAAAAGTTACCTTGTAGGTTATAGAAACGTTTTGTCAATTAATATCACAAAAAAAAGTTTTTGCATGGAAGTTCAGCATCATGATCGACTATTGTGACAGTTCAAAAAATTTCTAACTGTTTTTAAATCAATTATATTGCTTTCAAGAATGTAAACTAATTATAGAAACGTTTTGTCAATCAATATCATAAAAAAAAAAAGGTTTGCATTGAAGTTTAGCATCATGACCGGTTATTGTGACAGCTCATGATCTTTTATCCATGACATCCGCAGACATTATCACTAAGGCCCTAGCCAAATTTATAGCGTGTATCTCTATATACCTCCCTCAGCCACGAAGCATGTTATCAAAGTTTTCTTCGTAGATCGCGAAATACGTGGTGTCGCTGGAGACCCGCTGGTGATTCTCCACTAAACTCTGCAGCGGTGTCAAAAGCGCATGTACATATTCATTGTATATAGTTATATATATCTAATTATTATTTTAAAATAATAGTGCAGATTGTATACTCTTGCATGTATTGACAAGATGTCAAAAAAATTATGTTAATTGTCAATTGTCTATCAAATGTTACCAGAGACCCAGCCAAATAATACCATCTTATTTTTACCATGTGTTACAGATGTAGATGTGTTTCTTAATATATTTTGTTTGCAGAAAAGCATTGCTCGATGCAAATATTTAAATGTAATTCTGTTGCCCTGAAAGCTTATGTCCTTAATTTGCCTAAATTATATCATATAGCGTAATAAAGCTGTGTGTGTGGTTTAAAATAATAAAAATAATAATATGTATTCCAATTACAAGAGATGGAATCGCCAGACATCATCTTGCATAAGGAATCAAAGTTTACGGTGAAGAGTTTCTTTTATTAATTAATATAATTAACTCGTTGCCGTAAACTTTGATTCCTTCTTCAAAATAATATGTATATGTGATAACCGAGGGTATCTCGTTGTGGTATTGTAACCGAGAGGGTCAAACCTATAGTAACCGAGAGGGACAGTCAGGGCGTGGAGAGTTTTCCAGTACCTCTCTGCACCTTGGAAGACCTTTAACAGTTCTCACAGAGTACAGGCAGTCGTGGTAGAGGCAGAGTGGAAAGCTTGGGAATGTCCACACAAAAACGAAGAGACACAGTTGTAGTAGGAAAGTTCCGTGAACAGATAGGAGTCGAGCTAAAAGCAAGATGGAGGTAGAAGAGTTCTTACTGTTCTACATGGTCGATGAGGTGGACCTGGGTACAACCGACAAGGGCTCGCGCTGATGGTGAAGTGACTATATTTTTGGCTAGGGCGAAGGTCTTATATATCTTTGCCGAGAGAGGAAGTATTGAATTTCAGCGGATGCAACAAGAGCGTGGATCGGAAGCGAAATTGTATACTCTGGCAACGCCCTGTGATCTTGCTATCTTTATGCCTCGTTGGACTTCTACATCTCGATTTTAGACGTTTTTGGACTTCTATCTCAATGTCTTGCTTCAGCTCAACTCTTAATCTATTACAGAGTTTTATTTATTTATCCTCAGTTTGTACAAAGTACATTACATATGATGATGTAATGACACATGTCAATCATGCGTATAATCATTTACAGATGTGTTTCTATTATACAACATGAAAATCTTGTTATAAGTATTATACAATATGAGGTTGCTGGTGTAAATTACCATATATACATAATAGGTTGTAAGTATTCTCCTGCTCTATGCCTACAAGAGAGCCCAAGTAGTGTAAGAGAAAGATGACCAGAGTGAGGTGTGACAGACGCGGCCACCGCCCTGCCAGCCGAAGACAAGGAAGAAGGACTGGACGAGGAGCCTCACGAGGAGTCCACGGAGCCAGAAGACAGTCTGGTCAAGATCCGGACTTTGGTCCAGCGTCTCTCACGGCGGGACGTAGAAGAACCTAAAGGTAAACCCCCACACGTTGAATCAATCAATACCTTTACTAAGATACAAGGGGGGGTCGGTGGAAGGATGGTCTAAACTGATGGTTTTCGACCGCTACGACCCGGGTTAGATTCCCGCACTGGGCACTTTTTTTTCTGATAAAAAAAAATGTTTTAATGGCCCCCAATTATTGCAAAAGCCCAACCCCACCAGCGAGTGCAAGTAACCAAACGAGGCTCTGGCACATTTGTAAGTGCAAAGTCGAACTGCTTTTCACATGAGTAGACATGTGGTGCACTTACAGTAGAAGCAGTCGCCTACTTCTACCCACCACGATTATCATTATGACCTGTACCACGTGTACTAGGGATAAGCAAAAAAAACTAAGACACAACGGAGCTCTGACACATTTGTAAGTGCAAAGTCGAATTGCTTTTCACATGTGTAGACATGTGATGCACTTACAGTAAAAGCAGTCGTCTATTTCTAACCACCATGATTATCATGGTTTGTACCACATGTACTAGGGATAAGCAAAAAAAAAAGACTAAGACACACACTTCTTTATTAACCAAGAAAGGGTATTTGGTCAATTCTTCAATAATTAAAAATCAACGATTAGTGTATATTTATTCCGATAGATGACGCAAGTCATCAACTACTTTTAGTTGCACGATCAGAAGATGTCTTTCTCTTGACACATTCTTCTGTTTTTCCTGGATGGAAGAGATGTGTGATACGGACATAGTGGCATCTCTATAAAATGTAAAACCCCGTATGTGTAGCGCTACAAATTGACGTATATGACTGTGGTGACCTGAGTATGCAACTTGGTTGTGAAGGAGCGATGACCATCCTGGAGCTGGAGGCAGACGACATCAAGTGGTGCACCGCGGAGCACCCACATCTCTGTCATCTGCCCCTCTCCAGGCACCTTCATCTGGAGAACGTCACCTTGCTCTTTAGGTACTGTACTCTACAATGGTGATTTCCCCTCGCTCGGATACATGCTGTACATACATACGAGGTGTGTTCAAAAAGTATCGCGAATTTTTAATTTTCGCGGGTTACGTATATTCGAATTTCGATCTTTTTGTGGCTTTATGTTGGTACTCATGCCTCTCACTTATGCCGACAAGCTCGGCCATTTTGAATGTTCACTTAATTGTTCACAGCTGCTTTGCTTGCAGGTGTTTTGGATCGTCTTCGATTTTTACCTATTAAAAAAAAAAATGGATCAAAGAACCTGTATCAAATTTTGTGTGAAAACGAAATTAAGTGCCTGGATGCATTCCGAATGTTGACTGTGGCATACGGAGAGGCTACCTTGGACCGAAGCAACGTTTATCGGTGGTACAAATTGTTCTCAGAAGGCCGAGAAGATGTGAACGACGAAGAGCGTGCCGGACGCCCGAGCACTTCAACAACAGACGAAAAAATTAATGAAGTGGAGAAAATGATATTGGCCAATCGTCGAATCACCGTTAGAGAAGTTGCTGAGGACCTAAACATATCGATTGGCTCGTGCCATTCGATTTTTATCAATGATTTGGGCATGAGACGGGTCGCCGCGAAATTCGTACCAAAATTGCTCAATTGCGACCAAAAACAGCATCGCATGAACATTGCTAATGAGATGTTGGACTCTGTCCGCGACGACCCAAATTTGCTCCAGAGGGTCATAACTGGTGACGAACCAAGACCGAAAAAAGCGCGCCAAGTTCGGTCGAATGTGAAAGTTTTGCTGACAGTTTTCTTCGATTGCAGGGGCGTGGTGCATCATGAGTTCTTGCCACAGGGTAGAACGGTCAATAAGGAATATTACCTGCAAGTTATGCGCAATTTGCGCGAAGCAATCCGCCAGAAACGCCCGGATTTGTGGAAGAACAAAAATTGGCATTTGCACCACGATAACGCCCCTGCTCACACATCGTTGCTTGTGCGCGACCTTTTGGCCAAAAACAACATACTAATGATGCCTCAGCCACCGTATTCCCCAGATCTGGCCCCCTGTGACTTTTTCTTGTTCCTCAAACTGAAGAGGCCCATGAAAGGACGACGTTACGCTACGCTTGACGAGATGAAGACGGCATCGAAGGAGGAGCTGAAAAATATTTTTTTTTTTTATGATTTTTTGAAGTGCTTCGAAGATTGGAAAAACCGTTGGCACAAGTGTATAATATCTCATGGGGATTACTTTGAAGGGGACAAAATAGGTATTCATGAATAAATAAATAATTTTTGAAAAACACAAAAGTCGCGATACTTTTTTAACACACCTCGTATACAGCAATGGAGATCTTCGCTCGGTTACATGTTATACATATACATACTATAATGTCCATAGAAGCATAGGGCGCCTCTCCCGTCAAAATAAATGTCAAAACCAGACGCCATCTGTTGACCGTCGCCGCAACTAGCGGCCTCGGGTCGGTGACAAAACCACAACACCAGCTTTGGCAAACTGAGAAGCTTCCACCTTGAGACCATGGTTTCGGGCTAATGGCCCTCGTCAGTCTAGGGCGGACTTTATTCCATGAGATCCACACGGGATTTGGCGTTTATTTTGACGGGAGAGACGCCCTATGCTTCTATGGATCAATTTCCTCCCTGCAAATTTTCTATCTTTATACTATAATGTGTACATGTACATGCTATAAATGGCATATAGCAATGACTCTCACACAAACGGCTGGTCAGACATCGGTCCTTGAAGATTTTTACTAATCATCTTTTTTTTTTTTTTTTTATCTTTCACGTTACTACCTTAAAAATTTTATGATTTAGAATTTTATATTTTTATGCTTGTGCTCTAAAATTAACGTATATATTAATTCTTTAATACCAAATAATTTTTTGTTTTTTTAAGACTGGTCAGCTATTTTTTCAACAACAACAACAAAAAAGCCTTTATTTAGGGTCACTGACCCTATACAGGATTCACCAGAGGTATGCATAAGAACAAAGCAGTGAGACAAAGGAAATAACGATATATACAGAGTAAAAAGAGAAAGAAAAAAAAACAAGAAAAGGAAAAAAATAATAATAATAAGAAAGAGGGGAAGCAAGAAATCAACACAAAAAGAGTAGCAGTAAGAAAGTGAGGAGTGAGTATCACTTGGCCTTCTTCTGAGATATGGACTTGTGGAAACCATAAAACGCCGTAGCAATATACTTATTCTGGGTCATATTGTCAATTATTGATGGAAGTGAAGCACAGAGTTGCCCAGTTTTGAGCATGAGGGTTCTTCTTTCTTCTTTCAGAGTAGAGCAATCAAAAATATAGTGAGTGATTTCATTTTTTAGTTTTGAATTACAGAAGGTACAAGTCGGGTCCTCACCGCAGAGCATCTTGGTGTGGTTTTCTCTAAAAAAACTTGAAAGTATTCTAACTTGTGCGAGTAGTCTTACAACCGGGAAAGGAAAATCCCCTAAAAGGTATCCCTCCGTCATGAAAGATATGTGAATGTCTTTGTAGTGAGAGTATAGCTTAGATTTATCCATTCTTGTAAGGTCGTTTTGTATAGATTGGTCTGCCGCTGTTTTTAAGAGCCCTGTAATCGCGCTCCTCAGCGTTTCAGGGTCATCACAGGAAACAAGTGCAGGGGATCCATTATTGTTAAGCAGATTGGTGAGCTTTTTAATGAAACCGATGGGTGTGCCCGAAGCATTAGACAGTTCCCGTGTTCTATTAAAACATATACGTGGCAATCTGTCACTGCTCATATTCAACACCCGCAGCCAATACTTCAGGGTTAATTTTAAGGCTGTTACACTCAATGAGATACGACCGGTTTCTAATCTGATTAGGTAACCTGGAGTGTATCTGGGCAGATTCAGGAACCTACGGATAAATATGTCTTGTATATTGTCCAGTAAGTCTTTATGCTCTGTTGCCCACAATGGAGCGGCATACATCAGGACAGCTCTCACTATTGTATCAAAGAGTTTGATTGATAAATTTATTGACTTTGCTTTTGATTTTATTAATATTGGGTATGTGGCGTTAATTGCTGTAAGTGCTTTTCCTTTAAAGTAATTTGCCGGGTGAGTAGTTGTTATTGTTGGTGTCAGAGGGAAGCCCCAGTATGTATATCTTGAAGTTATTGTTATGGATTTATCATTTCAGAACCATCTATCCTTATTTGAGGGTTTACCTCCATTACGGAACACCATAATCTTTGACTTGGACTCATTTAGTGTCATTAAGTTCTCATCGAGATATTCTTTCAGTATTTTGATCTTCTTTTGGAGGTTCATCCTGGACTCACCTATAATTGCTATGTCGTCGGCGTACAGCAATAAATGGATATCTCCAAATTCTGGCAAATTTACACTCGGCAGGTCTGAGTTATTATAAATTTCGATTAAGTCCGTGATAAATAATATAAATAGCAGTGGGGAAAGTGGTTCTCCCTGGAGGACTCCCGAGTTTATCTTAATACTTTCCGTAAATGATCCCTTCCATCTGATAGCTATAGTTGCTTGTTCGTAGTAACTTCTGATCGTACTTATGAATTGGTAACTTATGCCTAGGTTGTAAAGTTTTTTCCAAAGTATTGAGTGAGGTACAGTATCAAATGCCTTCCTTAGATCGACAAAAAAAGACATATAGTTTTCCCCTCTTTTTTCTTAATGATAGTTGGATTAAAGTAGTTAGTGTAAATATGTGGTCAATACATGATCTTCCTTTTCTAAATCCCGCTTGGTTTTCGGGTATAACCCTTCTTCCTTCGACCCATTCCTCCAGTCGTGATCTTAGGATTGATGTGAAAAGCTTTGATACATTGCTAATCAGTGCAATACCTCGGTAGTTGGAGGGGCTGTTCTTATAACCATTTTTAAAGATTGGGTGTATAGTGGAATTAGTCCAAATTGCTGGGTATTTTCCAGTCGTCATAACACTATTGTAGAGTTGTTTCAACAGCATTATGTACGAATCAGGGAGTGTTTTTAATACTTCATTGGGGATGCCATCGGGCCCGCATGCCTTGTTACTCCTCAAACCAGCTATCTCCTTGTGTATGTCTGCATTGGTTATCTCTGAGTCCAATATAGGATCGTTCTGAGAAATCACATTATGTAAATTACAAATTCTCAAATTTTCTCTGTAGTCATTAGTTCGCGGTAAAAGTTTAGCCAGTCCTGTATAGCTATTTCTCCTTGGATTATAGATGTTCTTTTGTAGAGCGCAATAGTTTTCCAGAAGGTCTTTGAGTCTTTAGCATTTCTGAGTATTTCCTGTTTTTCATTATCAAAGCCTTTCCTTTTTAGATCCAATAAAGCGAGATATTTCTTTCTGGAAGAAGCATAACATTCTCTGTCTTCCGATCTATTTGTTTTACGATATTTCTTCAGACTTTCTTTTGCCAGTTTTTTCATATCATAGCAGTCCTTATCGAACCACGGCTTAGATTTCCTGGGGCCGCCCTTAATTGAGTAGGTTATTTTTGCAGATGACATTGCTTCCAAAATTCGCTGATTGAAAGTGTATACAAGGTCATTGGAAGCTGGTATGTTTTTTTCCCGCAATTCTTCCAGTTTCATTTTAAACATTGCGAGTCCATCGGCTGACCATCTATATCTCGTAATATTATAATATTCCCGTTTGGTTTTTTTCTCATTGAAGTTTTGGCCTTTTATCGTTAAAACCAAAGGGTGGTGGTCAGAGTACAGTTGGTCATCGACTTTGAAGTCCGTATTTTTTCACTAATTTTACCAAACCGAGAACCAAAAAAAAAAAAAAAAGGTTGAGAAACACTGTTCTATAGGGTTCACCACTGATGAGCCAACCCTCTCATTCAATAACTTATATAATTACAGTAAGGTCTGTAGAGGTAATATTTGATGATAACCTCTATATATATTTCATATAAGACTTTGCAACAAAGCCAGAGTGAGTAAAAGAAGCGTCAGTGTATATGCGCGCAGAAGACATTCCTATTCTATGAATTTGGGAGTTTCCAAACTTCTGCTTGATTGTTTACTTACACTCTTTTGATTGGATGTCCGTAAACTCAAGACTAGACTTTATATGATATATATTTTTTTAGACGTTCAAACTTTATAGAATTTTCATAATTAAAAATTTTGTAAATGTTTCGATTTCAGTGAGGGTGTTAATTTATCCTTTCATTGTTACAATAAATTATGTTTCCTCCATAATTATTACCTCAACCCTTAAAGCCCTTAGGCTTTAAAAAATGATATTTTTCATGTAAAATACATATTTAGGTAAAGAAGAGGAAATCTTTCAATAGACCTAAAAGTGTTGAGAAAATGATAGATTCGTAGTAAAGAAAGAAGGCTGATAATTACGAAGATCCTTTATTACTTAAAGATATTTATAAACAATAAGGATGGACAAGAGGTTAAAGAATTGAACAAGGTTAAATTATATGTACATCAGCAGCTGACACCTATCAGCGGCCTACTCTATCCAAGAACCGCTAGCCAACTACAACAATCTAACAAAGCTGTGATATATAGGCAGAGATGCAACAAATTACAACGGAGTATTTCATCGCTGAAATATTCTAGAATTGCTACTTGCAACAAAAAGCAAATGTAATTAATTAATGTTAATACACAAAGAGAACTTAAAAGCAATATCTGTTTTTATTTTGAATGAATACATTTTTTATTTTAAAAAATATAAGCTTTGCTATAGTTTCTAAGGGCGTATATATGGCACAAACCCACTCCATTTAAAAGCTACAAAGTGTAATATATCTTCAACTACAAATTGTTACATTTTTGTTTTTTTTAATAATTGGTAGACAACATGGATGTCATATCAAATTTTAGGGGGACATAAATGTTTGTTTCCCTATTCACATGTTCAAATATTTTTTTATGTATTCATATATATTTTGAAACAACCCAAAGAGGATAAATTAGGTTCTGGCGTTACGGGTTCTCTGAAAAAAAAAAGGTTGGGGGAGGTAGTGTGTCAAAAGAAACATGTTAATAAGAATAATATTAGAATCCTATCCCCAATTCTATGTCATCTAAATTTATATCGACATCTTCATTCCGTTCCATTTCATTCTACTCGCCTCCATTCACTACTAGCTCCCATTGAAGACTGCTTATAATTCTCGTAGATTTCTGTTTCTGCATCAGGAAGAAATATGATCGCCATCACTAGAAAGATAAGTATTTATAACGCTGATAAAACCATGATTTGTTGAATGGAGGACAAAACACATTCACAAACAAGTAGGGAGAAAATGACTAAAGACTCCAAGTTATACAAGTTCACGCTTGTTCGGCGATACAACTACTGCAATAGGAACGATACAGAGAAGATTAGCATGACCCCTGTGATACAAATTCGGCGGTACAACTACTACAATAGGAACGATACAGAGAATATTAGTATGGCCCCTGTAGTACTTGTTTGGCGGTACAACTACTACAATAGGAAGGATATAGGGAAGATTTGCATGGCCCCTGCGCAAGGATGACGCCCAAAATGGTGAAGCATTCTAAATTTTACAACTTAGCTGACATTCGGTAGGGGGAGCTGGACCCAGTCAGAAGACTGTGGAGACCAAATAAGATCTTTATCGTCACACCGACAGTTTTTTTTTTTTTTTTTATCTATTTAACTCCAATCGAAAATAGGCGCTTGGAGAAAATTTCACGATTAGACTCAGTTGAAAATCAGACTCAAAGAGTTTAACTTATTCAAGGAAATATTACATACAAAAAACTTTATTGGAGGATGTAGTTCTATTCATAGATTCGTCTTTTCAAAGATTTTTATGCCTGAATATAAATAAGAGGTTAGGATTTTTTCAAATAATCAGCATAACAAAAGGATGCATAAACATCGTAAACTACATTCTCGTGAATTTTTAAAGATGTCAAATGCTCCAAGAGCATATAATAGTAAATCTGTTAAAATTATAAAGATTTTTTTTTTCAAAGTGAATACCTTTCTTAATTTGAAATTCAATTTTTAAAGCGAAAATTCCTCTTCTATAGACTTTTCTGAAAGAAAAATTGCGAAAAATATATTTTATAATTTTGATTATATTTTTCAAAATTTTAACATAAATCACGATAAGTGGATCTGAGATGAAACTTCGTGCTTCGTTCTCATCATGAATCGGCAGAGTAGGAAATGGAGACACCCGGAATCCCCCACCAATTATAAGAAAGAAACGAATTCAAGAGTTTGGGCGGGAAATGGGATTCTGTGTCGACAGCTGTTCTAAACTGTTCGACCACCTGGAAAAGGTAAACACCACCAACAGTGCGACGTGCCTGTTGGCCAACAAGCTGAAGTCAGCCGTTCGCGACCAACGGTGAGGTCGAGTGAAGTTTTGTTGTTGTTGCCTGAGGCAGCATTCCTGAAACTTTAACAATATAATCAGAGATGACTTTTGGCTTCCCAATCATCATTGTCCTCAATCCTTGAGGGAAGATCATCTTCGCTAGAAGCTGGAGAAGAAGAGGAAACTTCTTGGCATGTCTGAAGTCCACCAGAATCAGGATGGCGGCGTTCACCAGTTTCAGAGAAAACAGATCCAGATCGAGAAATGCTGCTACTGCCAGCAGCAACTGGGCTATTTGGGGATGTGCTGGCTTCTGAGGCAGCATCCCAAGTTGGGATCTTTGGTACTATGGACCACCCTCCATTCAGTCCAGACATCACTCCTCGGATATTTACTTATTAGGGCCTCTTAACAAGGTTTTCAGATGTTGTCAAATTTCCTTACATACGGGATACGGTACATAAGTAGTTTAACGACCAACTACAACAGAAGCCGTAAGCTGGCGGGCGACTGGACCTAAAGAATTGCTATGGCCGTACATTGAAGAATAACGTACACCAGTTATATATGCGTGTAAACAAAATGTACAACGAAAAGTCAATTTCATACTTACTCTCGTACAGTTAAGACTGAGGCCAAATAATAACCTAGGGATTAATAATCTATGCAAGCATTATCATAACTCGCCATTTATGATGATGATAACTGCGGGTTTTGATAATTAAAAAAATAAAAGGCGATCCCGCAACCGTTTTATTTTATAGTAAAAGAAATGACAAAAGTTTTCGGGCATGCGCATTTCTTCGGCTAGGTACAAGACCACGTTTAACTGAAGAAGGGTACATTGTCCGAAAGTTTCTGTAATATTCCTCTTAGTACAAAATGAAGCAGTTGCGGCATCCTTCTGTAATAATCCACAATATTGTCAGCACCTGACTTTCTATACAAGGAGAGTATACTCACTTGTAGTTCTTAAAACAAAGACAACAATGGGTCGTTGGGTAAAGCAGGTATTTTATTGATGGATGGAATGAAACCTGCGAGCATGGCGCTCCTATACAGACTGTAGAGATCTAACTTTTAGAGCGTTATATACACTCATGGACAAAACTTAAGGAAGTTTCATATTTTAAGCATAAAACACTCCTTAATTGCTTATATAACGGTGGATTTCCCATACATGTAAATTCGAAATTCAAATTGAGAAATTATTTTAAAGTGAGAAGAGGACTTGGGACCTTTGAAGTGTGGTCGCTAACTTGGCCTAGTCGTTGAAGAGACAACGACAAAGAGGCGTTTTGCTGTACCTCAGACGACTTAGTAGAAAACACGAGCTTTGAGTACAATACTCTTCTACTGGTCAAAGAACCGAAGACGCTATCATATACCCTATCCTATACTCATCGCTCGTGTTTTTTTTCAAAAATCAAATAAACTTTTCGTCTTAGGAACTACTCACATTTCAAGTTCGATAAATTTCCACAGCCTATGCACACACACAGAGGTTGACTGTTCAATAAATATTCGCAGCTCAAGTACACTGAGGTTGACTAAAGGAATTCAACAAATGTCCACAATACACACACTGAGATTGACTGAAGGAATTCAACAAATGTCCACAGCACACTACTGAGGTTGACTAAAGCAATTCAACAAATGTCCACAGCACACACACTGAGATTGACTGAAGGAATTCAACAAATGTCCACAGCACACACACTGAGATTGACTAAAGGAATTCAACAAATGTCCACAGCACACACACTGAGATTGACTGAAGGAATTCAACAAATGTCCACAGCACACACACTGAGATTGACTGAAGGAATTCAACAAATGTCCACAGCACACACACTGAGATTGACTGAAGGAATTCAACAAATGTCCACAGCACACACACTGAGATTGACTGAAGGAATTCAACAAATGTCCACAGCACACACACTGAGATTGACTGAAGGAATTCAACAAATGTCCACAGCACACACACTGAGATTGACTGAAGGAATTCAACAAATGTCCACAGCACACACACTGAGATTGACTAAAGGAATTCAACAAATGTCCACAGCACACACACTGAGATTGACTGAAGGAATTCAACAAATGTCCACAGCACACACACTGAGATTGACTGAAGGAATTCAACAAATGTCCACAGCACACACACTGAGATTGACTGAAGGAATTCAACAAATGTCCACAGCTCAAGTACACTGAGGTTGACTAAAGGAATTCAACAAATGTCCACAGCACACACACTGAGATTGACTGAAGGAATTCAACAAATGTCCACAGCACACACACTGAGATTGACTGAAGGAATTCAACAAATGTCCACAGCACACACACTGAGATTGACTGAAGGAATTCAACAAATGTCCACAGCACACACACTGAGATTGACTGAAGGAATTCAACAAATGTCCACAGCACACACACTGAGATTGACTGAAGGAATTCAACAAATGTCCACAGCACACACACTGAGATTGACTGAAGGAATTCAACAAATGTCCACAGCACACACACTGAGATTGACTGAAGGAATTCAACAAATGTCCACAGCACACACATTGAGATTGACTGAAGGAATTCAACAAATGTCCACAGCACACACACTGAGATTGACTGAAGGAATTCAACAAATGTCCACAGCCCATGTACACACTGAGATTGACTAAAGGAATTCAACAAATGTCCACAGCACACACACTGAGGTTGACTAAAGGAATTCAACAAATGTCCACAGCACACACACTGAGGTTGACTAAAGGAATTCAACAAATGTCCACAGCACACACACTGAGGTTGACTAAAGGAATTCAACAAATGTCCACAGCACACACACTGAGATTGACTGAAGGAATTCAACAAATGTCCACAGCACACACACTGAGATTGACTAAAGGAATTCAATAAATGCCCACAGCCCATGTTCACACTGAGATTGACTGAAGGAATTCAATAAATGTCCACAGCACACACACTGAGATTGACTGAAGGAATTCAACAAATGTCCACAGCACACACACTGAGATTGACTGAAGGAATTCAACAAATGTCCACAGCACACACACTGAGATTGACTAAAGGAATTCAATAAATGCCCACAGCCCATGTTCAAACTGAGATTGACTAAAGGAATTCAATAAATGTCCACAGCACACACACTGAGATTGACTGAAGGAATTCAACAAATGTCCACAGCACACACACTGAGATTGACTGAAGGAATTCAACAAATGTCCACAGCACACACACTGAGATTGACTAAAGGAATTCAATAAATGCCCACAGCCCATGTTCACACTGAGATTGACTGAAGGAATTCAACAAATGTCCACAGCACACACACTGAGATTGACTGAAGGAATTCAACAAATGTCCACAGCCCATGTTCACACTGAAGTTGACAAGGAAGAAGAGACGCATCCAAGGAAGTGTCAGCAGCTGGGACAATATTTACATGGCGGTTGCAGAAGTCGAGGCAACTAACGGTCCCACGCCAATCAATAATCTTCCAATTTGGGATTACACGAGGCGGCCTCACTCTTTGCCAGAAGTTTTCTCCTTCACTTGACATTTCTAAAAATGGCAACTACTTCGCTGAGGTATTTAAGAACTGTTTGGAAATAGTTTTGAAAACATTAACACATTATATCGGTATGGATTTTCTCAAATGTTAACACTAGAATTTTACTTCTGTGTTGTATCGGTAGAATAGTTTCAATAAAATAAAAACATTTTCTACAATTGAAAGAAAGAAAAAATATACGGTTGTTGACAGAAGCGGCGTATTTCGTAGAGCTTGTCATCGATATTGGTCTTCATTCGCAAATATAACTTACATAGAAAGGGTAAGTTTTAAGGATTTCGTACTTTTTTCTCCCTCTAAAAGCCGATCCTATACATTAACATGTCAAAGGGCTAAGTTTTATTGAGCTAGTAAAGTTTTACACATTTAAATATAAATAAACATGATATAGGTGATTCAAACTATATTAAAAGTCATTATATTGCCACTAAAATTTAATATGCTATTTCAATATTCATAAACATCCTTTATAAAGCAGGAATTCTCAACCTGCAACCCCAAACCACATCATTGACTATACATTAACTCATCCATTAATGAGCTCTACTCATCCCCAGCAGATACCATCAACAAGCTCTATAACAGGCTTGATACCCTTATATATAAT
>CP092873.1:28770358-28783979 GCA_030710605.1 Cordylochernes scorpioides | reverse complement strand
TAAGCGGAGATAAGAAAGAAGAAGAAGATCAAGCAGGAAAGAATTTCATATAGAAGTAAATTAATTTGATCATTCTTTTTTTTTTTTTTTTTTCATTTACACATCGCTCTTTTTAAATTCACCTCTCATTAATTAAAAAAGATCTTGTGATAAATAAGGCAGAAAGTAAACTGGGTATTTTATTGGTAAACTTCCCTTCCTTCATCAGAGAGACTCGGTCCACTCCGAAATAATATCGGCGAAACGTGGTGGAAATTTAGTTCATGTTTGTTCCGGTAGATGGCAGCAGTCGTCTCGTAACGTTCTTTTCTCTGAATGTTGTTACTTTTTTATCTTCTTTATAATCATTTTGTTTCTTTATGGTAATATCATTTATGATAATAATAATATATATTTTCGCAAATTCCGTATAAAGACCTTGTTAAAAAAAAATAGGGATTCTAAAAGAGCAATTCGTGGCTCTCAATAAGTCGGTGGACAATGGTTAAAACCCTCCATTCCTGACAGCCATGAACCGGGGTCGAATCCCGCATTGAACACTTTGTTTTAATATGTGAATAACCTTCACATATATTATTCATTGTTGTAAATAACATAAGCTAGGTTGCTCTTTTTGAGCGTCACCTAGTAAAGTTATTTTGGAACTGGGGAGGGGGGGGATCGTAGCTATTCCCTCTGGCAGTTGGCGTCCAGAACCCCCGGCTTTCTCTCTCAACACCATCTGAGTGGGACCATGAATATCACTCAGGATGAATCATCTCTCCCTCACTTGAATCTGTCCAGAGAACTCCCACAGTAGTCCCAAAATTGTTTCTACTCCCCCTAGGTCATTTTAAAACTTCTTTATCACTTCTATCTTTTATATAAAACTCTTTTTAAATGTTTTCTCTTCACTGTAAACTTTTTTTTTTCTTATCAGTTCCCTTACTCTTTTCGCCCATGGAACCGGAGAATCTCACCTATGTTGAAGCGTTGGTGGATTACTGCTTGTCTGGCATCTTGTGCACTGTCTGTTTGGTGCGGCAGCCATTGTGTAGGACTAGATGGCCATCACTTGGTCATTTAGTCAGAGATAGACACGACATATAATCATAAAAGCAGTCTCAGGTTGTAAAAATATGTCAACAAAAGGTTTGGTATTCAACCAACTGAAATGTTGGTAAAATAAATTATTTTTGATCCAATATATGCCTTTTTAATTAAAGATCTTTTTTATGGATTACTCTATTTTCAAAAATAAAATAAATTCATTTTTTTTCCAATTTCTTTCTCTCTTTTTTCCCACTAATTCCATCAGGTTAAAATGACAATGCTTCATGATGGCTTTATTACATGATGATGAATCCTGATAAAACGCTTGATTTCCTTGATTTAAGGATTGATTATCTCTTCTTACATTTTGAAATCCGATTATAACACAGAAAATAATCTGAAAAGAGATTAAAAGCAGTTTTTTTTAACATCAGCCAAAATGGTCAAGGAATAGAAACTCTAATCGGGCGAGAAGATACTCAATGTATTGCTGATGTGTTAATAGAAAAATTATATGTTATTTGTACTCCATAGCTGTTTTCTTTGTTAATTCATTTATTGATCTCATCATTTTTTTTATATATAATACTTTTTTTAATAAAATAAAATATATAGAAGGAAATGTAAGTGTTTTAGAAACTATTTTATTTTAAAGATTTCCTCAATTTAACGATAGTTTATGTTGTTCCCTGGTTAAATTTAAATATAAGTTACACTGATAATTTCCTCCATTCATTAGTAAATATGTAAATATACTTGAATTTTCACTACCACAGAAAATATTCCAGTTTGAAAGGGAAAGGCCAAGAGAGAGAGATTGTAAAGGTCGTTGTTCCCTCATTCGAGGTCATCGAACTTGAAAACTTCTCGTTAGGTTTGAAGTGGTCTAGAAAATTTATTAAGACACCCTATATTCGTATCAAATGTAATATATATGGTATATATATTTATAATGTATATGTCAAGTAGTGAACAAGACTCATATAGCTCACTAGTATTTGGTAGGAACTTTCCGCCAGTTGAGGAAGTGGACAGAAATATTCACTCCCCCCTACTCCCCCAAAAAGAGGGTGGTTGGGGGGGATCTGCCCTGCTGGTTATTTTGTGGGTGGTGATTTTCCTTCCAGCTCAACTTTCCTCAGTGTTTGTTTCTGGTTGGTGCTCATTTCTGGCTACAGAGAGTTGACTGTAACCCCTGTAGTACACCAATTCATAGAACCCAACCAACCAAATACCATAATGTGAAAAAAAAATACAAAAGTGAAATTGTACTGGGATCAAGTAGATAAATTAAGAAAAGGACATCTGATCGTGCAACTAGAAGTTTCTGTTGGCTTGTGCCATCTGTCGTAATAAATATCAACTATTCGTTGATTCTTAAATATTCCAGAATTGGCCAAATATCCATCCTTGATTAATCAAGAAAAGTTAACCACGGACGCGTTTAGGGCTGCTTACCCTCGTCAGCGTGTGGTGCAAGCTGTACCTCAACGACCAAAAAAAAAAAAACCTGTTCAATCAGTCATCCTGAAAAATCATAAAACAGGTAGTTAAGGTCAGAAGTGTGTGAGAACGCCAAACAATGTGAAAAAAAAAAATAGTAGTACAAAAGTGGAATTGTACCCTTGTTTATTCAAAAATCAAAAAAGGACCTCAAAATTGAAAATATTAATGACTATATTAGAAAATTAGCATTGAAATTCTACGAACGTAAACTACCAAACATTCCAAAAAGCCTTCAACTATAATGAAAAAAACAAAATAGAAAAGGAACCTCTGACATTATTTAATTAAAATAATAAAAAAAATGATATGTCGAAACATTAATCCAGCCAGATAATTCCCTAACACTACTAAATGAAACATGCAGCAGATGGAACAGAAACCGAATTTACAAGATACAGATGGTAAATATTAGTTAATGTCTATAAATATGATGAACGTAACTATTGATTGTACATTTTGAACTAGGTTGATCATCTTGCTGAGTGGTATCTTATAAAGTCATTTAGAACTGTAACTGTATAACTTGAAGTTTGTTCATCTCTATAATAAAACGAACTACAAGTAAACAATATACACATAGCGCCCTATGTACATAATGGATATTGTTATTTAATGTCATATAGGGGGGACGATTCTCTACAATCATTGAACTGAATATGAAAAATAAATAGGAAAACTTTACTCATTAATGATGAACAATCCCAGACATTTCGTCAATTTAATCCACCAGATCTAAGTTACATCTATACAACTTTATACATCTTCTTACATTTTATCTACCCTTTATATATTATCCTTTATTTGATCTCTTTTTTTCTCTGGTTCAAATTCACATAAATAGGTACCGCTCAGCAAGAGCAACCTAGTTATTCAGGTTATTCATATATATTAAACAATTTTTAACACGGGATTCAATCCCGGTTCATGACTGTCGGGAATCGAGCGTGTTACCCTCTCATCCATCGACTTATTGTCGGGAATCGAGCGTGTTACCCTCTCATCCACCGACTTATTGTCGGGAATCTAGCGTGTTACCCTCTCATCCACCGACTTATTCTTTTTTTCTGTAACAATTTATTAGAAGAAACAATAAAATGTTCAAATTTTCAAATATATATCTATATATATCTAAGCTACATACACCTATTGTGCATAGAAGAAGAAACATTGGTGAAGGAGAATCTCTTCTCCCCCGACTTTTGTTAGCGAATAGAGAGATAATCGTTGTCTTAAATCTATTGTGCATGTTCTTATATAGTCTGCATTTGAAGGTTTATTCTTTGTAATGGGGTGTTTAATGAAACTATGGAAATATGCTTCTGTAATTATAAAAAAATTGACAAATACATTTGAAGGAAAGTGTGAACGATTGGAAAGAGAAAGATTTGCACACTCATACTTTAGAAGACTATTTTGTTCCAACTCTCTTATAATTAGAATAATCACAGTTATTAACGAAGAAATTCGAGGTGGTAAAGTTCCAATAATAGAAAGAAGCAAAGATCTCATCTTTAAAAAAATAATTGGTTGTACCATCATCCATAATTAACTTCCATCAAGGAAGAAGAGAGATATGGGTAACTAATGGGACTTCTTAGAATCCAATAATCTCTCCCATGTTTGGAGGATACTTTGAGGAATTTTAGAAGTAGTATAATCTACAGTGTTGAGACATGGCTGACGATAAGAAAATTCAATCAAAACCTTAAGAATGAGGATAGACGCCAGAAAATCTTATCTCTGATAGACGAGAGATAAACGAAAAACAAAAATCGATTATTGTAGAATGTTTAGAAAAGTACTCGGAGGTTTTTTTTATTTTGAGAAAGAATTATTCAGTACAACCTCCAATGTCCTGTTCCAAAATAACTTTATTAGGTACCGCTCAAAAAGAGAAACCTAGCTTATGTTATTTACAATAAAAAATATGAACAGGTCCTTGGCAGACAAAAGTGTACAATACGGGATTACCTCCAATGTGAAACATAAAATCGACACCTCAGACAGCCGTCCTATTAAACAACGACCATACCGGGTGTCTCCTGTCAAAAGACGAGATATACAAACTGAAGTCGATAAAATGATAAAGATGGGAATTGTCCAACCGGCCGAAAGTCTTTGGTCGTCCCCAGTATTTTAATAGCAAAGAAAGATGGGTCCTAAAAGTGCTGTTTTGAGTAAAGGGAAATCAAAGTATTAGTAAATCTTGCTACAAGTCTTTGTGACACACACAAATACAGTCGGAGTAGTTATTTAGGCGATACTTTAGCCCCTATAAAGTTGACTGCCTGAAGTAACTTATGAAGTAGAGGTCTTGGGGAGAGAAGAGAACGAAATATCAAAGACATCGTCCAGGATGAAACCATACAGGAGCCTGGAAGAACAAATACGGAACTAATCTCATTAGTTTAGAATTGTTTTTTTTTTCCAAGCAGCGGGTCGCTGCTTATTTTCGAGAGGGGAATAACGACATAAGCTATAAATGTAAGCTATAAAAACCCTTAACTGTAAATAATACATCGGCCAGCTCGACTAAGACCCAATAGATCGCGCACGCTCTAAGCGGGAAGTTCGTAAAAATTAGTCATCTTGAGTATACACACACACACAAAAGCCTTTATTAAGACACACAGGTCTTACAGAGGATTCTCCTTGGGGTTACAAGACGGAGAAACCCATGAAAGTGGGAAATATACAAAGGGGTAAAAATGGAGAAAGATTATATATACATGGTAAATATATACAGATTATTATTTGAATAATCCTATGGAATATAAGAAAAAAAATTGAAATATGGATGGGAGAAGTGGTCATCTTGAGTATAGCCATTTGATATTTTTCTCTGCATTATTAATTTTCCCAATGGACATAGGAATTGTTATTTATTCAATAGAATAATCGCCCTCATCAATATTAGGGTGAAACATCAGGCTTTAAGGGATTTCTTTAAAAGAAATTTATCCCTGGAGGCCTGAATTTTATCTATTTAGAGCTTATTTTATCAATTCTCATTCTAATCTCTAAATCTAAACTATATATATGCTTTGCGCTAATAAATAATTATGATATTCTTCCCAAACGACTCGTCACTTTCATTACTGCGACATATATACAAGGTAGGATCCGACTTGTACCTTCTGTAATTCAAAACTAAAAAATGAAATCACTCACTATATTTTTGGTTGCCCTGCTCTGAAAGAAGAAAGAAGAACCCTTATGCTCAAAACTGGGCAACTCTGTGCTTCACTTCCATCAATAATTGACAATATGACCCAGAATAAGTATATTGCTACGGCGTTTTATGGTTTCCACAAGTCCATATCTCAGAAGAAGGCCAAGTGATACTCACTCCTCACTTTCTTACTGTTACTCTTTTTGTGTTGATTTCTTGCTTCCCTCTTTCTTTTTTCTTTTTTCTTTTCTTGTTTTTTTTTTTTCTTTTTCTTCTTACTCTGTATATATCGTTATTTCCTTTGTCTCACTGCTTTGTTCTTATGCATACCTCTGGTGAATCCTGTATAGGGTCAGTGAGTGACCCTAAATAAAGGCTTTTTTGTTGTTGTTGTACAAGGTAGGATCATAAAATTCGGGGGAATTGGGTCATAAAATATTTATTAAATGAATATATACAAAAAAAGGTTAATATTCCTCAAAATACTGTCCGAGGAAATCTATACAGCGTTTCATTATTTTTTCCCAGTTCCGGAAGCACCCAGAAAATTCGTCAGAAGTAATGCCCCTCAAAACGCTCAGCGATTTTTCCTTTATGGCATTAACGGTGTCAAATCTATGTCCTTTTAGAACTGACTTCATTCTAAGAAAGAGAAATAAGTCATTTGGTGCTAAATTCGACGAGTACGTGGGATAAGGCATTATCAACATGCTATTTTCAGTCAAGAAAAACATCCACGGAAAGAGCTCTGTGTGCCTGTTCGTTATCAACAACAACAACAACAACAAAAAAGCCTTTATTTAGGGTCACTGACCCTATACAGGATTCACCAGAGGTATGCATAAGAACAAAGCAGTGAGACAACGGAAATAGCGATATATACAGAGTAAAAAGAGAAAGAAAGAAAAAAAAAAAAAAAAACAAGAAAAGGAAAAAAAATAATAATAATAAGAAAGAGGGAAGCAAGAAATCGACACAAAAAGAGTAGCAGTAAGAAAGTGAGGAGTGAGTATCACTTGGCCTTCTTCTGAGATATGGACTTGTGGAAACCATAAAACGCCGTAGCAATATACTTATTCTGGGTCATATTGTCAATTATTGATGGAAGTGAAGCACAGAGTTGCCCAGTTTTGAGCATAAGGGTTCTTCTTTCTTCTTTCAGAGCAGAGCAATCAAAAATATAGTGAGTGATTTCATTTTGTAGTTTTGAATTACAGAAGGTACAAGTCGGGTCCTCACCGCAGAGCATCTTGGTGTGGTTTTCTCTAAAAAACTTGAAAGTATTCTAACTTGTGCGAGTAGTCTTACAACCGGGAAAGGAAAATCTCCTAAAAGGTATCCCTCCGTCATGAAAGATATGTGAATGTCTTTGTAGTGAGAGTATAGCTTAGATTTATCCATTCTTGTAAGGTCGTTTTGTATAGATTGGTCTGCCGCTGTTTTTAAGAGCCCTGTAATCGCGCTCCTCAGCGTTTCAGGGTCATCACAGGAAACAAGTGCAGGGGATCCATTATCGTTAAGCAGATTAGTGTGCTTTTTAATGAAACCGATGGGTGTGCCCGAAGCATTAGAGAGTTCCCGTGTTCTATTAAAACATATACGTGGCAATCTGTCACTGCTCATATTCAACACCCGCAGCCAATACTTCAGGGTTAATTTTAAGGCTGTTACACTCAATGAGATACGACCGGTTTCTAATCTGATTAGGTAACCTGGAGTGTATCTGGGCAGATTCAGGAACCTACGGATAAATATGTCTTGTATATTGTCCAGTAAGTCTTTATGCTCTGTTGCCCATACTGGAGCGGCATACATCAGGACAGCTCTCACTATTGTATCAAAGAGTTTGATTGATAAATTTATTGACTTTGCTTTTGATTTTATTAATATTGGGTGTGTGGCGTTAATTGCTGTAAGTGCTTTTCCTTTAAAGTAATTTGCCGGGTGAGTAGTTGTTATTGTTGGTGTCAGAGGGAATCCCAAGTATGTATATCTTGAAGTTATTGCTATGGGTTTATCATTCCAGAACCATCTATCCTTATTTGAGGGTTTACCTCCATTACGGAACACCATAATCTTTGACTTGGACTCATTTAGTGTCATTAAGTTCTCATCGAGATATTCTTTCAGTATTTTGATCTTCTTTTGGAGGTTTATCCTGGACTCACCTATAATTGCTATGTCGTCGGCGTACAGCAATAAATGGATATCTCCAAATTCTGGCAAATTTACACTCGGCAGGTCTGAGTTATTATAAATTTCGATTAAGTCCGTGATAAATAATATAAATAGCAGTGGGGAAAGTGGTTCTCCCTGGAGGACTCCCGAGTTTATCTTAATACTTTCCGTAAATGATCCCTTCCATCTGATAGCTATAGTTGCTTGTTCGTAGTAACTTTTGATCGTACTTATGAATTGGTAACTTATGCCTAGGTTGTAAAGTTTTTTCCAAAGTAGTGAGTGGGGTACAGTATCAAATGCCTTCCTTAGATCGACAAAAAAGACATATAGTTTTCCCCTCTTTTTTCTTAATGATAGTTGGATTAAAGTAGTTAGTGTAAATATGTGGTCAATACATGATCTTTCTTTTCTAAATCCCGCTTGGTTTTCGGGTATAACCCTTCTTCCTTCGACCCATTCCTCCAGTCGTGATCTTAGGATTGATGTGAAAAGCTTTGATACATTGCTAATCAGTGCAATACCTCGGTAGTTGGAGGGGGCTGTTCTTATAACCGTTTTTAAAGATTGGGTGTATAGTGGAATTAGTCCAAATTGCTGGGTATTTTCCAGTCGTCATAACACTATTGTAGAGTTGTTTCAACAGCAGTATGTACGAATCAGGGAGTGTTTTTAATACTTCATTGGGGATGCCGTCGGGCCCGCATGCCTTGTTACTCCTCAAACCAGCTATCTCCTTGTATATGTCTGCATTGGTTATCTCTGAGTCCAATATAGGATCGTTCTGAGAAATCACATTATGTAAATTACAAATTCTCAAATTTTTCTCTGTAGTCATTAGTTCGCGGTAAAAGTTCAGCCAGTCCTGTATAGATATTTCTCCTTGGATTATAGATGTGCTTTTGTAGAGCGCAATAGTTTTCCAGAAGGTCTTTGAGTCTTTAGCATTTCTGAGTATTTCCTGTTTTTCATTATCAAAGCCTTTCCTTTTTAGATCCAATAAAGCAAGATATTTCTTTCTGGAAGAAGCATAACATTCTCTGTCTTCCAATCTATTTGTTTTACGATATTGCCTGTTCGTTATCGTGACGAAGCATTTTTTGGAACAAATTTCGAAAACTTTCTTTCAAGTCCAAGATTCTCGGTCAATATTTTTTAACACGTTCCATATGAAACCCCTGTTTCTTCTACTAGTTTTCTGATCGTTGTCCTAGTGTTTTTCTTTATTAAAGCACCAATTTTTTGGGTCAGTTCTTCATGATTTTCCAAAGTAGGTCTTCCCTGGCGTGCGTCATCTTGGGTTGACTCTCTACCAGATTGGAAACGGGCAAACCACTTAAACGTTTTTGGTTGTGATAAGGCTGCCTTCCCGAATGCCAATTTCAACATTTGAAACGTTTCTGACGCCGGCCGTTTTTCCTCATTTTTGACAAAACTTTATGCATACCCTTTGTTCACTTTTAAGATCCATTGTGAAAAAAACGCCGCGCCTTTGTTTATTTTCTTTAAAAAATGCTTATAAAATTGTTATTATTTGAGATATCGAAGAGATATAAATATTTTCTAGTAGAACGAGGTTTCGTGATTATAACGATAATTTTTATATTTCGAAAACTCTTTCAGAAAAAAAAAAATGTTTGACTAATTCCCCGAACTTTTTGATCATACCTTGTATATAATTTTAGATTAATATATATTTTAACTCCTTTAACCTGACATAAGTTGAAAACGTATTTTATGCGTGTGTTCTTATTGATTCGAGCTTCTATGCCGACATGTTGAGATGGCTGTGTGTGGCAGGAGCGAGGAGGACCGAGCGACGCTCTGTCCCGACCACCAGCCGGGGCTGCTCCACGAGTGCCCGGGGGAGCTGGGCCCGGACCACCATCCCGCCGAGGTAAGATATCAACACGACCCTCGTCGTTTTCTGAGGCCAAACTTTTAACTTGAAACAATCAACATGCATTTTTGAAGATCATTTGTTGGTTGGAAGTTGTTTGTAAAAATTTATGGCTACATCAACTAAATAAAAACAAAAATTGGTTGATGTAGCCATATATTTTTCCAATCAGAATGCCGTTAACGGACCCAACATCAAGACTTATCTAAACGTTACAAACATCTTTAAAAGCTATGAAACCAACAAACTCACCGCTTCCAACTAGAGGAGTAAAATTCATGATTTAAATTGTTTTATCGTTTTTATCTATCGTTTTATCGTTATTATCTTTATTAAGATATTTTTTTACATTTGTTTAATTTTCTAAAGATGTAAACTCCTCAAGACAAAGTTTACTCTTCAGTTTGGTTTAGGTACAACTTGCACCACGAGAGTCGGATCTAAGTGCCTAGGTGATGTTTTCTTTTTTGATTTCTCAAGAGAATATGTTTGCCAGATTTTCTCATCGGGAATTTAAAACTATGCTTGGTATATATTCCAACAAGTTTTTTTTTTTTGTCTGAATTTGCCAAAGAAGTCTGTACATTCTTTTATCTTCACCTGTGGGTTTTGAACATGGATGATAAAAAATTGAATTGTTTTAATGTATTTTGTATATAAACGGGAGAAATGTCAGCCTCTCTTTGCATATCTTTCACTATTTGGAAGCAGTCGACGAGATAACCTGGTTTTCTAGAACTTTCTTTGATAAGCAGGATGCACATGATTATCAAAGTTTACTTCAAGACACGTCAATTCTTATCGAAGCCTTTGTCATACCAAGACACGTGAAAAGTAAACCTTTCATGTCTGCATGTCTTTTAGCCCAATATTTGCTGCCCTTGCATCAACATATTTGCCAGACGAAAGTGTTCCATGTTGAAAAGTTACTTAAGAATTCCACAAGAAGTAAAGCACTGAGAATGATTCAGAAAAAGTATACTCATGAACAAAACTTAAGGAAGTTGTATATTTTATAGCATGTATGTATTTTTTTCCAAGGAGAGAGAGAAAGCATTTGAATTTACATATATAAGAAATCCGCCGTTATATAAGCAAATAAGGACTGGTTTATGCTTAAAATATGAAATTTCCTTAAGTTTTTGTCAACAAGTTTACTTTTTTTTAAACTTCAGTCCAAATTTTACTTTTTTTACAATTTTTTTCATATGTGGATAACGGTTTATGATGCGTGTTAAATAAAATTTCACTCGAGTTGGTTTTAAAATGTAACCCTCGGCCAGTTAGAAATTTGTATTTGTATTGAATATTCATTTGTCTCAAAATAAAAACAACACATATGCCTCTTGCACTCTTTGTCGGAATAAATATCAACTAATCTTTGATTTTTTTATTATACCAGAATTGGCCACAATACCGTTATAACTGTTGTGTTCTCTACCTAAAAAAAATAGCACTTGACGAACACTATAAGGTATAAGCCATTTATTTCTATAAATAAGATACTTTCACTCTCCTCTTACACTCTATATACATCCAATCATTTTTACATATTTAATTTTCTATCAGAAAATTAATACATATTTACATATATGCTGCATTTTTTCTTTAAGAATAAAATTTGCATATGGAATCATTACAATAACCAAATGCCATTTTAAGTTTTTTTGTGCAATAATTTGGTAAAGAGGGGGAGAGATCCCTCGAAATATTTTTTTGAACAAAATTTGTATCTTTCACAAATCCCCAGTACTACAGTCCCCAGTCTTTTTATACAAATAACATGAATTTAAAATCGATGATTAGCTTTTTTATTATAATTTAGAAATCTGATTTCCAGTAAAATTTCACTTTTGTACTACCTTTTAATATATTTTATAGTTGTAAAGATCAAAATGATATGGCAAAGTGTATTTCAGAAATATATCAGCGCTATATTCATTCGAACCAAATGCCAGCCAGACCATTCCATCTACATCTCTCCTTGATTTACAAAAAAAAAATGCAATTTATGAGTTACAAATGGGTCGTAACACTTTTAACACTTTTCAAATTGAAAAAAAATCGGTGTTTTTCACCTTGTTCTTTTTGTAATTGCATACTATATTTTAGTAAAATAAACAAAGATTCCAGGACTAAGTTTTTTGTGCAAACCTTTTACTTTCAAGCTTTCGGACTTGTCAGTCCTTCAACAGGAGTATCACATTAACAAATTAATGATATTTGTTGAGCAAATATACTCCGTAATTACCATTGTAGTGTCTTCACACAAACGATGGCACAGAAATTAAATTATACGGAATCAGTTGATGGCATTTAGAAAAAAATGCATCTTCTGATCATTGATAAATTAAGAAAGTATATTTGACCAGTATTCTGGCATAAAATATAATAAACGATTAGTTAATATTTATTCCAACAGATGGCGCAAGCCATAAGCAAAATTTAAGTTGCCCAATCAGGATATGCTTTTACCTAAATGTAAAACTTGTCTGTGGTCTCAATTTTGAGATTCTGACAGAGAGTGTGCCCAGGTCTCCAGGAACAAGTGGAACCTGCCCATCGGCCATTATCTCTCCTCCATATACAGGTTCCGCTTGGTGAATGAAGAAGACACCAACTTGGAATCCGTAAGTCCTGGATAAACTTAAGATCCATTTGAATAAATAACATTATCACACACACAAGGCACACAGTTTATTATATCCCTCGGTTCCCGACAGTCATGAACCGGGATTGAATCCCGCGTTTAAAATTTGTTTAATATGTGAATAACCTTCACATATTATTCATTGTTCAATTATCATTAACTCGGTTGCTCTTGCTGAGCGGTACCTATTAATGTGATTTGAACCAGAACCAGTTAAGACATATCCTCTAAGATAAGTCGGCAGACGAGTGGTTAAAACCGGGATCGAATCCCACATTGGGAACTTTGTTTTAATATGTAAATAACCTTCACATTATTATTAATTGTTGTAAATATCATATGAGAGGTACCTAGTAAAGTTAATTTGGAACCAGGCATATCCTCTTATATATATACACATAGATACGCCACGGAATCTGCCAATAAAAAAAAAAAGGTGAGATGATAACAATGCAGATGTATATACACGAAAAAGCCTAATTAAGACAATTTGTTTCATACATGGATTTGCATAATTAGCCCATGGAAAACCAAAAAATAAAATGAATAAAAACATTATTACTGTTTTTCCTGCATGTACTCTACACTTCTACTCGGATAATCTGTATATAACTAAAATGACTAAAGATTTTTCTTGGAACAAAAGTTAATGTAATAAACTCGTCGCCGTTATCTTTTATCTCTTCTTAGCAACCGGCGATTCTTTCTTTTGTAGTTTGAATCAAAAGTGGATGTGTGACGCAGGTGTGCAGTCGGGAAGTACGAGGAAGGTGGGTTCCAGGAGTACGTCCTGAAGTTCCAGAGGAGATGTGAAGAGAGCTGAGAACATTCCTGTACATACCCAGAATCTGTACATACTCAACGATGTTCCCTTCTTTCTTGCACATAGCTCCGCGTAGCTGTTGTTGATGTTGCTAACACGATGCTTTTACACGTTAGTGTCCTTTCTTTGTATGCATCTTTTGTTCTTCCCTATAACTATCGCAACAAAAGATTATCACAGATGTTAATTTATACATATATGGAGTTATGAAGTGATCAAAAAGTCATATCTCAAGTTAAATCATTCCAATCCTTGCGATTTTTAACTTCTCTTCGCAGATCCGTGAAATTCCCCAATACCATTTCATACAATTTTGGGAAAAGCAGCTGCATTCCTTGTCAGTAGAAGTTTTATGAAATC
>CP092873.1:28659912-28770258 GCA_030710605.1 Cordylochernes scorpioides | reverse complement strand
TGTTTTATCCTTGATAGTGTGCGTGTTTTTGGTTTTAATCTGTCTTCTCTTATAATTTTGTCCGCTGTTAAGGTTTTATAGAAATTTATTACATTGTTGAACATATAATAGATATTAATCCACTGCGCTCAATTAAATAAATTTTCTTTATCAAAGAAACTTATCCCCGGATAGATCTTCAATTTTTTGAATTGTTGAACATACTAGAATAATTTATTTTCAAAGTTTTCAAGATTCATATTTTTCACATGCGAATTTGTGTTCTTTAATTTATACTTGGACCTTATATATCTTCATTATCAGGTATTAGACTGACTGAAGTGTTGTGGTCCCCCAGAAGGGACCAGGTCAGTCCCCCAAACCACCTCACCGCCCCGGCTCTCCAGTCCCCCACCCCGCCGGCAGCCCCCGCTGGGTGAACCCGAGGAATGTCGCACTGGTCCCTGCCCCGTGTACTGCTGCCTCAGACCAGGTGGGTTGGTCACAAACAAAAATTTAACCAAAGAAACTCTCGAAAACTTCTATTTACTGGCAGTCCACAATCCTGTCATTATTACTTTGTAGATATCCACGCTACGTGCATACACACAAGCCATTGAAGATAGAAAATAACAACAAAATCTACCTCCTAATATAGAGATAAATTAGAGCCAGACAAGTATATACAAGGATATGCAAGACGTTCTATTTACAAGCTTACAATTTATCGACTGCGCGCGCAATCACGTGATGTGATATACCGCAGTGTAGCTGAAGCTTTCTATTTTTTTAATAGACTTAAAAAAAAAATTATCATTTTATTTTTTCTTTGTTTTTGACCGTTCTCATTATTTATTGGGCACACCTTGTATACTCCTGGCATCTAAAACTGGTCTCTCATATTGAAAGTAGATTTGTGTCATTTAGCGATGGATTTTTACAATCATCTCCCATCTCCCAACAAGGTGAAGTTAGATGTAAAGAAATCTGTCCCACTTGCCCAAAATGTAGCTTAGCAGCTGCAAATCCAGAACACATTTTGTTTTGCATTAGATGCACTTAACAGGACCTTTCGGAGTGACCGCTGCTTTTCATAAAACAGCTCGAGTAGCATGAACTCATGGAATTTGTGTAATCTTTACACAAGGGGATAAGAATCAACAACACGTGCATAAACTTGCAAAACAATAAGTTTGTATAAAATAAACATTCAGGCTTAAATGACTTCATTTCTTATGTATAGATGGCATGTTATTGCTTTGTATTAAAACATCCCTTTAAGCTCTCATTGAAATTATAAAATGTCCAAAGTAATATTGAAGAAACACAAACCGAACACAACCTAACAGTGAAGGAACAAAGAACCTGAGTGATTTTTTTAATATTATTATTTAGTACCAAAGTTATCCTAGTCATTTAAAATGGGGAGCCAACAAATTTGTTTAAAATGGAACAACCACCAAGCAAATATGCTCACAGTTTTCGAGCATTTATTGCCAAATAAAACATCCCTTGTTATAAATGATGGATGTTGATGGTATTTTTATTATTTATTTTATTGAAGAAGAAACACAATTCAGGAAGAACTTATTTTATCTAAGAGCTCTTGCGGTGACATAGGCGTCACATGTATATATTCATTGTACATAGTTATATATTTAGGTAATAAAAAAGCATATATTGGATTGAATAAAAGATTTATTTGCCAATATTTCGGTTGGCTGAACGCCAACCTTTGTCAAGGCATTACATTTTGTATAAACAAACTCTTAAATTCTCAGAGTTTTGGTTTATATAAAATATAATGCCTTGACAAAGGTTGGCGTTCAGCCAACCGAAATATTGGCAAATAAATATTTTATTCAATCCAATATATGCTTTTTTATTACTTAAAGATTTAAATGTGGATTGGTCTATGTTCAGAACAAATAATTATATATTAAAAATAAAGAAGGCATTTCTTGACCAAAATCTTTTTGGTCGCTGTGGTTACAGCCTACTCCACGCTGACGAGCGCCAACAGCGCGAAACGCGTTCGTGGATGGCTTTTCTTGATTTATCAAGAAATTGGGTTGGCCAAATATCACGGAGCAAGCTAAATAAATGTTTAGTTTATTTTTGCTCCACTAGATGGCGCTCTGCCATCTAAAAGGCACATGTGCTCGTGGTCAGGAAATGCCTTCTTTATTTTTAATATCAATACCTGACCCACTTATCTTTTATTTTTTTATATCGTTTTTTCATAGTTTTATTAATAATAGAGTGCAGACTGTTCACGTTTGACAAGAATGAAATTATGTTCATTGTCAATTGCCTAAGAGCTCTTCTCCCCGACTTGTAACTTCTTCTATAGCGAATAGAGAGATTGTCTTAATTCTAACTCTATTTATTTTATATCCCAATATTCTGACCTCCGTAGATAGAAAGACTTGTTAGGATATGTTTACTTGATTCCATTCAAAATCAAGACAAATCTTATATTAACATATATTTATTTGATGACAAAATTTCATTATTTATAATTAGTCTTCATAAGCTTCATTCATTAATGCTAATGCCTCTGTGAAAGACTTTTTTAATTTTACACAAAATTTAATATTTGTCCTTTACTCAAATGATGACATCGCAGAAACCGACGCGAGCTAAATACTTACAACAAAAATATGCCTAAAATGAAAACTACGCATGCGCATTTACTGACGTTACTAAATTAAATTATAGTTTAGGCTTTGTTCTTTACAGTAAAATTGATTTTACATTTTTCAAAAGTTATTTTATTTTTTTAAAGTTCGGGAATTTTTTGATCCTACCGTGTATGTCCGACGTAGGTCAGTCTTTGTTTGCATATCTATCCATGGTACTCCGAGTAGCTTTCTCCATGTCCACATTTCAAAGCTTCAATTCTTTTTTTTTTCTTTCTTCTTAGGTGGTAGTAAACTGATATTTTATATAATTTGGTATCGAAGTGATGCATTACAATTTTGCATAGTAATGGGATAGAAGATTTCAGAAAATTCTATGAATTTTCATCATTATCTCGGCAATATATTATTTCCATTAAAAGTACTGTATATTATTCAGTATTGTTATAAAAACATAAACCCCGCTAATTATCGAGGTATAGCGCTTTTAAGCAATCTCGCTAAGCTTTTTACATCTATCCTAAAGACAAGGCCAAGTAATTGGATCGAAAAATAGAAGTTATAAAAACATAGATATTTATGATTTCCAAGTATAAGCACTATTTTGGTATTTATGACGTTTTTTTTTTTTTTTTTTTGCAATTTTATTTTGAGACCTAGTGCCCTATTGACTTGTTCTATTGATTCAGCCCGGGCTACGGGTGATAAGATAGGTGAGAATAATCTTGTTTGAAGGGCGTGGCCTTCACAGAGTTATGTCGGCCAAACACGCTGTTTGTTTGACAGAAAGGACGAGATAGAATCCGTGGACATCCTGGAGACCATATCGTTGAACTATTCTGCCGTTTTGAAGAAAGTTCTAGACTGTGATTAGCTTGGACAAACTTAATACTTGTGGCTACGAGTATATGCCTTAATGGACAATCGGCGCCCTTCGTTTGGTTTCTTTGCGTAGGGGAAAGCAAAGTGGCTTAACAGTTATGGTTCCTCCAGTACATTGCTTCTTTGGAATTTTGATCGTTGTTTATGTAGAGATAACACCTCATAGAAAGGTGATGTAATATCCAATTTCTTAGTATAAAAGGTTAAATTAATCACACAGAGAGAGAGAGACACACAGCACAGTATTTATGATATGGTTTCTAGCGTAAGTTTGAAAATTTTCCTTCTGATCATAGTTCTGTGAATTTTCGAATAATATGAGTGCTTATTTTTGAATTTGTTTCCAGATTATAATTTTCCTATATATTTTTTTTTTATCAAGGTGAATTTTTACTGGGATATAAACATTCCAAAAGTTACCTTGTAGGTTATAGAAACGTTTTGTCAATTAATATCACAAAAAAAAAGTTTTTGCATGGAAGTTCAGCATCATGATCGACTATTGTGACAGTTCAAAAAAATTCTAACTGTTTTTAAATCAATTATATTGCTTTCAAGAATGTAAACTAATTATAGAAACGTTTTGTCAATCAATATCATAAAAAAAAAGGTTTGCATTGAAGTTTAGCATCATGACCGGTTATTGTGACAGCTCATGATCTGTTATCCATGACATCCGCAGACATTATCACTAGCCAAATTTAGGCCCTGTATCTCTATATACCTCCCTCAGCCACGAAGCATGTTATCAATTTTTTTTCTTCGTAGATCGCGAAATACGTGATGTCGCTGGAGACCCGCTGGTGATTCTCCACTAAACTCTGCAGCGGTGTCAAAAGCGCATGTACATATTCATTGTATATAGTTATATATATCTAATTATTAATTTAAAATAATAGTGCAGATTGTACACTCTTGCATGTATTGACAAGATGTCAAAAAAATATGTTAATTCTCAATTGTCTATCAAATGTTACCAGAGACCCAGCCAAATAATACCATCTTATTTTTACCATGTGTTACAGATGTAGATGTGTTTCTTAATATATTTTGTTTGCAGAAAAGCATTGCTCGATGCAAATATTTAAATGTAATTCTGTTGCCCTGAAAGCTTATGTTCATAGTTTGCCTAAATTATATCATATAGCGTAATAAAGCTGTGTGTGTGGTTTAAAATAATAAAAATAATAATATGTATTCAAACTACAAGAGAAGGAATCGCCAGACATCATCTTGAAGAAGGAATCAAAGTTTACGGCGAAGAGTTTCTTTTATTAATTAATATAATTAACTCGTTGCCGTAAACTTTGATTCCTTCTTCAAAATAATATATATATATATATATATATATATATATATATATATATATGTGATAACCGAGGGTATCTCGTTGTGGTATTGTAACCGAGAGGGGCAAACCTGTAGTAACCGAGAGGGACAGTCAGGGCGTGGAGAGTTTTCCAGTACCTCTCTGCACCTTGGAAGACCTTTAACAGTTCTCACAGAGTACAGGCAGTCGTGGTCGAGGCAGAGTGGAAAGCTTGGGAATATCCACACAAAAAACGAAGAGACACAGTTGTAGTAGGAAAGTTCCGTGAACAGATAGGAGTCGAGCTAAGAGCAAGATGGAGGTAGAAGAGTTCTTACTGTGCTACATTGTCGATGAGTTGGACCTGGGTACAACCGACAAGGGCTCGCGTTGATGGTGAAGTGACTATATTTTTGGCTAGGGCGAAGGGCTTATATATCTTTGCCGAGAGAGGAAGTATTGAATTTCAGCGGATGCAACAAGAGCGTGGATCGGAAGCGAAATTGTATACTCTGGCAACGCCCTGTGATCTTGCTATCTTTATGCCTCGTTGGACTTCTACATCTCGATTTTAGACGTTTTTGGACTTCTGTCTCAATGTCTTGCTTCAGCTCAACTCTTAATCTATTACAGAGTTTATTTATTTATCCTCAGTTTGTACAAAGTACATTACATATGATGATGTAATGACACATGTCAATCATGCGTATAATCATTTACAGATGTGTTTCTATTATACAACATGAAAATCTTGTTATAAGTATTATACAATATGAGGTTGCTGGTGTAAATTACCATATATACATAATAGGTTGTAGGTATTCTCCTGCTCTATGCCTACAGATATATAAGTAGAGAGAGCCCAAGTATTGTAAGAGAAAGATGACCGAGGTGTGACAGACGCGGCCACCGCCCCTGCCGGCCGAAGACAAGGAAGAAGGACTGGACGAGGAGCCTCACGAGGAGTCCACGGAGCCAGAAGACAGTCTGGTCAAGATCCGGACTTTGGTTCAGCGTCTCTCACGGCGGGACGTAGAAGAACCCAAAGGTAAACCCCCACACGTTATATCAATCAATACCTTTACTAAGACACAACAGGGCTCTGGCACATTTGTAAGTACAAAGTCGAACTGCTTTTCACATGTGTAGACATGTGATGCACTTACAGTAAAAGCAGTCGTCTACTTCTAACCACCATGATTATCATGGCCTATACCACGTGTAACATAAACAAAAAAAAAAACTGAGACACACACTTCTTGATTAACTAAGAAAGGGAATTTGGTCAATTCTGGAATAATTAAAAATCAACGATTAGTTGATATTTATTCCGATAGATGGTGCAAGTCATCAACTACTTTTAGCTTCACGATCAGAAGATGTCTTTCTCTTGACACATTCTTCTGTTTTTCCTGGATGTAAGAGATGTGTTATACGGACATAGTGGCATCTCTATAAAGTGTAAAACTCCGTATGTGTACAAATTGATGTACATGACTATGGTGACCTGAGTATGCAACTTGGTTGTGAAGGAGCGATGACCATCCTGGAGCTGGAGGCAGACGACATCAAGTGGTGCACCGCGGAGCACCCACATCTCTGTCACCTGCCCCTCTCCAGGCACCTTCATCTGGAGAACGTCACCTTGCTCTTTAGGTACTGTACTCTAGATAGCAATGATGATACCACCTCACTCGGATGCATGCTATACATGTTATATAACAGGGGTTATAAACGGCTGGTCAGACACCGGTCGGCGGAAAATTTAGACTGATTTTTGAAGATTTTTACATATCATATTTAAAAAAAAGTATTTTCTAAAAATTAATAATAATGATAAATTTTGTGTGCGCGATATTTTTTACGTTACTGCCTTAAAAATTTATGTTTTATAATTTTATATTTTTTATACTCTCTCTCTCTCTCTTGTGCTACAATTAGCGTATAAGTATTTATTTATTAAATACCAAGTCAATTTTTGTTTTTAAATACTGGTCAGCTATTTTTTCACTAATTTTACCAAAGGGAGAACAAAAAAAAAAAAAAGGTTGAGAAATACCGCTCTATAGTATTCAAGTCTAAGGATCTTTTTGGCCAACCAATCAAGACCAGTTTAATTAATTTTATAATTAACATATTATTTATTTATTTTCACCGACTTCCACATTTCTTCTGGCAATAACTTGTCTTTTCCGTTCGTAAATATTATATAAAGTGATTTTTATACAATACTAGCGGATATACCCGGCTTTGCCCGGGTTTTACCCGAGTAAAAGTTTGTCTAACGAACATTTGTTAAAACAATTCTCTATAAACTTATAAAAAAAATAATAGATATATTTTGATAATTTGAAACTCGTAAATTTGAATCTCTCGATAAAGTGATCATTTTTTCCCGGTCCCTGTGTGCCGTGTCATCCTGAATTTTGTCTTTCCTAATTTTCTACATTACAAAATCATCGTTTTATCTAGTGAACATTTTTTCCCGGTCCCTTGAAAAATACTCGATAAGTTGAATAAAATCATGGTCGTTTATGGAAGATGGACGAAGTTCCCGGAGGTCATCTTGGGCAAGCCCCCGCGAGGCTTTTTTTTTTTTCTTGTCTACTTGGCACAGCTGTGTCACCAACTCTGCCCCCGCGCGCCAGGACCTCTTGACCCCTCTGATTGGTCGGTGGGTACTTGGACTGTCCATCCGGCCGGCGGCCGGACGATTACATTCTCACGACAGGGGGTGGGGCAGACCTACGCCTATCTCCGTCGCAAGGTGGCGCTGCTTGAGAGTTAAAGCTGCAAATCTGCAAATAACTCTAAGGATATTCAAGATATTCAAGAAATTATTTTTCGAAAACCTTTCCGGGGATATACCTAATAATATCCCAAAATTTCACGACGATTGGATGTATGGTTTTTGAATCTATAGAGTACACACAGACAGACATTCATTTATATATATAGATAATGCGGCCTATGATTGTAGAACGACATTTGAAAATATCCCGCATGTGTTTCTTATATATTTACTAGACGAATGACCCGGGCAACGCCCGGGTTTTACCCGATTAAATGCTTTTATTCAAATACTATTCGTTACAATTATAAATTGGCGCCGTGGATGTCATTCTTGTTTAATATATAAATGAGTTTTAAAAATTGTAAAAAAAAAAATGCATCGGCCGGGAATCGAACCCGGGCCACCCGCGTGGCAGGCGAGCATTCTACCACTGAACCACCGATGGTTATGAGAAATGGCCATATTTGGGTATTTATTCCATTCACAAAGCAAACGGTGACAGAATTGATTAAGAGTTGTTGCTTGATTATGACGCTGATAACTGTATATATTAATTATATATATAAATTTATTTTTCCTTTATCATTACTCTTCACAATTCACCCTTTCATATTTCATCTCTAAGGTTAGAAATAATCGTTATTTCTCCTTAAAATAAATTTCTATTTTTAGTTCAAAAGAAACACATGCGGGATATTTTCAAATGTCGTTCTACAATCATAGGCGGCATTATATTGTATGAAAATAACTTATCTCCCTACTCTTCGTAAAACTCTTGAGACAAAATTAAATTATAATCAAAGTTCAATCACAAAAAAAAATAATTCACTAATAATGATTATAAGAACAAAAAATGATACACACAAGGATATAGATAAGAATAATTGCAATAAGTTACAATAAGAAGAAAGAAAAACGTATTGCAATTATGCAATCTGTTTCAACTTTTTCAAATACTCTAAAAATCTTAAAGACATAGTTGCAAAAAAAAAGCGGATTCTTTGTTTGAATAAAGGAGGTGGTTGCTTCTAAAAAAAAAGTATTTTCTCTGAGCACAAAATATTCAACCCAATATATGATATACTAGACAGGCTACGCCAGGGTGAATAGTGACCCAACCATTAGTGTTTGAACAAAAGTTTAGTAGTAGCTAGTAATTATGATGATAGTGAATCATTAATATTGTAGCGAATAAATATTTTATTATTTAATTTAATTTAATATTATTCAATGAAAATATTCAACAGATTATGAAAATATATATTACTCTGTATTTGTAAAATCATCTTTAAAATATTTCTTTGTTTGCTTGTTCAAGATTCCCTAGCTGTAGATAGTTTTGTTGAGTTGTTGATAATTGTCGACTAGTCGTGCTGACGTCATCAATAAATACGCTTACATCTTAAGATATACAGACTTAATTTCTACGCTACAATATGATAATCATATTCTAGGGGTCGAAACTGTGACTCCATCCAGGCCTAAATATATTTATCTCATATAAATCCGGTCCCAGAAAAGCTTATCAATTTTGGCAGCACTACAAAGACACGCATCTAACTGGTAAACATAGAGGTTTTCAATTAGATCAACAATACGCCTCGTTATTGTGGTCATATTAACTTCTATATGTATTTCAAATAAGACCTCGCGACAAAAGTGAGTAAAAGAAACGTCTGTGTACATGCGCGCATAAGACATTCCTATTCTATAGAATTTTAATAATTTGGCATTTACAATTAATATTTCCCGTATTTACAATTTTGTAAATGTTTCGATCTCAGTGAGGGTGAGTAATTTATACCTTCATCAAAATACAATGAATTAGATTGCCTTCATTGAATTTACTTCAACTCTTAGGTTTAACTACTCTTACGGGTTCTCTGAAGAAGAAAAAAGGTTGGGGGAGGTAGTGTGTCAAAAGAAACATGTTAATAAGAATAATATTAGAACCGTATCCCCAATTCTATGTCTTCTAAATATATATCGACATCTTCATTCCGTTCCATTTCATTCACTACTAGCTCCCATGAAGACTGCTTATAATCCTCGTAGATTTCTGTATTAGAAAAAAATCATCTTCACTAGTAAGATCAGTATTTATAACTCTGATTAAACCATGATTTGTTAAATGAAGATAATACAAATTCATAAACACTCAGGGATAAAATGATCAAAGACTCCAAGTAATACAAGATACACGCTTATTCGGTGATACAACTACTACAATAGGAACGATACAGAGAAGATTAGCATGGCCTCTGTGATACTTGTTCGGCAGTACAACTACTACAATTGGAACAATACTACAGAGAAGATTAGCATGGCCCCTGTGATACTTGTTTGGCAGTAAAACTACTACAATAGGAACGATACAGAGAAGATTAGCATGGCCCCTGTGATACCAGTTCGGCGGTACAACTACTACAATAGGAACGATACAGAGAAGATTAGCATGGTCCCTGTGATACCAGTTCGGCGGTACAACTACTACAATAGGAACGATACAGAGAAGATTAGCATGGTCCCTGTGATACCAGTTCGGCGGTACAACTACTACAATAGGAACGATACAGGGAAGATTAGCATGGTCCCTGTGATACCAGTTCAGCGGTACAACTACTACAATAGGAACGATATAGGGAAGATTAGCATGGTCCCTGTGATACCAGTTCAGCGGTACAACTACTACAATAGGAACGATATAGGGAAGATTAGCATGGGTCCCTGTGATACCAGTTCAGCGGTACAACTACTACAATAGGAACGATACAGGGAAGATTAGCATGGTCCCTGTGATTCCAGTTCGGCGGTACAACTACTACAATAGGAACGATACAGAGAAGATTAGCATGGTCCCTGTGATACCAGTTCGGCGGTACAACTACTACAATAGGAACGATACAGGGAAGATTAGCATGGCCTCTGCGCAAGGATGACACCCAAAATGATGAAGGGTTCTAAAGTATACAACTTAGCTGAAAAGCGGTCGGGGAACTGGAGCCATTCAGAAGGCTGTGGAGACCAAATAAGATCTTTCTCATCGCACCGACAGTTTTTTATTTTTTTATTTTTTTTTTAATCTATTTGACTCCAGTCGGACATAGGAATTTTTGGAGAAAATTTCACGATTAGACTCAAGTTGAAAATCAGACTCAAAGAGTTTAACTTATTCAATGGGAATTTTACAAACAAAAGTCTTTATTAAAGTATGTAGTTCTATTCATGGATTCGCCTTTTCAAGGATTTGTGTATGCTTGAATATAAATAAGATGTTAGAATTTTTATAATTCATCAGTGTAACAAAATAATTCCTAAACATCGCAAACTACATTTTCGTGAATTACTAAAGACATCAAATTCTCTAAGAGCATATAATAATGAATCTTTTGAAATTATAAATACTTTTTTTTTTTTTCAAAGTGAATACCTTTCTTAATTTGAAATTCAATTTTTAAAGCGAAAATTCCTCTTCTACGGGCTTATCTGAAAGAAAAATTGCGAGAGAGAGAGAAAAATATATTTTATAATTTTGATATCTTTCACAATTTTACCTTAAATCACGAATAGTGGATATGAGAGGAAACTTCGTGCTTCGTTATTATCACGAATCGGCAGAGTAGGAAATGGAGACACCCGGAATCCCCCACCAATTTATAAGAAAGAAACGAATTCAAGAGTTTGGGCGGGAAATGGGATTCTGTGAAGACAGCTGTTCTGAACTGCTCGACCACCTGGACAAGGTAAACATCACCAACAGTGCGATGTGCCCGTTGACTAACAATCCGAAGTCAGCCGTTCGCAACCAACTGTGAGGTCGAGGAAATTTTTGTTGCTGTTGCCTGAGGCAGCATTCCTGAAGCTTTACCAATATAATCAGAGATGACTTCTGGCTTCCCAATCATCATTGTCCTCAGTCCTTGAGGGAAGATCATCTTCTCTAGAAGCTGGAGAAGAAGAGGAAACTTCTTGGCATGTCTGAAGTCCACCAGAGTCAGGATGCGGCGTTCATCAGTTTCAGAGCAAACAGATCCAGATCGAGAAATGCTGCTACTGCCAGTAGTAACTGGGCTATGTGGGAATGTGCTGGCTTCTGAGGCAGATTCCAAGTTGGGATCTTTGGTACTATGGACCACCCTCCATACATTCCAGACATCACTCCTCGGATATTTACTTATTAGGGCCTCTTAACAAGGTTTTCTGATATCGAATTTCCTTATATACAGGATACGGTACATAAGTATTTTAACGACCAACTACGACAGAAGCCGTAAGCTGGCGGGCGACTGGACCTATAGCATTGCTATGGCCGTACATTGAAGAATAACGTACACCAGTTATATATGCGTGTAAACAAAATGTACAACGAAAAGTCAATTTCATACTTACTCTCGTACAGTTAAGACTGAGGCCAAATAATAACCTAGGGATTAATAATCTATGCAAGCACCGTCATAACTCACCTTTTATGATGATGATAACTGCGGGTTTTGATAATTACAAAAATAAAAAGTCGATCCCGAAACCGTTTTATTTTTTATTAAAAGGATTGACAAGTTTTCGGGCATGTCCATTTCTTCGGCTAGATACAAGACCATGTTTAACTGAAGAAGGGTACATTGTCCGAAAGTTTCTGCAATATTCCTCTTAGTACAAAATGAAGCAGTTGCGGCATCCTTCTGTAATAATCCACCAATATTGTCAGCACCTGACTTTTTATACAGGGAATACTCACGTGTAGTTCTTAAAACAAAGACAACAATGGGTCGTTGGGTAAAGCAGGTATTTTATTGATGGCAGGGATGAAAGCTGCCGAGCATGGCGTCCTATACAGGGCTGTAGAGATCTAACTTTTAGAGCGTTATATATACTCATGGACAAAACTTAAGGAAATTTCATATTATAATCATAAACCACTCCTTATTTGCTTATATAACGGCGGATTTCCCATACATGTAAATTCGAAATTCAAATTGAGAAATTATTTTAAAGTGAGAAGAGGACTTGGGACCTTTTGAAGTGTGGTCGCTAACTTGGCCTAGTCGTTGAATAGACAAGGAGGCGTTTTGCTGTACCTCAGACGACTTAGTAAAAAACACGAGCTTTGAGTACAATACTCTTCTATTGGTCAAAGAACCCGAAGACGCTATCATATACCCTATCCTATATTCATCGCTCGTTGTTTTTTTTTTTTCAAAAATCAAAGAATTTTTTCGTCTTACGAACTACTCACATTTCAAGTTCGATAAATTTCCACAGCCTATGCACACACACACAGAGGTTGACTGTTCAATAAATATTCGCAGCTCAAGTACACTGAGGTTGACTGAAGGAATTCAACAAATGTCCACAGCACACACATTGAGATTGACTGAAGGAATTCAACAAATGTCCACAGCCCATGTTCACACTGAGGTTGACTGAAGGAATTCAACAAATGTCAACAGCCCATGTTCACACTGAGGTTGGCTGAAGGAATTCAATAAATGTCCACAGCCCATGTTCACACTGAGATTGACTGAAGGAATTCAACAAATGTCCACAGCCCATGTTCACACTGAGGTTGACTGAAGGAATTCAACAAATGTCCACAGCACACACACTGCGATTGTCTGAAGGAATTCAACAAATGTCCACAGCACACACACACTGCGATTGACTGAAGGAATTCAACAAATGTCCACAGCACACACACACTGCGATTGACTGAAGGAATTCAACAAATGTCCACAGCACACACACTGAGATTGACTAAAGGAATTCAACAAATGTCCACAGTACACACACTGAGATTGACTGAAGGAATTCAACAAATGCCCACAGCACACACGCTGAGATTGACTGAAGGAATTCAATAAATGTCCACAGCACACACACTGAGATTTGACTAAAGGAATTCAACAAATGTCCACAGCACACACACTGAGATTGACTGAAGGAATTCAACAAATGTCCACAGCACACACACTGAGATTGACTAAAGGAATTCAACAAATGTCCACATCACACACACTGAGATTGACTGAAGGAATTCAACAAATGTCCACAGCACACACACTGAGATTGGCTGAAGGAATTCAATAAATGCCCACAGCACACACACTGAGATTGACTGAAGGAATTCAACAAATGTCCACAGCACACACACTGAGATTGACTGAAGGAATTCAACAAATGTCCACAACACACACACTGAGATTGACTAAAGGAATTCAACAAATGTCCACAGTACACACACTGAGATTGACTGAAGGAATTCAACAAATGCCCACAGCACACACACTGAGATTGACTAAAGGCATTCAATAAATGCCCCCCCCACAGCCCATGTTCACACTGAAGTTGACAAGGAAGAAGAGACGCATCCAAGGAAGTGTCAGCAGCTGGGACAATATTTACATGGCGGTTGCAGAAGTCGAGGCAACTAACGGTCCCACGCAATCAATAATCTTCCAATTTGGGATTACACGAGGCGGGCCTCACTCTTTGCCAGAAGTTTTCTCCTTCACTTGACATTTCTAAAAATGGCAACTACTTCGCTGAGGTATTTAAGAACTGTTTGGAAATAGTTTTGAAAACATTAACACATTATATCGGTATGGATTTTCTAAAATTTTAACACTAGAATTTTACTTCTGTGTTGTATCGGTTTCAATAAAATAACAACATTTTCTACAATTGAAAGAAAGAAAAAAAATATACGGTTGTTGACAGAAGCGGCGTATTTCGTAGAGCTTGTCATCGATATTGGTCTTCATTCGCAAATATAACTTTCATAGAAAAAAAGATAAAAGTTTCAAGGATTTCGTATTTTTTTCTCCCTCTAAAAGCCGATCCTATACATTGACATGTCAAAGGGCTAAGTTTTATTGAGCTAGTCAAGTTTTTACACATTTAAATATAAATAAACTTTATATATAGGTGACTTAAACTATATTAAAAGTAATTATATATTGCCACATAGAATTAATATGATCTTTTAATGTTTATAAACATCCTTTATAAAGCAGGAATTCTCAACCTGCAACCCCAAACCACATCATTGACTGTATTGACTCATCCATTAATGAGCTCTACTCATCCCCAGCAGATACCATCAACAAGCTCTATAACAGGCTTGATACCCTTATATATAATTAAGCGGAGATAAGAAAGAAGAAGAAGATCAAGCAGGAAAGAATTTCATATAGAAGTAAATTAATTTGATCATTCTTTTTTTTTTTTTTTTCATTTACACATCGCTCTTTTAAATTCACCTCATTAATTAAAATAGACCTTGTGATAATAAGGCAGAAAGTAAACTGGGTACATTATTGATAAACTTCCCTTCCTCCATCAGAGAGACTCGGTCTACTTCGGAATAATATCGGCGAAACGTGGTGGAAATTTAGTTCATGTTTGTTCCGGTAGATGGCAGCAGTCGTCTCGTAACGTTCTTTTCTCTGAATGTTGTTACTCTTTTATCTTCTTTATAATCATTTTGTTTCTTTATGGTAATATCATTTATGATAATAATAATATATATTTTCGCAAATTCCGTATAAAGACCTTGTTAAAAAAATAGAGATTCTAAAAGAGCAATTCGTGGCTCTCAAGAAGTCGGTGGACAATGGTTAAACCTTCCATTCTGACAGCCATGAAACCGGGGTCGAATCCCGCATTGAACACTTTGTTTTAATATGTAATTAACCTTCACATATATTATTCATTGTTGTAAATAACATAAGCTAGGTTGTTCTTTTTGAGCGTCACCTAGTAAAGTTATATTTGGAACTGGGGGGAAATCGTAGCTATCCCTCTGGCAGTTGGCGTCCAGAAACCCGTCTTCTCTCTCAACTCATCTAAGTGGGGCATGGATATCACTCAGGATGAATCATCTAATCATCTCTCTCTCACTTGAATCTACCCAGAGAACTTCCACAGTAGTCGCAAAATTGTTTCTACACCCGTAATCCCTTTTTAAAATTTCTTTATCACTTCCTTCTTTTAATAATTTTCTCTTCACTGTAAACTTTTTTTTCTTATCAGCTCTCTTACTCTTTTCACCCCTGGACCCGGGAGAATGTCACCGTAAAATGGCAATGTTCCATATGCTCGACCCTCCGATGGCTTTATTACAAGATGATCGCTTCTCGGCCTTTTAGCTAATATCACACACGCACACCACACAAACCTTTATTAAGACACACAGGTCTTACAGAGGATCTCCTTGGGGTTAACAAGACGGAGAAACCTATGAAAGTGGGAAATATACAAAGGGGTAAAAATCGGAGAAAGATTATATACACATGGTAAATATATACAGATTATTATTTGAATGATCCTATGGAAAATAAGATATGGATTTGGAAGAAAAAAAAAAAGAAGAAAAAAAATGGAAATATGGATGGAAGAAGTGGAGAGCGAAAAGAGGGAAAAAACAGGTATTTACATATGGGACAAACATGTAATGGAACAAGTAATTTAAGCTCTTTTAGCTAATATTAAAGTGTAGTGTATTACATGATGAAGAATCCTGATAGAACGCTTGATTTCCTCGATTTAAGGATTGATTATCTCTCCTTACATTTTGAAACCCGATTATCACAGAAAATAATCTGCAAAGAGATTTAAAACAGTTTTGTTAACATCCAGCCAAAATGGCCAAGGAATAGAAACTCTAATCGGCGAGAAGATACTCAATATATTGCTGAGGTATTAATGGCAAAATTATTTGTTCTTTATACTCCATAGCGTTGTTTCCCTTGTTAATTCATTTTTGACCTCCTCGTGTTTAAAAATACTTTATTTTTTCTTAAAATAAAAGAGATAAAGAATCGTAAGCGTTTTAGAAGCTATACCGTTTTGAATATTTCCTCAATTTAACGAGTAGTTTATGTTGTTCCCTGGTTAATTTTTAATAGAAGTTACACTGATAATTTCCTCCATTCATTAGTAAATATACTTGAATTTTCACTACCACAGAAAATATTCCAGTTTGAAAGGGAAAGGCCAAGAGAGAGAGATTGTAAAGGTCGTTGTTCCCTCATTCGAGGTCATCGAACTTGAAAACTTCTCGTTGGATTTGAAGTTGTCTAGAAAATTTATTAAGAAACCCTATATTCGTATCAAATGTAATATATATGGTATATATATTTATAATGTATATGTCAAGTAGTGAACAAGACTCATATAGCTCACTAGTATTTGGTAGGAACTTTCCGCCAGTTGAGGAAGTGGACAGAAATATTCAATCCCCCCTACTCCCCCAAAAAGAGGGTGGTTGGGGGGGATCTGCCCTGCTGGTTATTTTGTGGGTGGTAATTTTACCTTCCAGCTCAACTTTCCTCAGTGTTTGTTTCTGGTTGCTGTTCTTTTCTGGCTACAGAGAGTTGACTGTAACCCCTGTAGAACATCAATTCATAGAACCCAACCAACCAAATACTATATGTGAAATAATAATACAAAAGTGAAATTGCCCTGGGATCAAGTAGACAATTTGACAATTTTTATCGATTCTCTGGGATCAAGAGATAAATTAAGAAAGGACATCTGATCGTGCAACTAGAAAGTTTCTGTGGCTTGTGCCATCTGTCGTAATAATATCAAACTATTCGTTAATTCTTAAATATTCCAGAATTGGCTAAATACCCATTCTTGATTAATCAAGAAAAGTTAACCCGTACGCGTTTAGGGCTGTTTACCCCTCGTCAGCGTGTGGTGCAAGCTGTACCTCAACGACCAAAAAAAAAAAAACTGTTCAATCAGGCATCCTGAAAAAATCATGAAACAGGTAGTTAAGGTCAGAAGTGTGTGAGAACGCTAAACAATGTGAAAAAAAAAAATTGTACAAAATTGGAATTGTACCCTTGTTTATTCAAAAATCAAAAAAGGACCTCAAAATTGAAAATATTAATGACTATATTAGAAAATTAGCATTGAAATTCTACGAACGTAAACTACCAAACATTCCAAAAAGCCTTCAACTATAATGAAAAAATAAATAAAAAAAAGGAACCTTTGATATGATTTAATCAAAACAATTAACAAAGAAAAAAATGATATGTCGAAACATTAATCCAGCCAGATAATTTCCTAACACTACTGATAGAAACATGCAGCAGATGGAACAGAAACCGAATTTACAAGATACAGATGGTAAATATTAGTTAATGTCTATAAATATGATGAACGTAACTATTGATTGTACATTTTGAACTAGGTTGATCATCTTGCTGAGCGGTATCTAATAAAGTTATTTTGAACTGTAACTGTATAACTTAAAGTTTGTTTATCTCTATAATAAAACGAACTACAAGTAAACAATACACATAGCGCCCTATGTACATAATGGATATTGTTATTTAATGTCATATAGGGGGACGATTTTATACAATCATTGAACTGAATATGATAAGAAATAGGAAAACTCAACTCATTAATGATGAACAATCCCAGGACATTTCGTCAATTTAATCCACAGATCTAAGTTACATCTATATAACTTTATACATCTTCTTACATTTAATCTACCCTTTATATATTATCCCTTTATTTGATCTCTTTTTTTCTCTGGTTCAAATTCACATAAATAGGTACCGCTCAGCAAGAGCAACCTAGTTATTCAGGTTATTCATATATTAAACAATTTTTTAACACGGGATTCAATCCCGATTTCATGACTGTCGGGAATCGAGCGTGTTACCCTCTCATCCACCGACTTATTGTCGGGAATCGAGCGTGTTACCCTCTCATCCACCGACTTATTGTCGGGAATCTAGCGTGTTACCCTCTCATCCATCGACTTATTGTCGGGAATCGAGCGTGTTACCCCTCTCATCCACCGACTTATTCTTTTTTTCTGTAACAATTTATTAGAAGAAACAATAAAATGTTCAAATTTTCAAATATATATATATATATATCTAAGCTACATACACTATTGTGCATAGAAGAAGAAACATTGGTGAAGGAGAAGCTCTTCTCCCCGACTTGTGTTAGCGAATAGAGAGATTATCGTTTGTCTTAAATCTGCATGTTCCTTATATAGTCTGCATTTGAAGGTTTATTCTTTGTAATGGGGTGTTTAATGAAACTATGGAAATATGCTTCTGTAATTATAAAAATTGACAAATACATTTGAAGGAAAGTTGTGAACGATGGCATAGAGAAAGATTTGCACACTCATACTTTAGAAGACTGTTTTGTTCCAGCTCTCTTATAATTAGAATAATCACAGTTATTAACGAAGAAATTCGAGGTGGTAAAGTTTCCAATAATAGAAAGAAGCAAAGATCTCATCTTTAAAAAAATAATTGGTTGTACCATTATCCATTATTAACTTCCATCAAGGAAGAAGAGAGATATGGGTAACTAATGGGACTTCTCAGAATCCAATAATCCAGCTGGCATGTTTGTAGGATACTTTGAGGAAATTTAGAAGTAGTATAATCTACAGTGTTGAGACATGGCTGACGATAAGAAAATTCAATCAGACCTTAAGATGAGGATAGACGCCAGAAAATCTTATCTCTGATAGACGAGAGATAAACGAAGAACAAAAATCGATTATTGCAGAATGTCTAGAAAAGTACTCGGAGTTTTTTTTTTTATTTTGAGAAAGAATTATTCAGTACAACCTCCAATGTCCTGTTCCAAAATAACTTTATTAGGTACCGCTCAAAAGAGAAACCTAGCTTATGTTATTTATAATAAAAATATGAACAGGTCCTTGGCAGACAAAAGTGTACAATACGGGATTACCTTCAATGTGAAACATAAAATCGACACTTCAGACAGCCGTCCTATAAAACAACGACCATACCGGGTGTCTCCTGTCGAAAGACGAGCTATACAAAGTGAAGTCGATAAAATGATAAAGATGGGAATTGTACAACCGTCCCGAAAGTCCTTGGTCGTCCCCAGTAGTTTAATTGCAAAGAAAGATGGGTCCTGGAGATTTTGTGTAGATTATCGAAAGCTTAACAAGATCATGAAAAGGATGTGTATCCTTTACCTAGAAATGATGATATTTTGGATAGTTTAACAGGAGATAAATATTTTCCACCATAGACCTACAAGATACTGGCAGATAGATATCGACAAGGAAGACCGGGAGAAGACAGCCCACATGGTTTATATGATGAGTTCCGTGTGAAACCATTTGGCCTATGTAATGCATTCAAAGGATGATGAAATATATACTGTGGAAGAACCTCAAATGGGAAAATGTATCCATGTTATTTAGCCTATGTTATCATATAATTGTTTATGCTACATCCTTTGAAGAGCACATTGAACGCCTAGGAAAAAGGAAAGCAGGCTTGTATATCAATCATGAAAAGTGCCGTTTTGAGTAAAGGGAAATCAAAGTGTTAGTAAATATTGCTACAAGTCTTTGTGGCACACACAAAGACAGTCGGAGTAGTTATTTAGGCGATATTTTAGCCCCTATAAAGCCTGAAGTAACTTATGAAGTAGAGGCCTTGGGGAGAGAAGAGAACGAAATATCAAAGACATCGTCCAGCGGATGAAACCATACAGGAGCCTAGAAGAACAAATACGGAACTAATCTCATTAGTTTAGAATTGATTTTTTTTTTCCAAGCAGCGGGTCGCTGCTTATTTTTGAGAGGGAAATAACGCAATAAGCTATAAATGTGTAAGCTATAACCCTTAACTGTAAATAATACATAGGCAGCTCGACTAAGACCCAATAGATCGCGCACGCTCTAAGCGGGAAGTTCGTAAAAATTAGTCATCTTGAGTACTACACACACACACACACAAAAGCCTTTATTAAGACACACAGGTCTTACAGAGGATTCTCCTTGGGGTTACAAGACGGAGAAACCCATGAAAGTGGGAAATATACAAAGGGGTAAAAATGGATAAAGATTATATATACATGGTAAATATATACAGGTTATTATTTGAATAATCCTATAGAAAATAAGAAAAAAAAATGAAATATGGATGGGAGAAGTGGTCATGTTGAGTATAGCCATTTGATATTTTTCTCTGCATTATTAATTTTCCTAATGGACATAGGAATTTTTATTTATTCAATAAAATAATCGCTTGCGTCAATATTAGGATGAAAACATAAGGCTTTAAGGGATTTCTTTAAAATAAATTTATCACTGGAGGCCTGAATTTTTATCTATTTAGAGCTTATTTGATCAATTCTCATTCTAATCTCTAAATCTAAACTATATACTGTGGACCCTCGGTTTACGAGCACCTTGGAGTACGAGCTTTTCGCAGTACGAGCAAATTTTTTGAAAAATTTTACCTCGGATTACGAGTGAAATTTCGCATTACGAGCAACTCGTGATGGTTGCCCGTAATCGTGATGGATGAAAATTCACTGGGATCCCTCCCTTCAGATCAGATTCGGGAATATGTAAAATGTGGGAAACTGTGCAATTGTTCGTAGCAAGAAGATTGCCCGAGTTTCAATTATTAAAAATAAGAAATTAGTTTCGCACTACGAGCGTTTTGGAGTACGAGCATGGCTCTGGAACGGATTATGCTCGCAAACCGAGGGTCCACTGTATATGCTTTGCGCTAATAAATAATTATGCTATTCTTCCCAAACGACTCGTCGCTTTCATTACTGCGACATATATACAAGGTATGATCATAAAATTCGGGGAATTGGGTCATAAAAGATTTATTAGATGAATATATACAATTCCCGAATGCCAATTTCAACATTTGAAACGTTTCTGACGCCGGCCGTTTTTCCTCATTTTTGACAAAACTTTATGCATACCCTTTGTTCACTTTTAAGATCCATTGTAAAAAAAAACGCCGCGCTTTTGTTTCTTTTCTTTTAAAAATGCTTATAAAATTCTTATTATTTGAGATATCGAAAAGATATAAATATATTCTAGTAGAACCGACGTTTCGTGATTATAACGATAATTTTTATATTTCGAAAAACTCTTTCAGAAAAAAATGTTTTGACTAATTCCCCGAACTTTTTGATCATACCTTGTATATAATTTTAGATTAATATATATATTAACTCCTCTAACCTGACATAAGTTGAAAAGTATTTTATGCGTGTGTTCTTATTGATTCGAGCTTCTATGCCGACATGTTGAGATGGCTGGTGTGTGGCAGGAGCGAGGAGGACCGAGCGACGCTCTGTCCCGACCACCAGCCGGGGCTGCTCCACGAGTGCCCGGGGGAGCTGGGCCCGGACCACCATCCCGCCGAGGTAAGATATCAACACGACCCTCGTCGTTTTCTGAGGCCAAACCTTTTAACTTGAAACAATCAACATGCATTTTTGAAGATCATTTGTTGGTTGGAGTTGTTTGTAAAATTTATGGCTACATCAACTAAATAAAAACAAAAATTGGTTGATGTAGCCATATATTTTTTCCAATCAGAATGCCGTTAACGGACCCAACATCAAGACTTATCTAAACGTTACAAACATCTTCAAAAGCTATGAAACCAACAAACTCACCGCTTCCAACTAGAGGAGTAAAATTCATGATTTAAATTGTTTTATCGTTTTTATCTATCGTTTTATCGTTATTATCTTTATTAAGATATTTTTTTACATTTGTTTAATTTTCTAAAGATGTAAACTCCTCAAGACAAAGTTTACTCTTCAGTTTGGTTTAGGTACAACTTGCACCACGAGAGTCGGATCTAAGTGCCTAGGTGATGTTTTCTTTTTGATTTCTCAAGAGAATATGTTTGCCAGATTTTCTCATCGGGAATTTAAAACTATGCTTGGTATATATTCCAACAAGTTTTTTTTTTTTGTCTGAATTTGCCAAAGAAGTCTGTACGTTATTTTTATCTTCACCTGTGGTTTTGAACATGGATGATAAACAAATTACATTGTTTCAATGTATTTTGTATATAAGCGGGAGAAATGCCAGCCCCTCTTTGCATATCTTCCACTATTTGGAAGCAGTCGACGAGATAACCTGGGTTTCTAGAACTTTCTTTGATAAGCAGGATGCACATGGATTATCAAAGTTTACTTCAAGACACGTCAATTCTTATCGAATCCTTTGTCATACCAAGACACGTGAAAAGTAAACATTTCATGTCTGCATGTCTTTTAGCCCAATATTTGCTGCCCTTGCATCAACATATTTGCCAGACGAAAGTGTTCCATGTTGAAAAGTTACTTAAGAATTCCACAAGAAGTAAAGCACTGAGAATGATTCAGAAAAAGATTACTCATGAACAAAACTTAAGGAAGTTGTATCTTTTATAGCATGTATGTATTTTTTTTTCCAAGGAGAGAGAGAGCATTTGAATTTAAATTCATGAGAAATCCACGGTTATATAAGCAAATAAGGACTGGTTTATGTTTAAAATATGAAATTTTCTTAAGTTTTTGTCAACAAGTTTACTTTTTTTTTTTAAACTTCAATCCAAATTTTACTTTTTTACAATTTTTTTTTTTTTTCATATTTGGATTTGGGTTTATAATGCGTGTTAAATAAAATTTCACTCGAGTTGAGTTTAAAATGTAACCCTCGGCCAGTTAGAAATTTGTATTTGTATTGAATATTCATTTGTCAAAAAAACACATATGCCTCTTGCACTCTTTGTTGGAATAAATATCAAATAGTCTTTGATTTTTTTATTATACCAGAATTGGCAAAATACCGATATAACCAAATGCCATTTTAAGTTTTTTGTGCAATAATTTGGTATATATATAAAGAGGGGGAGAGATCCTTGAAATATTTTTTTGAACAAAATTTTTATCTTTCACAAATCCTCAGCACTACAGTCCCCAGTCTTTTTATACAAATAACATGAATCGAAAATCGAGATTAGCTTTTTTCTTATAATTTAGAAATCTGATTTCCAGTAAAATTTAACTTTTGTACTACCTTTTCATATATTTTATAGTTGTAAAGATCAAAATGATATGGCAAAGTGTATTTCAGAATATATCAGCGCTATATTCATTCGAACCAAATGCCAGCCAGACCATTCCATCTACATCTTCCCTTGATTTACAAAAAAAAATGCAATTTATGAGTTACAAATGGGTCGTAACACTTTTAACACTTTTCAAATTGAAAAAAATCGGTGTTTTTCACCTTGTTCTTTTTGTAATTGCATACTATATTTTAGTAAAATAAACAAAGATTCCAGGACTAAGTTTTTTGTGCAAACCTTTTACTTTCAAGCTTTCGGACTTGTCAGTCCTTCAACAGGAGTATCACATAAACAAATTAATGATATTGTTGAGCAAATATACTTCATAATTACCATTGTAGTGTCTTCACACAAACGATGGCACAAAAATTAAATTATACGGAATCAGTTGATGGCATTTAGAAAAAATGCATCTTCTGATCATTGATAAATAAGAAAGTATATTTGACCAGTATTCTGGCATACAAAATATAATAAACGATTAGTTAATATTTACTCCAACAGATGGCGCAAGCCATAAGCAAAATTTAAATTGCCCAATCAGGATATGCTTTTACTAAATGTAAACTTGTCTGTGGTCTCAATTTTGAGATTCTGACAGAGAGTGTGTCCAGGTCTCCAGGAACAAGTGGAACCTGCCCATCGGCCATTATCTCTCCTCCATATACAGGTTCCGCTTGGTGAATGAAGAAGACACCAACTTGGAATCCGTAAGTCCTGGATAAACTTAAGATCCATTTGAATAAATAACATTATCACACACACAAGGCACACAGTTTATTAAGACATATCCCTCGGTTCCCGACAGTCATGAACCGGGATTGAATCCCGCGTTAAAATTTGTTTAATATGTGAATAACCTTCACATATTATTCATTAGTAAATTAAATTTTATTGCCATCTATCGTTAAAATTTTACACAAATAAATTTACTGGCAATGTGTTCTTTTAAATATCATCAAATATTATCTCTACAGACCTTACCTGCAATGATATGAGTTATTGAATGAGAGGCTTGGCTCATCAGTAGTGAACCCTCTCAGCGGTTTCGCCAAATTAATCTCTAGACCGCTCTACTATTGTATTGGACTGGTTTTGTTATATACCCAGCATTTCTATGGAAGGCAGCTTAGGGGTGTTTAGTGAACTATGGACATAAGCTTATAGGTCTGTAGAGGTACATACATATAATTTCAAGGTATTGCATCGAGCAAAGCTCTTCCTCAAAATATGTTTTCATAAACCAATATATATTAGTAAATTAAATTTTATTGCCATCTATCGTTAAAATTTTACACAAATTTAATTTACTAATATATATTGGTTATGAAAACATATTTTGAGGAAGAGCTTTGCTCGATGCAATACCTTGAAATTATATGTATGTACCTCTACAGACCTATAAGCTTATGTCCATAGTTCACTAACACCCCTAAGCTGCCTTCCATAGAAATGCTGGGTATATAACAAAACCAGTCCAATACAATAGTAGAGCGGTCTAGAGATTAATTTGGCGAAACCGCTGAGAGGGTTCACTACTGATGAGCCAAGCCCTCTCATTCAATAACTCATATCATTGCAGTAAGGTCTGTAGAGATAATATTTGATAATATTTAAAAGAAACACATTGCCAGTAAATTTATTTGTGTAAAATATTATTCATTGTTCAATTATCAGGAACTCGGTTGCTCTTGCTGAGCAGGTACCTATTAATGTGATTTGAACCAGAACCAGTTAAGACATATCCTCTAAGATAAGTCGGCAGACGAATGGTTAAAACATCGATTCCGACAGCCATGAACCGGGATCGAATCCCACATTGGGAACTTTGTTTTAATATGTAAATAACCTTCACATTATTATTAATTGTTGTAAATATCATTGAGAGGTACCTAGTAAAGTTAATTTGGAACCAGGCATATCCTCTTATATATATACACATAGATACGCCACGGAATCTGCCAATAAAAAAAAAGGGGAGATGATAACATTGCAGATGTATATACACGAAAAAGCCTAATTAAGACAATTTGTTTCATACATGGATTTGCATAATTAGTCCATGGAAAACTAAAAAATAAAATGAATAAAAACATTATTACTGTTTTTCCTGCATGTACTCTACACTTCTACTCGGATAATCTGTATATAACTAAAATGACTAAAGATTTTTCTTGGAACAAAAGTTAATGTAATAAACTCGTCGCCGTTATCTTTTTATCTCTTCTTAGCAACCGGCGATTCTTTCTTTTGTAGTTTGAATCAAAAGTGAATGTGTGACGCAGGTGTGCAGTCGGGAGTACGAGGAAGGTGGGTTCCAGGAGTACGTCCTGAAGTTCCAGAGGAGATGTGAAGAGAGCTGAGAACATTCCTGTACATACCCAGAATCTGTAATACTCAACGATGTTCCCTTCTTTCTTGCACATAGCTCCGCGTAGCTGTTGCTGATGTTGCTAACACGATGCTTTTACACGTTAGTGTCTTATTCTTTATATGCATCTTTTGTTCTTCCCTATAACTATCGCAACAAAAGATTATCACAGATGTTAATTTATACATTTATGGAGTTATGAAGTGATCAAAAAGTCATATCTCAAGTTAAATCATTCCAATCCTTGTGATTTTTAACTTCTCTTCGCAGATCCGTGAAACTCCCCAATACCATTTCATACAATTTTGGGAAAAGCAGATGCATTCCTTGTCAGTAGAAAGTTTTATGAAATCAAACATGAATACATCATACTATTCCGCCAAGAATTTTTTGAAAGAAATTAATGATGACCAGAGTCCGAAACCCTATTATACAAGTTAACCTTTTAAAATAACTCTAAAGCTGGTCTTGCGGAAACTGCGTTGATGCCATTTTGTACGATCTACTCAAAAAAGATAAAATATTTAAAAGCTATGTGATTAATGATAGGTATGTACGCCTTAGAATATTACTCCACTATATTCACATATCTCCCATGAACCAATCTATGTGCTACAAGGAATTAGAAAAGGCAACAAGTACCTACACTCTCCGTCCAGAAAGTATTCCACTCTACCCAAATACTTGTTTAGTAACCATCAATAATAACTTAACTTGAGTAACATTACTTGCTAATTATGAAAAATGCACTGTTGCACCATCAGGAATTTTTTTTTCTTATTTTTACCATCAATCTAGTACATTCTCCCATTTGTTCTAATTTTCATATTACTTGTTAAGTTAGTTTTCTAGTTAGCCACTTTCTGTTTCTTTTTGGAGAACCAGTAAATATGTTTCTTCTTTACATGTTTTTATTTATTTGTTAGAATGAAGACTTATTCTTTCCTTTGTGTGGTGAGGGAATTATAGAGAACCCCTCCGCTAGAATTAACACATTGTTATTGAAGATTATTCTCTCTATTTTTTGTTTTATTAGTAAAAAGAATATTGGGGCTCTAGTCTAAATATACGTTAAAAGTATGTAAAAAGTTTTCAACTATCGGTAAATATTGAGTAATTCAATCTATATTTATATATACAGTTAAACCTGTCTATAGCGCCCCCTCTAAATAGCACCTTCCTCTCTATAGCGCCCGATTTTAAATACGTAGTACGATGCGATTTACATTAAAAATGACCTGTCTACACCACCCTATATTGGTGAGTCCCAAGAGGGAGCGCTATAGACAGTTTAAACTGTATATCGGTTTTTATTATAAAATGCTCAAAAACTTTCAAAACCTTTTTTGAACTTCAAAGTTTTTTGCTCCAAGTCCTTCTACCGTCCAACCTGTGCCGTTCTCTGAGAGAATTTTGTGCCTTAGAAGAATCATCATCATTGCCTTTCACAGAGTTTGTTTCAACCTAAGATGCTAGCATAGCCCTGAAGAGGTTTGTGCCCGAGCTATTGTATTATAAAATCCTTGTTCGAGAAGGGAAGAGCTCTTCTAAGAAGAGGTTATAAGGTGATAAGAAGTAATATGCTATTATCAAAGACAATTCTTGATTTTTATCGGTCCATATAAACTGTTAAAATTCGTATTGTGATTCATTAAATTGCTATTTGGAATATTTTATTGACATTTGACCAAGTGCAGCAACAAGTTTCTCTCAATTGATTTAATAGTTTGGCATCAGGCGGAGTTCTATTCGTTTATTTATGTTCTCCTGTAGAAGGGCAAAGATGCCCGAAAGCTGAGACTACGTTAATAAAATGAAAAGAAACTCATCTCCAGAAACTTTTGGTATTGTTTAATTAAACAAGTTTCTCTGTTATATCGCCTCTACCCAAGTTTTCGAGCAACGAGTCCTTCTTCTGACATTCTTATCAATGATGTATACCCAGAAGAATGATGTAATGATGAGTATAGCCTGTGTTATACAATCTTTTTTTTTTTCTTGGATTCTTAAGTGTCCGTCTATGACAAGTTTGACACTGTACTTTCAAAAAGACAGAAAACAGACATTTTCCCCTTTCAACATAGACGTCTGCGGCGGTCTTCTCTATAATATTTTAGATTCAACTCGGCCTACCAGAATCGTTAAATTCAGGAAGCTCACAAGAAAAACAACCTTTATTGAGTCTATGATATACTTAGGTAAAACGCTATAGAATTTATATACATAAATGGTATTCAGGATCAAAAAGACTACCTCCCAACGATTAATTTATTTACCTCATTTCCAAGATCATGAAAACTAGAATTCTAACTTTCGCAGTGATTCCCAATTCTTCTTTGTTCTGGTCGCCGCTGAAATAGGGAGAAGTACTCTGGAATGACAGTACAGTACTGGAAGGAATGATATCTCGAGCTATCTCTTTCGTCCATTCAGGATGACTTGCTTCAATTGCAGCACTGTGGAAAATCATTTATTTTTGAAGGAAGAATTGTCTCTCTTTAATATTTTTGTCTTTACAAAACTTCGAACATAAATTTAATTTCTATTTTATCGAGTCAATTATTATTTATACATATTGTCTGCTCTACTCCCAAAGTATTTTATTATTCTAAAATGTCAATAATCGTTTTTTTTTTTTTTAATGTCAAACTATCCAAATTTCTTTTAAATCAAATAGCATATATCAATTATTTTTGTACATATTATTTTTTAAATATTCCCGAGACAGCGTGTCACTGAAAATGTAACCTCTGGTATTATTTGTGGTCGAATATTTGAGTTGATTTTCACTGAAAAATTTTCTAATCATTGAATTTATAATTTTTTTTTACATATGAATTTCTAAATATATGTTCAACATTAAAATTTTAGTAAAGTTGTTAACGTTTTAGTTACAAAAATATAGTACTGTGTAATTTTTTACATTAATATTTATATAAATAAACAATTTTTATTTATCTTCTGTTGCTTGTTGATTTATGTCAGGTACGCTTCTCGCCTTATATTCGAATATAATTAATATATGCTAAATATAGATATGGAAATTTTGTCGATGGGAAATTGATCTATAAAAAAATGACAGTTCCCTTATCAAATTTGACGGAAGATGTGTCCTTTCTTTATATATGTGCAAAAAAGGTACCTCTTCCTTTTAGTAAATCCATAAAAACAGCGTATTTTTTAGCCCCTTCTACAAAGAGAATGTGCCCTTGTACAAACAGAATGTATAAATTCTGATCAATGAATAAACCACATCATCAGGTTGGCAAATGAGTCAACAATGGCCCTGATCAGTATAGGGGCGGCTTCGATTTCATAAATCATACAGAAGTAATTACAACAACAAAAAGCTTTATTAAGAAATTTTAGTCTTATACAGATTCTCCGAGTAGAAATGTAGGGTACATGCAGGAAAAACAGTACCAGTTGCATTGTTATTATTATAATTTTTAAAGCTGATCACATTTAATGGTAATATGAAATTTATAAACAGGAAAACTTAATTAAGACAATCAAGCTAATAAATAGATTAATCTGGGTAAATTGGAGGAAAAGAAATGTCTTATACCTGAATTTACCCTGGAATCTCTGCGAGTGTGGAAAAGAAAGTAAAATCTATAATAATATATTTATATAATAAGAAAAGTGAAATTAATAGTTAAATATTAATAGTCAAATTTGGAATTAAGAAATCAGCCAAGAAAGGTATTCAAGCTGCTGAAGTGTCAGGGCCGAGGCCAGAATAAATTTACCAAGATGGATAGGTGCTCTTTTTTTTTTGCACACGAATATCATATTTACATACGTGATAGTTATTCTCAGAACTCAATTCCGTAACAGAGCAAAAGAGATTAAATCCTCATGATTTCCCTTTATTTTTTCGCAAGTTGAAATGGGTGGATCTAATTCAATTGGACTGATTGCGTTCAAATCAGGTTATTAAAATTTTGCTAAAACACAAACCTCTGGAAAATTTGAAATGCCACCATTTCAAGTTCATCTATGTTCTACAAAAGGATTCAGAAAAATTTACGAGTATTTTTCTCAAAGAATAATATCAACTGGAGCAGTGCAGATTTATATGAATTATTGGTTGAGTAAAAATTTCCCAAAAAACAACGATCAATTTCACTACTAGAGTAAAAAAATCTCTTCACAGCTCACTGTGGCAAATGTAAAAAATTGGTTGTCGGTTTTCGTAACGATAACGAGATATCTGATTCTCGATTGAAAAATTCGATTTCAAAAAAATTATTTTGGATACTTTTCTTGAAATTAAAAGAACAAATATTAACATTTAATATATAACTTTTGTTCATTAGTATTTTCAAAGATTTTATTTTAATTATAATATTATTTATTTATAGAGTTTTATTATATTTGTTAAACTGAATATATTATTTATATATATGCAGTAGAACCTCCTTGAAAGGACACTCCCGCTAGAGAACACCTATCTACAAAGGACAGTTTTCATTGTCAAAATTACCATTTTTGCTATTTAGGAACTCTCCGGTAAGAGGACACCTCTCCCTAAAGGACACTTTGGCTCTGCATTTAGGAGTCCTTTACAGGGAGGTTCTACTGTATATAGTTTACAAGGATATAAACACATATTTTTGTACTCAAAATAAATATAATTAATTTTTCATTGTACAATAATCTATGATACTTGTATAAATATATTTATATATTTAATTGCCTCTCTCCTGCAACAACTTTGATAATTCCACAGTGTTATTTTTTTAATATTTCAAATAGGTTAAATACAAGTTTTTGGCTTTCAAACGCTATATATAAATACTATATTTATATAAATATTGTCACTTGAAATTTATATATATAATTATATTTATTCTAAAAATATAGACATATTTTAAAAAAATAGTTTTCTATAACTATCAGATATAACATTAACATGTATTTATAAATATATTATTCAATCTACATATTTTCAAAGACGGAATGAAATATTTCTTATCATTATGATTTTTTTTCTTTCACTTAAGGCTTAGATCAAACTTTAAATTTCATTTGTGATTGATTTTGCGAAAATATAAATCAATAAAATAAATATTTATGTGTTTAAAAAATTTATAAATTTTATATTATAATTTAGTATATATATATTAAAAATAAAAGAGCCTATTTTATATAAATATATATATAAATATTTGGCATCTAAAAACTGTAAATATTTTATACACAATTTTATTTTTGTAATTATTTGTTTAATTTGTTCTCAAAAAATATTACACTTGAGTGTACTAATTGTATAGTGATGTTATTATATTATTCTCCTATATGTTTTTAAATATATATATACACACAAATAAAACATTTATAAACATTATTGTCTTTTATTCATTTATTATAGATGCACTTATAATTTTCTATGCGTTTATATCCTCGTCTGCAGGGTTATTGTTTCAAGGGTTGTAAAGATCGAGATTTTTGCTGCGCTCCATTCCCACCTATATTTCCTTTCCCACACACAACCCCTTCTCTCCTCAATCTTGAAATCTTTCATTTTATAGACATGATTGAAAATAAAAATACACAACAACAAAATACTTTCATTTTTTAAATATATTTTGTTCAAAAACAAAAAGCTTTATTAAGACCTTTTAGTGCAGACTAATCTATTTATTATAGCTTGGTTGTCTTAATTAAATTTTCCTGTATATAAATTTCATAGTATCATTATATGTGATTAGCTTTAAAAATTATAATAATAACAATGTTTTTTTTTTTTAATTATTACTGGTATTATTACTGTGACTTCTGTGATAGAGATGTATATGGAGACATCTGAGGCTTTGATTGGACATAAAAAAATAACATTGACACGATGTTGTTAGCTCACTAATATTCATAAAATTCTTACTGTAAATAATTTGCGAGTTTATAAATAAATACATTTTGATTTAAAAAGTATATATAAACTCATGTATTCAAGTAAAAATACAATAATACAATAAGAATGTATAATAAGTAAGAGCAAATAATGTCTCTAAATAATAATTTTCGAATTTCAAAAATTTGAAAATATTTTTAACCTTTGATATTTTCGAAATACTCTTTCCATCTGAACTGATGTTCATATAGAAACTGATTAAAATGTATTTTATAAGCGAATTAGTCGATTTTCAAATGTTTTTTTATACAATATATTCCGTTCTAGTGTTTAGTGAATCTTTTGGGGTTTATTTACAAATTGCTCTAAACCTCGAGAAAACTAAAGATGCACGAATCCTAAACTAGAAAAAAAAAAAAGAACATTTTTGTAAGTTAGGTTCATATTGACTCAAAATGAAAACTCAGTGACTTTTTAACTTTATTTTCAGACGATTCAACGACCCTCAGTCGCCATTTACAAAGTGAAATGCCTCAAAGTACTAGACGCTCTACATTTTGACAATCAGTCCTTAAGAATTCGATAACAGCTTAGCAGTTAATTAAGGCTTTTACATAGAAAATGGCTGCCATGTTGGTTTGCCATAATATCGGTATAAATCAAATATACTAGATGACTGCCCGCTGTACAAATTCAATGGAGGAATCTCCAATCTCCATTCTGTCACCCCGGAAGCCCTGAACTGGCTGAAGGCCTTGCCTCTCAGACTTTAATGACCGATATGTCCTCACTTCTTTTTTCTAGATTTAATTCATTTTGTCTCCTCTCTAATTGTAAATACGCTGCTGTATCACCTCATAAGCATAAATAAATAAATAAAGAGTATATCAATTTATCATTTAGAGTTTAAATTCTAAAATGTTATTTCAAGGATAATTTATGTGTATAGAAAAGGCTGGTAAACCTTTCACAAAACAATGATGTGAAATTCGGTATAAGAATTCGCAGTGATGATTCGTTTGTAGGCTGCTGCAAGGATTTTAGTCAGATCACTAAATAGCAGAAAGGAGAGGGTAAAAGTCTCCTTTAAACTAACTTTATTTAAAACATGTTAAGAGGACAGAGGAAAAGAGACCAACTGGTGAACAGACCACGCTGCGCGCTAATCCTTTGTCGCTGGCTGGCGTTGCTGGGGTATGTTTGTTTGCTGTCACCCGGTCTGGCCGACGTTCCGAAGTGGATCTCCATTATTCCACAGTATGCATGTAACATATGAAGATACCCGTGTTTGTCTTCGTTTAATTTTATCTGATCAAGCGTATCATTCAAATCGGTATATTAGTCTAATTGTTTCTTAAAATTAGATGGTAAAGATAGAGACTGCCTGGCCGGAATTCATAGTTCTTCAAATTAAAGATACTTCAGCAAGTAAATATTTTTATTGTCTCGACGTTTCAATAAAAAAAATGTAACACTTTGCCAAATGTTTTAATTTTTGTTCGCTCCTGACGAGGACAAAAGATTTTTGTCGAAACGTCGAGACAATAAAAAATATTTACTGGCTGAAGTATCTTTAATTTGAAGAATTAAAATTAGATGTTTTCCTGATATATAATATAAAATAATAAGATTAAATATAAAGAGCTTTAGCTAGGTGTGGCTAAGTTGAGCGGACTTCTTCGGCTCCCGATAAGTAAATATTTTAAACTTATTTAACTTTTCTGTATTGCTACTTGGATTGACTTCTTGTGAGCATCCTACCGTTGGCCTATAGTTTATATATTCTCTACGATGAAGCTGATTTATTTCTATATAATTAATATCTTCATTTTTGCAAGAGAAGCTGCTGTAATCACTAGATATGTAAATTTCACACTAAATCTTTTGTTTGATATGCAAATAACTTTAAGGTTATCTCTTTTACTCATGCTGGAAAGGGAACCCGTCGATGTATTATTTCCTCCTCTTCTCCTGTCCAGCTTTTATGTTACACAGGCTACAGACACTGCTTTGAGTACAAGAATTCAGCCCTGCCCCTACTTCCTGACTCCCTGCCGGCCTGGAACTACCAGGTTCACCGCAGTCCTCCCCATGACTAGACTTCTAGACTGTAGCTGTATAGCCCGGGCAGTTGGCGATTTATGCTCCAGGAGCCCGTGTTACCTCTATTTTCTCTGTATTATTTTATTGTTACTGCCCATGTCAAGTATTGAATATAGATTTATACACACAAATCCTTTATTAACCAGTCTTATACATATTCTCCTCTCTCATTGCCAGCTTGCTATGATATCCCCATGATGATCAATCAAATAGCTTTATATAATTTTACTTTAATTGATTTAAATTTCCTGGATATAAATTAAATAATACAAGAGGTTTCTGGAGATGGGTTTCTTTTACTTTTTATTAATGAAATCTCGAGCTTTCTGACATCTCTTTCCTTCTACAGGATTATATAAAAACGAATAAACGCTGTTAAAAGATGCTATATAGCACTAAAACCTCTCTGTAAAGGACACCTAGTTGCAGAGAAAAAATTTCCTCTATGAAGAGATGTCCCTTTACCGGAGAGTTGTTAAATAGTAAAAATGGAATTTTTTTGACAATGAAAACTTTCCTTTGTAGAAAGGTGTCTTCTAGCCGGAGTGTCCTCTCATGGAGGTTCTACTGTTATTAGTTATATTATTTTAAAATAATTTTACTTCGTGCAGACACCGTGGCGAATCCATGTATAAAAGAGACTGTAAATACTCATGGACAAAACTTAGGGAAGTGGAAAGTCTAATGTCGCCGGTAGTCTGTTTTTTAAGTAGACAGAGGTAATTTTGTTCACACTTAGTCATCTCGTATGTCTTCAATAAAGGTCACTATGCATCAAATAGCTTTCAGAGTTATTGAATTCCGATATACATGCTAATAGGTACAACTCCCTTAAGTTTTGTTCATGAGTGGTTGTCTTGATACACATACACAGCTTTATTGAGACCACCGGTCTTATACAGAATCACCACAGGAATAAAGGAAGCATAGATGGAGCTCCTGTACTCCAGGCAGCGCAGCGCCCAACAACAGCCTCCAGGTCCGACGCATGTCCAGTGGCCACACGTTCCTTCGTGCATACGTCATGGTTGGCGTATCACTGAACAGGCTAGTGTTGAATTAGCCGCGCTCTAGTCTTCGCTTTCCTCATCCAAATGGGTGGTTGCTTTAATAAGGACTTGCGTGTGTGTAAAAAAAAAATAAAGGTATCTCACTAATCAGCAAGCAGGGAGGGGGGGACCCAGTATTCCAGTTGCACGGAATATTAATAACGTTATCCAGCCTCTCCCTCTGTCGTCGTAAATAGAGATATAGGTCGTTTGGGAACTTTCACTCATCCCAATCTGGCTTCTTTTATTTTGGTGTGATGGAACTGCCGCAGTGTGTCATGGAGATTTACATGTCGTCCCAATACAGATATCATATTGTCCCGTAGAGAATTAGGAAAGACAAATTTCAGTTTGACTGGGAAATTTATTTAAGGCAAGAACAAATTTAAATTTATAAAATGCAAGAGAATTCATGAAAGAAGTTCACAGAGTAGCAGAGTTGTATAAATATTAAAATTGTTAATAAAATAATGAATACTTTTATACAAAAAATATATTTTTCACTTTACTGCCCTGTTTAACAGAACATTCGTCTTTAAATACTTCCAATTTTACAAGGCCGCGTCTCAAAACCACATGTCTACACATGACGTAGGGCCTAGTGCTGACATCCGGTCAACATTGGTGATTTGACAGCCATCATGACTGGGTGAAGTAGAATGCGTCTGCCTTTGTCATTAAGACTGGGAACACTACTCAGTAGCAGGCCGACTTAACTCTAAAATAAATGACCGCCTCTGACATGAAAACCAGATGCCATGTGCAGCCGCTCCTAACAAGGAGTACAAATACTACTCATCCTGTATCCCAGGATCCTTTACATGGTACTATCAACCGGGGCAGCTGAGCCAAGGTTTTTTAGCGAGCTTGTTACTGTTCCCCCTCCTCCTTTTATCCGGGCTTGGAATCGGCAAAGGTGTAGTTGATCAACATAGGGAACCAGAAGAAAGGGCTCCTTGCCTCAAGCCGTCCCCGGCCCCCAAGTAGCTGGATCACAGGAACACGCTACGACTCCCGGTTAAATAAGAAATAAATGTTGAGAAGTTAACAATAAATCCAGGTTATATACGCTGAGTAAGAGCATGCTTCATGTGTTCAGATGCAGTACGTAAATAGAAGTAACACACCGGAATGTATGTGTGAAGTAGGACCCTCCTGCCATGGGGAGACAGACATGTGATGTTGTTTGCTTCTATCATGTGAGCGTTACTCGCACACATGATGCATACTACCAGAAATACAGGGCCATCTCAGGAGTGAATGTACTCTATAACTTGTGTGATAGCACACAAGCCTTTATTACTGGAGCTGCAGGTGTATCGGGCCCCTCATCATCGAAGCCTTCAGTGTCTTCGGGCGACCCCCTGACTTGCAGGCTTGGATTTTCGGGTCTGGCCTCGAAGATGACGACCTGGCCATCCTGGCGTCGGCCAAATCCATCATCTACCTTCGTACAGGTTGGGCTGACCACCCGCTCATCGCCTGGGAAAGAAGGCTCAACCGCCGGGGCACATCCCCCGCATGATAACTATATTTTAGGTTTTTCTTTTTTTTTTTTCATTTTTAATGTAAATTATTGACAAGAAGTCAATAAAATTTGTTTCAATTGTCAAGCCTTTATTAAGACATTCCGTCTTACACAGACGATTCTCCTGTGAGTAATGGATCCACATAGAAATTAGAAGCAGGGGAAGAAGTTGAATCCTCGCTCAGAAAAGATAAAAAGAAAAAAAGGCCGAGGAAGATTTTAAATAGAAAAAAAGAAAACAGGGAAAGAATATCTATGTACAAAAGTTGAGACTATATACATCGTTTTTCGTGCATAGAACACAGTGAAGAAGTAGATTATTGAGTAAATGGTTGCATCTTGTGAAGAAAAAAATATTTCCACACAGTTCAGTTACTTTGCTAGGTATTTTTCCTCCTTGCAGTCTTGAAACAATTTAAGAACTTTAAAATAGCTGACCCATTATCCATCAAGTCTGAAAGAAAGGAATACAGCGAAAAGTGTGAATGAGCAGCTCTACCGCAAAAAGTTTCCTTTGGCTAATTTGTCTTCAACGTGATTAAATAAATTATTTAGGTTTGACAATTGAAGTTCATTTGGAGGGAGGTAGGTAAAAATGATGCACGTTTGTGAATTACAGTTTTGTCTAAAAGTTATTGTAATCCGGTGTTTTTCGATGTCGACCATTTCCAGTGTATTTTGTAATTTGTTACTAATTCCTGCAATAATTCCAACAGAGCATCTTCCTTTATTTGAAGACCTTGAAAAGCCTGTGATTCATATAATTTGAAATAGATTTTTTTTTTTAAGGGGAGACAAAGGCAATTTTGTTCACACTTGGTTATCTCGTGTCTTCAATAAAAGTCACTGTGTATCAAATATTTTTCAGAGTTATTGTTTGAATCCCGATATACATGCTTAAGTTTTGTCCATGAATGTATACATATCTCGACACGCTTAAAAATAAAAGTGCATCACCTGATCAACGTACAATATATACAGCGGACACACGTGTATCTATTATAGTTTTCTTGATTTATCAAGACAATATCTTTGGCCAATATATTCTGAAGAATAAAAAAAAAATCAACGATCAGTTGATATTTAACTATTCATATATAGAAACTGAAGGTCTTGCAATATTTAAAGGTGACGTTTTTATCATTAGTCGCTTCATTCGTTTTTTTTTTTTTTTTTAAACTGTTACCCTAGCACGTAATGCCTTATTCTGAAGCAGGGGAAGTATACATCAAATTTTGACCTCGTTTCGTTATTAATTTCATAAAGCGCCATAATGCTAGTGAAGCAACAAGAAACATTTATCATGGGAAAAGCTAAGGGTCTTTGACCCATAGAGCTGTGAGATTCAATAAATTTCGCCCAGGTGACAGGAATCTTGAAGATAACTTAAGGACCGATAGGCCACGAGCCATAGATAATGACGTCCTGTGACTAGCTGTGGAGGCAAATCCGACAGCAAGCACTTGGGGACTATCAGGCGAGCTGGGGACATCACAAACCACCTTCACAAACTAAGCAGGGCCAACAAGAGTTGGCGCTTTTTACCTTCCGAATTGACGTCAGCTCAGGAAAATTTCTGAGTGAAAGTATACAGAGAGAATATGGTTTATGATTTTCGAGCCAAGTATAGTGAGTGAAAGTATACAAGAAACTGTTTTAAAATAAGAATATGAACGGTATCAATGCGTTTCTCTATTCGTGAAAGTGCAAGCTTTCGGATTTAAATTTGTTGTGTCTTTAAATATATATGTAAATGATATTGTATATTTATATATCTTCATTCTCTCAACTTATAGCTATGCCTGTGGAAGGATTATAAAGATCCGAAAGCTTGTACTTTGCACAAATAAAGAAACGCATAGCCTGTTTTACATGCAGACTGTTGTACAAGAAACTGATATATATGATAGAGAATTGTTACTTGCGACGAGAAGTGAAGCCATTATCGTAATCCTAACACACAAAAACAGCAGTTGAGCCCGGGTCAACCTCCTCAGCCTGTTGTCAAACGTTGGCACTTCGAACATAAGTCGATGCTGTGTTTCTGGTGGAGTTTTGAATGGATAATCCACTACGAGCTTATGTCCATAGTTTGCTTAAAAACCACCTCTAAGATTCCACTCTTCATTGCAGCATATATAAGCAGAATCGTCCAATACAGTATTAGAGCTCTAAGAAACGGTCTGATAGGGAGGGTTCACCACTGATAAGCCAAGCCCTCCCAATATATTTTTTCATCGCAGTAAGGACAGTAACGTTATCGCCTATTCATTCCAAATCGTCGAACCATCAACGCCGATCTTTATTATAACCTGCTGTAGTGGTTGTATAGATTTTTGAAGCAGAAGTACCTTGATTTGATTAACAGAAACGCGCTCTCTTATAGCAGAATAACGCCAAACCACATGCTGCTCGAACAACGAAAGAAAAAACTCCCAGTACCTTAAAGCAATAGAAATGTTATCACACCCAGTATATAGCCCAGATTATTACAACAACAACAACAACAAAAAAGCCTTTATTTAGGGTCACTGACCCTATACAGGATTCACCAGAGGTATGCATAAGAACAAAGTAGTGAGACAACGGAAATAGCGATATATACAGAGTAAAAAGAGAAAGAAAAAAAAAAAAAAACAAGAAAAGGAAAAAAAAAAAATAATAATAATAAGAAAGAGGGAAGCAAGAAATCAACACAAAAAGAGTAGCAGTAAGAAAGTGAGGAGTGAGTATCACTTAGCCCAGATTATTACTTGTTCTGGTCAATGTTCCACTTCCTTTACAGGCGATACTTCAATGTCCAGAATGATTTGGAAGCTGAGATGAAGGCAGAACTGACATCACTAAGGAATCGAAGAAATGGCAGAAAGATGACTTGAGACGGTTCAACACGATGGCCCATACGTACATTGAATTCTAGGTAGAATACGTTATAAAGAGAAAATATGGTTTTACGGATTATTAACCAAAGTGTATGATTTTCGAGCCCAATAGGTAATAGCTTACAGCACCCGGTGTTCCCAGGTGGTCACCCTCCCAAGTACTGACCGAGCCCGACATTGCTTCGGTGATCGGACGAGTACCGATGTTTTCAATGTTAAATACGTTATAAAGTTATGTACATTATGGAATAAAATGATCGAAATATTGAAAAACTAATGGCCCACCCTCTGTAGATGGTGCAATCCACGTTCTGTTGTACCATCAGGAAACTCCTTTTCTTAATTTTACCACTTGATCTCATACATTTTCCCAATGTTCTATTCTATGCTGGTTGTTCTAAAGAAACGTGTGTGTGGTATGCCAAGAATTTTCAAACGGATAGCAGAAGATGTCTCCCCTCCCTCCCTCCTTATCTATGTAAATATTGACGAGGATTAGATAAACTTCTAGAAAAACTAGCTGTCTCTCTTTTTTCTCAGAATTCGAAATATTTGAGTTGATAGGTAATTATTCTGGCATTCAAAACTGAATCCTCGCTTGTCAACTAATCTTACTCGATGCATCGATACAGACATACTCTTAGAGTGTAGTCCCAATTGTGACCTACTGCAGCATGAGTTAATTTTGTGTTTACATGCACCAATATAATGAATAGTTTAAAAGATAAATTTATTTTAAACCAACATACCTGGCACAATCTTACATTTGATCCATTCTGAAAGTCTTTGTCTACTCCGCCTTTGCCGGTCCCAAGCCTGGATGAAAAAGGAGGAGGGGGAGCAGTAACAAGCTTACTAAAACACCTGGGCTCAGCTGGTCCGGCTGATAGTACCCTGTAAGGGCTCCTGATCTAGGGATGCAAGATGAGCAGCGTTTGTACTCCATGTTAGGAGCGGCTGTACATGGCGTCTGTTCCTCATGTCAGAGGCGGCCATTTCTTTTGGAGCTAAGTCAGCCTGTCACTGGGTAGTGCTCCTAGTCTTGATGACAAAGGCAGACGCATTCTACTTCAACCAGTGTGGAGATAAGAAAGAAGAAGATTCTAAAATTCAACATAAAACAGGATTATATAGAATTATCGATTAACTATAGCAACCATGCCTTTCTCATGGCTATTAAAATCGATGAGATGACGCTACAAGATTATAAACCATACATATGATGGCTTGCAGATTTTTTTTCTGCAAACTGGAAGAGTTCCATGACCTAAGACCAGACTATGCCTGTAAATACTGTAGTTCTCTGGAGAACTTTGTCTATTACTCTTTTAATAAACTTTTAACGTGATCTTTGTACGATCCTGTGCGAAAAAAAAAAATTAAATATTTTCGAAATATTCGAACTATTTTTTTTTCATCCAGATCTAGCTATATTTTTTTATTGTCTATATAGAGTAGATGCTGAGTCGTGTTAGAAACTTCATTATCCACAACTGTTATACATTAGGCAGTATTTACCGTGTGAGAGATAAATTCTTTAATTTAATGTACAGCTTGTATGACAACTTCTTGTCCATTCTAAGAATCACCATTATAAATTAATAATGCAAGACTGAACTTTTGAATGCTAGGACAAGATGTCAATAAAATTATGCTAATTGTCAACTTCACCTTTGCCAGTCCCAAGCCCGGATGAAAAAGGAGAAGGGAAAGCAGAAACAAGCTCACTAAAAAACCTGGGTTCAGCTGGCCCGGCTGATAGTACCCTGTAAGGGCTCATAATCCAGGAATACAGGATGAGCAACCATTGTACTCCATGTTAGGAGCGACTACACATGGCGTCTGTTCCCCATGTCAGAGGCGGCCATTTCTTTTGGAGCTAAGTCGGCCTGCCACTGAGTAGTGCTCCCAGTCTTAATGACAAAGGCAGACGCATTCTACTTCACCCAATCATGATGGACGTCAAAAACCACAACATTATTGACTGTATTGGCTCATCCATTGATGAGCTCTAGTTATCCCCAGGAGACACCATCAACAAGCTCTACAAACTTGATACCCTGATGTGATTGAGTGAAGATAAGAAAGAAGATGTTAATTGTCTAAAATTCTTCTTCAATTTCCGTTACATTCTCCTAACTCTAGTTCAATTAGTCTCAATAGATTCTCACAATTCCATTAAAGTCGAGGTAAACATGGCTACACTGGTCATTTAAGTCAGATAGTTTAATAATATAAATTTTCTACATATATTTTATTTTGATAAAGTTTGCTGGACAAATATTTAGCCAAAGTGACAAATGTAGATCAAATAGAGAAAAAAATGTTGACGCAAAAAAAAAAAGGGCGATTTTCATATTATTTCAAATTTTCGTTTTGCTCTGACATGGCTATATGTAAATTATATACTGTATCTGAAATATAAATAATGATAATAAAAATAAATTTGTCACAAACAAAACGGGAAATACACTCATGTACAAAACGTAAGGAAGTTGTACCATTAAGCATGTATATATTTTATTATTATATTCTTTATTATTTTCATGTATGTGAAATCCGCTGTTATATAAGAAAATAAGGATTGGTTTATGCTTAACGTATGAAACTTCCTCAAATTTTGTTCATGAGTGTAATCATTTGCTTACTAAGTCGATGGAAAAGATCACATTTGTGAATTGATGGACCAAGATCTGCTTCACTTGATATTTTCCAAACTTCTACGATATTTTACTAATATATATAAACTGTTATTATTATTGACGGAAATGAAAACGATTCACGAGGTTTTTTTTTTTATATCGTCGAATATCGCAAAAATTCTCGTGGAATTTCGCGCCGAGACAAATTCACTGTTAATTTTAAAATTTTAGAATATTAAATCTCATTCTGAATGTAGTAGACATGAATTTTCTATCAAGTGAATTCCTAACTAAGGCTGTATCACCAAACGGCGGCAAACATCAGGGATTGTAGCAGACAAGCAAACATTACAATTATAAGCCATTTTCCCCTCGACCGAAACAACAGAAAACTCCATTTATCCGAACTGCCACTATAAGGACAGTGGTCAGAAACACGCTTCCTTTGTAGCGGCGATCCTTCGTTAGGGGGTGTTGAGTTCAACAAACTCAAACCGCTTCATTCAAGTTTCCCCACTATGTACTAAGTGTCAACCTGCAACCCCAAAACACATTTTTGACTGTATTGACTCATCCATCGATGAGCTCTACTCATCCCTGGCAGACACCGTCAAAGCTTTACAAGCTTGATACCCTGATATTGATTGAGTGGAGATAAGAAAGAAGAAGAAGAAATCGCTTCATCAATTGACGAAAGAAAATGGCCGACGATTGCTAAGATGAATGGTTTATTTCAGAATACCTGGTTGACTCTGAATGATGTTTAATGGGCCCTGAATATTTCTACTTGATGTTCACAATAAATACGCGGCAAAGAATACAAAATCTTTTGAGACATCTTGAGCAATTTCAGTACGAAGTTGGTGGTTGTGTATACACTGTCGATTTCCAACTACCAGGACCTGGGATCGAATCCTGCATTGGTCACTTTTTTTTCGGTTTCTCTCTAACATGAGGAACAGACACCAAGTGCAGCCGCCCTTAATATGAAGTACAAACGCTGCTCATCCTATATCCCTGGATCAGGAGCCCTTACAGGGTACTATGAGCCGGGCCAGTTGAGCCCAGTTTTTTTAGCGAGCTTGTTATGGCTTGAATCCCATGCAAACACGTGACTCCAGGCATCGTGCTTTTGAAATGTCTTTGAGAGAGGCTCCTCAGTCAAATAAATATGATCAGGTGTTTTTCCCATTCTATACAGTTGTGGAGCTGAGCCAGGGCTGGATGTTCCAAAGAACTTAGTTATTCTCCAGATCCCCTAAGAATTATTAAGAGTAAAGTGACTTTTTCCAAAATAAATCAAAAGCTTTGTTAGTTTTTCCTTGCTCTTACCTTAATTTGTTCTCCCTTAAAATAATGGCAACAAAATATACGTGGCATTTCCAGGTCAAAGCCGTGGTTGTGGGCAGTCAATGTTATGTAGTTTAAAATATAGTAGAACCTCCCTGTAAAGGGCACTTAATTGTAGAGTCAAAGTGTCCTTTAGGGAGAGGTGTCGTTCTACCAGAGAGTTGCTAAATAGTAAAAATGGCGATTTTGCAAATGAAAACTGTCGTTTGCAGAGAGGTGTCCTCTCATGGAGGTTCTACTGTATTATGAAAGATATTCTCTAATTAAAGATATTCTTGGAACAAAAAAACTGAAGCTTTTTTCCAAGACTACCGTGGTGCTCTGAGTAATTGAAAGTGAAGTGTTGATGTTTTAAGACTCGCCAGTTTTCAAATTAATTTACTTTCTTCTGTGCCCCCCCCCCCCCCCCCCCCCCCCCCCAAAAAAAAACTATCGGAATGAATTTTACTCCATTACTCGCGTATTTGATACTCTTTGGAGGAATAAATTTTCTAAGCGGATATTACTTTAAAATATCCATTTTTTTTAAAGCTGCTTGAATGAGTAATATAAAACATACTAACGAATTAACCAAAGCATTATACTCAAATAATATTTGCAGTCCTTAAAAGATATCAAAAACAACTACAACAAAAAGCTTTATTGAGACCTTTTAGTCTTATACAGATTCTCCGAGCAGAAATGTAAGGGTCATGCAGGAAAACAGTAATAATACCAGCAATAAAAAAGCATTGTTATTGTTATAATTTTTAAAGCTAATCACATATAATATAATGAAATTTATAAACAGGAAAACTTAATTAAGAAAATAAGCTAATAAATAAATTAGTCTGGGTAAATTGGAGGAAAAGAAATTTCTTATACCTGGATTTACCTCGGAGTCTCTGCAAGTGAAAAAAGAGTAAAAGTTAATCATATATTTAATAATAGTAGTAACATAAAGGTAACCCAGGCTCCTGGAGCGTATATTTAATATTAATAGTGAAATTTATATATACAAGAAAAACCTAATTAAAATAATTTAAACTCATAAACAGAGATTTGGTTGCTGCTTTTAAAATATATCAAACAGTGATCTCAAACAATTTAATCTACCTTATCTTTTTAAAATTTCCTAGTACAAACATATGTCCTCAAATTAAAGATGAACACCCCGCACACATAACACTATAAACCCACACGCACACATTCATTAATAATATAAAGTTGCGGGAGATTGGTATTCATGTACCAAAAGAAGCACGTCTCTCTTTAGTTATGCATTAGGACAATGCGTTTTGGGTGATCATCCCATTACATTAGACACCATCAAAAGCTCTACAGGCTTGATACCCTGATATGATTGAGTGGAGATATGAAAGAAAATACCATCTTCTTCTTTCTTATCTCCACACTGGGTGAAGTAGATTGCGTCTGCCTTTGTCATTAAGACTGGGAGCACTACTCAGTGGCAGGCCGACTTAGCTCCAAAAGAAATGACCGCCTCTGACATGAGGAACAGACGCCATGTGCAGCCGCTCCTAACATGAAGTACAAACGCTGCTCATCCTGTATTCCTGGATTAGGAGCCCTTACAGGGTACTATCAGCCGGGCCAGCTGAGCCCAGGTTTTTTAGTGAGCTTGTTACTGCTCCCCCTCCTCCTTTTTCATCCGGGCTTGGTACCGGCAAAGGCGGAGTTAGAAGATACCATTATAGAACGTTATGGTGGTGTTGAAGAAGGTTCTACAATACCAGTTTTGGCGGCTTCAATTTCATAACATCATATGTGTTTTTCATATAGCAGTAATATAGAATATAATGCCGTGTGTGTGTGTTTGCGCAAGAAAAAGCACAACGTGTGAATTGAATTCTTTACCTTGACAATGATTCTATTATCATATGGTATTATTAGCACATCAAACCTCAGACTGACAGACAAAAAGAGGAGTCAGCAAGGTACTTAACCCGATACACGGAACATTTTGACCGATCCTCGGATAATTTCTACCCCTGTCTCCTCGTCAAAAATATTAATAAAATTGTTTACGGTGTTTTTAACATTAATTCTTTAAAACTTTAGGATTTATAATTAATAATTTTGCGTGTTTTTACAATTAACGTATGTAGTATTTCATTAAACCTTAGAAAGTTTTGTTGTTATTAAAATAACACCAGTGTGCGAATGTTTTTTTTTTTTTCATAAATCTTACCATTCTGAAGCTCGAAAAAAAAAATTTGAGAAGCATTGCTCATCTTTTACAGCTTGGTGTCTTCATATTTAGCTTTGGTTTTTTTTTTTTTCGATAACCATGCCTCGGGATCGAATCCCGCATTCAACTTAAAAAAAAAATTGACCGCCAACTTTTGCAAAAATCTAATCCCACCCCTAGGTGCAAGCAACCAAACTGGGCTCTGGCAGCTTGTATAGGCAAATTTCGAATTGTCTTCTACATGTGTAGACATGCGATACACTTACAATAAGTGCAAAGCACTATTCACTATTATTATCATATGTTTAAACCAGGGAGACAATTACTCCTTCATGAAAACAGACCATAAGTTTTGATGGACTCGAGTGTCCACCGCGACTGTGGTTCTAGTGGTTCAATATTCAGTCAAGATACAATTTGAAAATCTATATAGTAAATTCTGAATAAAGGATTATTATTGATCTTTCTTTTTTCCGCGCACGCAAGAAAGCACAAAGGTAACAATATATCAGTATTCAGAAATAGAGAGAGGCTATGTACCTCGAAAATACACAATGAAATATATATTTATATATATGTACCTAGAGGAGCACCTCCCTCTTTAATTATACATCAGAACGATACATTATGCTCACCACCCTAGTAAATAACTTTGCTAGTGGTGTCAAAGAATGAGCCACGGCGCCAGTTTTGGAAAATTTAGACAAAAAGCCAGCCTCTATAAAATGGTTTCGGGCAATGGCCCTCATCAGTACAGGGGCGGCTTCAATTTCATATCATTCTATGAGAAGGGTTATGAAATCGGTCGAATTTACCGAAAAGGTTTTCAAGCTGGTGAAGTAGCAAGGGCCGATTTTCAGTCTTTATTACAACATTCTAGTTACATAAATATCTTCTTCACGCAATCTGTTATATATAATTATAGAATATTTCTAGAGAATATGCAACTAATATTACCACCTGAATTAGCGCGCGCAATGCATAACTTTATTAAAATAAAAATTCCAAGCGAAAAATGGTTCTTTGACTTGATTTTTAATGGTAAAATGAGACAAATAAAAGGGATATTCTATTTTTGCTTGACAAAATCAGTCAAATAAAATCAATTGAATAAAGATATGAATTAAGTGCAAAAGTTGTTATTAGATTGTATAAAGTCGCCTTAAAAAAACAAAACTTATATAATAGCAGTATTTAATTGAAAATTTTCTATTTTATAGATTTGCACATTCATTTTTTTATAGATATTTTTGTAATTATATGGAACTCTAGAGCCATGCTCAAAAATGAATGCACCTACAAAGATGATAAAATTTATAATACCTATTTAATTTATTAATTCAACTAAAATTGTTCAAGTAGATTATAATCTCACAAATATTAATTATCTAGAAAATTAAAAATTAATTTTCATATCTCTCTTTATAAAAGATCATTTTGCTTTTAGCGATAATTCAATATAATTTTTTACACAAATAAACAAAATTATTCTGAAAATGAAAAATTATATTTTATTTAAAAAAGGTTTTAAAACAAAATATAAAAATATCAATTCATTAAAATAATCTTTAAAAAAAAAAAGTTAAATTAGTGGCAGATAAAAAAGTATTCATTTTGACTAAGGACCAAACTTGCACCTCTACTTTGCCCCTCCCCCAACAAGTCTTTTCAGTTTTCCTCTCGACACTACTCCATCAGCAGCTCTCCACAAACATGTCTGGAATTGACCCCGTCTCCTTTGCGAAGGATTTCGTTGCTGGTGGTATTGCAGCTGCAGTCTCAAAGACCACAGTTGCTCCCATTGAACGGGTGAAACTACTGCTTCAGGTTCAACATGCCTCCAAGCAGATCGCTCCAGACAAAATGTATAAGGGTAAGTTTATATTTTTATTATATGCTTCAATGGAATAAGATTTTTGTTTTTTATTTTTAGGCGAGTTCTGTTCTTTTTTAAGTCCAATTTAGTTAGATAGATTTTTTTAAAATCATTTTTGTGTTAAGTTCTTTTGATGTCTTTCAACTTTTTTTATATCAGCTGTTGGAGATGTATAAGTTTTTTTTTTGAAATCTTGTAATTGTAACTTTTCTCATACTTCTGATTTTTAACAATTTCAGATGTCAAAATGTCTTTAAAAAGAAATATCAGCAAAGCTAATTTTATATTGATATTACACGTGTGTTTATATAAAATAACAGCGCAAATATTTATTTTTAAAATCCCGATGTTCATACTGAAATGCGAAAAATATTGGGAGTGGAAATTTCTCCTAGCTGTTTAGTTAGTTCAAAACACGCGTGTTTGTTTAACGTTTTATCAAATGAGGTGTTTTTAGCAATTGGTTAATTTTCATTCACGATTAATTCTTATAAGCCATAAAATGTTGATTACAAGTATTTAGACATCAAGATAAAAGGCTCATTTCAATATTTAATCTTATATATTTCATAATATAAATTTTAAGTTGTAGCATAGAATGAGGAAGTACTGCTTCTCAATAGAGGTACGAAAGGTCGAAAAGGTCATAACCCCAAAATGGGGCCTAAAAGAGGGAGGGAGAGAGGGGGAGATTCTGTAAAATTCCCTAAATAATTCAAAGTTGCCCTGTTTTCCTTTTACAACTCCTAAAACGTCTATAAAACATATATAGACATAAAAAATATATATATAGTTATAAAAGTCGATTTTCTAAATGTATTCCATGGCAGACTTGGTTGCAATAATGATTTTTTTTATCCCAAGTATACATACTTGAAGCTATGGTAATGTCATAATATAATTGTAGTTTCATTTCAATGATTGGGAAATACAACGCCTAAATGTTTACAAAACTTGTAATTTAAAAGTTTCTAAAATGCAAACATTATACAAATAGCTTATTAATCCTCAAATTGTTGCAGGTATGGTCGACTGTCTCGTCCGTATCCCAAAAGAGCAGGGCATGATGGCATACTGGAGAGGCAACATGGCCAATGTCATTCGCTACTTCCCCACCCAAGCTCTGAACTTTGCTTTTAAGGACAAGTATAAGCAGATCTTTCTTGGTGGAGTAGATAAGAAGAAACAATTTGGACGCTATTTCCTTGGAAATCTAGCTTCTGGTGGCGCGGCTGGTGCTACCTCCCTCTGCTTCGTTTATCCATTGGACTTTGCCAGAACTAGGCTTGGTGCAGACATTGGCAAAGGTGCTGCCCAGAGGGAATTCAAGGGTCTAGGCGATTGTCTCGCCAAGATCTATAAGAGCGATGGTCTTATGGGACTCTATAGAGGCTTTAATGTTTCTGTTCAGGGTATTATCATATACCGTGCAGCCTATTTTGGAATGTACGATACCGCAAAGGGAATGCTACTTGACCCAAACAAGAAACAGCGTGTTCTCGCTTTCATGATCGCACAGGCTGTAACAACAGTTTCTGGCATTGCCTCCTATCCATTTGACACTGTTCGTCGTCGTATGATGATGCAAAGTGGTCGTGCCAAATCTGATCTCATGTACAAAAACACGCTAGATTGCTGGAGGAAGATCGCCAAAAATGAAGGTGGAGGAGCATTCTTCAAGGGAGCCTTCTCCAATGTTCTTCGCGGCACTGGTGGCGCTCTAGTGCTTGTTTTGTATGATGAAATCAAGGAAGTAATCTTTGGCAAAGATTAATATTTGTTAATAAATGTTTTTATTTTAAAATGTCTTTTCTATTCTTATTTTTAAAAACATTCGAAAGATTGGTAATGATAAAGCGATAAAATTCAAAATGATAATAAACTTCGGCACTCTTGGTTCTAGGAGATCCTTAATCTGTATTTGGCAACTCTGATTTCAAGGTTTCTTCCTAGAACTTGCATGGGCGTAAAAGTTAAATATAGATTGACGATCGAATCGAATGTAACTTGTTATGAAATCCTTTGATTATTACGATACCTTACATGCATGATGACGTTAAAAGGATGTTGTGCGTGTTTCAAATACCTAGTCATCGTATTTGACATTTTAATAATGGTAAGTATGTATCTCTCTCTCATAATTTTTTAAATAAATGAATAATCTAAGCGTTAGTTTTTTTGGAAAAGTGATAAAGAATTGAAATAATACGTCTTTTGACTTTTGATAACGTATATTGTGACTTGTGTGACCCTACAACCTTAACGAATCAATTTGTATATTGTTTATGCACCTTTAGGGGGGTTGCTATATTAAAACACAAATATTTGATATTATTGGTCAAAATTTTAATGTCAAATTTGTAAAGCTTTTCATATTATATCTGCAATACATCTGGTGTTTGTAAATTGTAGCTTTAACTTGCTTATAGCATGCGTGTTTACGTTTGTCTTTTGCATTATTTTTAGTGCAACCAATTTTCTTTAAAAAAAAAGTTGAAAAATACGTTTTTTATTTTTTATTCATGCCCTTTATTGTTTTTTAATATTTTAAGGTTTTTATTTGTCGCCCCAAGTGGTATATAGATGAGGTCAAATGAGTTTCAAGTGGTTTAAAAAGTAATTTTTCACTTGCTTTTGATAATTTATTTTTATTTAGTTTAGTTTTACACTCTTGTTGAATTCTTGCCATTTCTGTTGGATTGTTGTGCTCCATATTTCAAAAATTGTCAGTCTAAACCAATAGTTTTAATATTAGAACTTTTACTGTATATAAAGTTCATATTACCATTAAATCTGATTAGCTTTAAAAATAATAACAATGCATATTACTGGTACTATTACTGTTATTCCTGCATATACCCAACATTTCTTCTTGGATAATCTATATAAGACTAAAAGTTCTCAATAAAGCTTTTTGTTATTGTAATATTAGAATTATTTCAATTTAATAGAACTATTTCTTATAGCTATAATCTTTATTTCAATTTAAAGCGCTATGTCCCCCAAGGGACACTTGCACTGTCGTACATGTATGACATTTGTTTATACATATATAAACAAATATTTTAGGCTGTGAATAGAATAGTCATGTGATGTTAACAATGAAAAAGAGAGAAAAAAATCCAAATTTATCAAATACAGGGTATATTCATCAGTTTAATACAATAGAACAGCAGTCTGGTGAAGCTGCTGAGATCAGTTATACCCTCACTCATTCAATTTGTATTCGTTTCAAAATCACTTTATTAGGTACCGCTCAACAAGAGCAACCTAGTTTATGATAATTGAAACAATGAATTTTATTCACATATTAAACAAAATGTTAACGCAGGATTCAATCCCGGTTCATGACTGTCGGGAATCGAGGGTGTTACCCACTCGTCCACCGACTTTTTTTTTTCAATTTGTATTCATTGCACTGTTGTTCATAATTATGTAATATTAAAAGTTTTACCAATAGATGGGTATTAAATTGATGATATATATGAATACATTTTATTGGATCATTCTTTGTTATATCTCTATATATATAAAATTCAATTTCTGTCTGTCTGTTTCGCGATAAACTCAAAAACTACTGAACCAATTGGTACCAAATTTTGCATGTCGCTTTTTATAAACCTGAGGAAAATTTTCGGCTGCATTTTGATTAGTATTTTTGGCTAATATAATACAATTTTTGCCATCACACACTCTTCCTGTAGTTTATGTGTTACTTCTGTATTGCTATTCTATGGCACTTCTAATATTTATTATTGATATACTTTTAGTATGAAGGAAATTGCACCCAAGGGATTTCTCGGGCGAAGCCGGGTCATTCGCCTAGTCTTTTATAATAAACAAAATGGGCTCTGGTACATTTGTAAGTGCAAAGTCGAACTGCTTTTCACATATGTAGACATATGGTATATTTACAGTAAAAGCAGTTGCCTACTTCTACCCACCATGATTATCATGGCTTGTACCACATGTACTAAGGATAAGCAAAGTCTTTGAGTCAAAAGGTGATCATCTTATCCCCACTCAATAATATTAGGGTATCAAACCTGTAGAGCTTGAGACTTTTGATGGTGTCTGTAACTGGGGATAAGTAGAGCTCATCACTGGATGAGTCAATACAGTCAATGATGTGGTTTGGGGTTGAAGGTTGACACTTAGTACATAGTGGGAAAACATTCTAGAAAGTCATTGTCCGTAGATGACCAGACTGGAAATGGAAAGACCCAGGTGATCCATTAGATATGTTGATATAAAAAAAGGGTGTACCTTAATCAGTGAAAGAAAAAATTATTGTGCAATAAATTGATCTTATCTCCACTAAATCATATCAGGGTATCAAGTCTGTAGAGCTTGTTGATGGTGTCTGCTGGGGATAAGTAGAACTCATCAATGGATGAGTCAATACAGTCAATAATGTGGTTTGGAGTTGCAGGTTGACACTTAGTACATAGTGGGAAAACCTTACAACAATAACAATAAATTGATAAAGAGGGAGCAAAATATTTTGGGAAAAAACATTTTTTTTTTCACATATCCAGGTACACCCTTTTTTTATATAAAGCAAGTCTTGCTTTGTTGTAAAGAGATAAGGCATATATACAAGTTAAATGACAAAATATAACACTGACAAAAATATATATTTTTTATTTTATAATTATTATTATTTTTTATTTTTTTTAAATGAAAAATCCAATCTAAAAGAGCAAAAAATAAAATAATTTTAGATAAAAATATGCACCATCTATACACATAAAATGATAGGATTTAAGCGCAAGTGTTTCTTTTACACACAATACAAAATATGTAAATGTAAACCACACAACATGTGTGCAAGTTAAAGCACTACCCAACATGATTACCATGGTCACATGTACCAGAGGGGTGGGTAATGATTTTTTTTTCAATAATCCAAACAGGTATATATATATATGTCATTTACATAGATCTAAAAATGTGTACTTTTTTTTTTTTAAGTTAGGCTAATATTAAATTTTGGTTTCAAGTTTTTTACAACTTTGTTAGAAACACACATCCAACTATATGGCCTTTACTGATATCTCTTCAACATATTCTTTACAATATAAAACTTTATAAACTTTTTCCTTTACATTAGAACACTCTCTAGAATTTGGACTCTACAATTACCTATTTGATGCTCTGGAAATTGGACAACTCTCTCCAATGTCCTTTAGAGAGAGGTGTCTTCTTAACAGAGAATAATGAATCAATTTTTTTAAATTATCCCTAGTACATGTGGTACTGACCATGATAAATCATGGTGGGTAATTAGCGACTGCTTTTAATGTAAGTATACCACATGTCTACACATGTGAAAAGCAGTTTGACTTTTGCACTTACAAATGTGTCAGAGCCCCCGTTTGGTTACTTGCACTCGCTGGCTGGGTTAGACTTTTGCAAGAATTGGGGGCCATTGGAGCATTTTTAAAATGAGAAATAAGTGCACAATGTGGAATTCGATCTCAGGTTGTAGCTGTCAAAAACCAATGGTTTAGACCATCCTTCCACTGACCCCCCTATAAATCAAATAGTAATTGTTTAATTTTAATTATTACTATAAATCAAATAGTAAGTGAGTCCTCTAGTAGGTATCTTCTAATGGAGGTTCTACAGGTTCCTTCTGGACAATATTTGGATTATATAAAGTAAATTATGCCTCACTTGTTACTAGACCATAATTGGCAGTTCATGGCTCAGAAGAAGACATGGGTCAGATTCCCCCCACAGTTCTATTTATAATACAGTAGAACTTCCCTGTAAAGGACAACACCTAATTGCAGAGCCAAAGTGTCCTTTAGGGAGATGTGTCCTCTTACCAGGGAGTTACCAAATAGTAAAAATGTTAATTTTACAAATGAAAACTGTCCTTTTTTTGAGAGGTGTCTTCTAGCGTGAGTGTCCTCTCATGGAGGTTGTTCTACTGTATTATATATATATTTTTTGCTTATCCCTAGTACACGTGGTACAGGCCATGATAATCATGGGTAGTTAGCGACTGCTTTTTACTGTAAGTGCACCACATGTCTACACATGTGAAAGCAGTTCGACTTTGCACTTACAAATGTACCAGAGCCCCGTTTGGTTACTTGCACTCGCTGGTGGGGTTGGACTTTTGCAAGAATCGGGGGGCCATTGGAGCATTTTTTTTAAACAGAAAAAAGTGTCCAATGCGGGAATCGAACCCGGGTCGTAATTACATTTGTGAAAGTTTGAAATATGAAGTTACCTGCTCTTTGTCACCCGGCCACTTTTGTCATTCGTCTAATTTTGGAAAATATATAGCTATACATCAACCAACTTCTAATTCCTGATGTTTCAGTGACTGTCACTCACCTCACTTTTACAACCGCAGAATTATATTAAAAACTCTACTTTTGTACTTTATTGTACTCTGTGTATGCTTCTTGACAACTTATATAGAGTGGGACTCCTCAGATAGTTGGGGACTTTAGTACACATCCGGGCTACCTCAAGAGAGAGGGAGTATGGAACTTTTGGGTTTACTATAGCCATGGGGGATGGTAGTCTAAACAGTTGGTTTTCAACCGCTACAACCCAGAATCGAATCCCGCATTGGGCACTTTTTCTAATTAAAAAAAAATGTTGCCTGATTCTTGCAAAAGTCTAACTCCACAAGTGAGTGCAAGTAACCAAACAGGGCTTTGGCAGATTCGTAAGTGGCATAAGTCGAACTGCTTTTCACATGTGTAGACATGTGGTGCACTTAGAGTAAAAGCAGTCGCCAACTTCTACCCACTATGATCAGGCCATGATAATCATGGTGGGTAGTTAGCGACTGCTTTTACTGTAAGCGCACCACATGTCTACACATGTGAAAAGCAGTTTGACTTTGCACTTACAAATGTGCCAGAGCCCCGTTTGGTTACTTGCACTCGCTGGTGGGGTTGGACTTTTGCAAGAATCGGGGGCCATTGGAGCATTTTTTTTTAATCAGAAAAAAAGTGTCCAATGCAGGAATCGAACCCGGGTCGTAGCGGTCGAAAACCAAACGGTTTAACCAGCCTTCCACCGACCCACTATGATTATCATGGTCTGTACCAAGTGTACTAGGGATAATAATAAAAAAAAAACATTTCACCTTTGGCATGTATACCTGCTTTTCTTCTTTGATACACAATTTATCAAAGCTATTTTGCCATTCACATCCTGATGAAACAGCCTCCATTGACAATGTGATATCTAGTGCTCTCTCCAAGGGAATATCACCCTCTGCTAGAAGTGTGTTTTTGTATTCAGTAGGCCAAACTTGTCCCTCAAGGAGTCCTTTGAAAAGTTTCCAAATTTGCATTTTGATGCCGACCATTTAATCTCTACAAAGTAATTTGAAATACTTTCTCTTTTATGTTGTTTCCTTTGGGGAAGAAAATAAATCATTCAACTCTGAATGTTTTTAGAGAAAAATGTTTTCAGCCAGTATTTCAATTAATTAATCATTTTTCATGATAAGGCACAATTTTGATTATATATTATAAACACAAGGTCTTCTTCTTTCTTATCTCCACTCAATCATATTAGGATATCAAGTTGTGACCCTTGATGGTGTCTGTTTGACAACCACCATGACTGGGTGAAGTAGAATGCGTCCCCCAGTCATTAAGACTGGGAGCACCTCTCAGTGGCAGGCCGACTTAGCTCCAAAATAAATGGCCGCCTCTGACATGAGGAACAGACGCCATGTGCAGCCGCTCCTAACATGGAGTACAAATGCTGCTCATCCTGTATCCCTGGATTAGAAGCCCTTACACGGTACTATCAGCCGAGCCAGCTGAACCCAGGTTTTTTAGTGAGCTTGTTAATGCTCCCCCTCCTCCTTTTTCATCCGGGCACAAGGTAATAAGACCAAATCCAAATAAATATTGTGTGACGTTTCGGTAACAGAGTTGTTACAGAAATGTCACACACTATTTATTTATTTGGATTTGGTCTTATTACCTTGTGTCATATTTCATGTTCTTTGGTATTTATACTGAACTACATAAGTTCTTCAGTAAGTTTATGCGATAAAACAGAAAGCTCGCACCGTTATAATTTGTCTAATAAAGAAACTTTTCTTCTCTTATTCTGTTTTATCGCATAAACAATACCGAGAAGATTATCACTGTCGTTATTCGCTAATGAATCTCTTCAGTAAGTGTTTGCTCCAATAAGGGTTGATAAGCAAGCCTTTTTTTTTTTGCTCTTTGCCTGCATTTATTACAAAATGATATTGCTTTAGCCTTTTTCAATAAAATTTTCAAATTCTTTATTTCCTTACATACAAAAAAATAAGACCTGATCCAAATAAATTAATAGTAGTGTGACATTTCGGTAACAGCGTTGTTACCATCATCAGACAAAAGAATAAAAAAAAATGCTCCAATGGCCACCAAATCTTGCAAAAGTCCAACCCCACTAGCGAATGCAAGTAACCAAATTTATTTGGATTTGGTCTCATTTTCTTGTAAATATAATATATAGTCAAAATTGTGTTTCATCATCTTTATTTCCTTCTTTATATTCACCAAAGATGCATTAATCCATTTTGCTAAATAACTATAATAATGGAATTAAAAAAAAAAAAAAATTAAACTTTTTAAACCTTCTTTATACCATTGAGAGATAGCATTTGTGGGTACTTACTTTTATTCTTGTTGTCAATTGGAATATTTTGTTCACTACATCTACTTATATAATTGCCTTATTCTGTCTGTGTGAAGTTCACTGTGTCAAGTTCACGGATAGATTTTGGTCATCAACGCGCGCATCATTATGATCATTATCATTATCTAATGATAATAATTATTATTATTAATTTACTTATATAATTGCCTTATTCTGTCTGTGTGAAGTTCACTGTGTGAAGTTCACGGATAGATTTTGGTCAGAATGGATAAAATAAAAAAAGTGTCAAGGGATGGGAATCGAACCCACGACCTTCCGCTTACCGGGCAGATGCCATGACCACTAGGCTACCCTGGACATATTTTTCTGTTCATAAATTAAATATTAAAACTATATATTCAAATTATTCTACTTAGCTCACGAACAGCGCCCTCTATCAAGGTTATAAATACGTTTAAAATCGAAATCTTTTCAAAATTTTATTAATAATAGTTCGCTTACTAATTAGAATACTTGATCTAAATCGAAATATTTATGGACGCTCGCTCGATTTGAAGATTTATATCGTAACTAATCTGACTGTAAAGTTTGGAGCGGGACATTTCACAAGAGTGACATCCACGGCGCCAATTTATAATTGTAACGAATAGTGTTTGAATAAAACATTTAATCGGGTAAACCCGGGCGTTGCCCGGGTTATTCGTCTAGTATATATATATTCTCTTTATTTTTTTAGAAGAGATCCATTTATTTACATCAACAATATATAAAAGCTATGAAAGTTATGTACAGGTTATGTCCTAAATATTCTGTGAATATTGAATTAATCTATGAAATAATTATTTTAATTAAAAAATTTATTTCAAAAAGTTTGAAAGATATATATTTTTACAATGAATATATCTTCTTCTTCTTTCTTATCTCCACTCAATCATATTAGGGTATCAAGCTTTGACAACCATCATGACTGGGTGAAGTAGAATGCGTCTGCCTTTGTCATTAAGACTGGGAGCACTACTCAGTGGCAGGCCGACTTAGCTTCGAAAGAAATGGCCGCCTCTGACATAAGGAACAGACGCCATGCGCAGCCACTTCTAACATGGAGTACAAACGCTGCTCATCCTATATACTTGGATCAGGAGCCCTTACAGGGTACTATCAGCCGGGCCAGCTGAACCCAGGTTTTTTAGTGATAATATATTACAGAATGGAGTTATTTTAGGTTTTAATACAAGAAAATAAGACCTTATCCAAATAATTTAATAGTGTGTGACATTTTAACAACAGCATTGTCACCATCATCAGACAAAAGAATAAAAATAATTTTTATTCTTTTGTCTGATGATGGTGACAATGCTGTTGCCGAAACATCACACACTATTAAATTATTTGGATTAGGTCTTATTTTCTTGTATTAAAACCTAAAATCAAAATTGTGGTTTATCATTATTTTAGGTTTGTTGCGGCAGGAATGTTCAATAAATAATGTAAAGAGGGATTTGTTCCCACTTTATTTTGAATTCAAGAGTTATATTAAACCTTTTTAATTCAGATTTTTAAAATATATTGAAATGAATTAAACCACAGTAGTAAAATAATAATCAGATTTTTTTATATTTTTGAGGATATTGTTTTATAATAAAAATTATTTTCATACACAGAGAGAAATTGAGAATATTTAGATGTTATAATATTTTATATAATACAATATATAATTGAATTTTGGACATTCCGGGAACCTGGGTTATAAAATATCTTTGTATAACTAAAGATTGCATTGAGAGATTAGTAAATAACAGGATACTTCCCCGGCTGGGAGAGATGGCCAGGAAAACATTGGAGTTTTGATATAGGCTGGTACATAGATATTCTTTCTTTTTCTTCTTTTTCTCTTTTCTGAGCGAGGATTGAATTTCTTTCCCTGCTTCTCATTTCTTTTTAGATTCATTTCTAATAGGAGAATCATCTGTATAAGATGATAAGGCACAATTTGGATTATAGATTATAAACACAAGGTAATAAGACCAAATCCAAATAAATAAATAGTGTGTGACGTTTTGGTAACAGCGTAAAAGTACTGAATGGAATTTTGTCTGAAGATGGTAACAACACTGTTACCGAAATGTCACACACTATTTATTTATTTGGATTTGGTCTTATTACATTGTATCTGTATAAGATGGAATGTCTTAATAAAGGCTTGTGTGTGTTTGTGTGATATAGAGAACTGGCAGATTTTCACTAGATGTTACATGTATGTTAAAATGAACAATAAAATTGTCAATAGTAAAAAAGTGCCAAAGGCCATCTTCTGGATCGACGAGAGGTAGAAAAATTAGAGACCATTTGGTCAATGGTATCTACACCTCCTTTTGTTAGATTATAATCCATTATAATGTCAGGTTTTCCTGTTGTTTCATCACATTTATTGCCATGATGCATCGGAGATATAAGGATTACTGATTTTCTTTTTTTGGGAACATAGGAGACTAAAGTTTTTGTTCCAGAGAAACCAAAAATAGATGTTCCTGATTCTCTTTTAGGATGCGGTTGGAATTGTGGTGGAATCTGAGGTTTGTTCTTTCTCATCGTTCCTAAATATGTAAGGCCATGTTCTTTCAACTTATCAACTAATTCTATTGAAGTAAACCAGTTGTCTGCTGTAATATTTCTATTACTCTTCCAAAGTGGTCGACTAATATCTAAAACTATTTGGGTTGGCAGGGATAGTTCTTTTGACTTTGGAGCGGAGCTTTAGATTTTCCTGTATATACCATTGCATTATACATATAATGTGTTCTTGAGTCTGCTAGTATCACTATTTTTATCCCATATTTATTAAGTTTTGAGGGTATATAAATTTTGAATGGACATTTTCCCCGAAACCCTACAAGCATTTCGTCAACAGTAAGGTATTCAGCAGGTGTATAACAACTTTGAAATTTTTCAATAATGGTTTGGAAAATATCTCTTATGGGTGAGAGTCTATCTTCTTTGCATCTTGTCTTGAAATTATCAAATCTAATACAAAGTAATAGAAAAAGGAAACGCTTCACACTCATTACAGAGCGAAAAATGTCACGGCCTGTTCCATCTGAGGCAAACAAAGATTCTACATTTTCATGACCTGATTTGTAAACTCCAGCTAGATACAACAAACCTAAGAATGCTCTTATTTCTATTTCACTTGTAAAAATTGAGTAAGTAATTTTGGTCAAATCTGAAATTCTTTGGCGAAATTCTTCAATTTTTGCATTTGTAAATTTAGATATTTGTTTTATAATTGCGGCAGTAAAAAATAAGTTGAATATATCTATGCCACAATTTGGCTTCGGTTTAGCAGGGCCTTTCAGACCAGGTAAGTGTGTAATTATGTTATGAGAACGGGTTCTTCCAATTATTGCATGATTCTTGTTCCACTTATAGCCATATTTCCCAATGAAACAATTACTTGAAGACATTTGAACAGTGGTAAGAATTGAATCACATTCCTCATCTGTACTGACATCTGAAGATTCGTTCAATGAATAATTTTCAGTTTCAGAATCATCGTCAAAATTCTTATTCAAAATTTCGTCTTCCATTATAAATAGAATTTCAAAAATAAAAAGTCTTACCTTGATAAAAAAAATTAAGGAAGTTGTTTTTTTTTTAATCTAAAATAATAAATTCTACTTAGCCAAAGAAAGAAGTCTTATTTTATGAATGGAAGCTAAAAAATAGCGGAAGAAAGCGACTCGAGAATGAGCAATCAGCTATAACCCTAACATGAAAAATTCTCACGCTTCTGGACGGCATGGGCGGAATCCGCCCACACATGCAAATTTAACCGCCCTCCCAAAACTTATATTTTTAAACGATGAATGGAAATTGTTTGTATCACTGTAAAATTAGAATACACAAAAGCTGTTAGCTCTCAGTAAACGAAAAATATATTTTTTTCCTATATTAAGTTTATGCATGGGCGGAATCTACCCAACCCGTCCAGTTAAGGGTTAATATGGCTCTAGTGGCTAGACAGTGTGTAAGAGATGACAGTTATGTAGAGAGTTCAACGGCCGGTGATTAGCTGTGCCAACACTGTACCTTATCTCCATGTCTTGTTTATTGTAATAACTGATAAGTGAACTCAAGTAGGAATATCACTGCATTTGTAGCCATTCATCTAGGAGTTTCCTGAGAGATAGTGGAGTATTTTTTCCCTCTCTCTGCTTCTGATTGCCAACATTTACTGCAATAGAACCTCTCTCTAAAGGACAGACACCTTATTGCAGAGCCAAAGTGTCCTTCAGGCAGAATTTTCATCTTGCCAGAGAGTTGCTAATTAGTAAAAATGGCAATTTTGGTGATGAGAACTGTGAAGAGATGTTCTCTAGCTGAAGTGTCCTCTCATGGAGGTTGTTCTACTGTATTGAAAGATTCCAGGTGTTTATACTAGGGCCTCTTAGAATAGGACATCCCATGATATGGACTGCCTTGGTCTCTCCTGAGAGATTTAACCGGGCTAGACCAGCTGGTAATTTGTTTAGAGGTGTACCTCTCAATTTTAAAAGATTATGAAATAATAAGGTAATAAGACCAAATCCAAATAAAAAAATAGTGTGTGACTTTTCGGTAACATTGCTGTCATCATCAGACAAAAGTATTGAATGTTTTGTGGAATGGATTCAGTACTTATGTCTGATGATGGTAACAAAATTGTTACCGCAAGTCACACTATTTACTTATTTGGAAAAAGTCCAACCCCACCAGCGAGTGCAAGTAACCAAACGGGGCTCTGGCATTTGTAAGTGCAAAGTCGAACTGCTTTTCACATGTGTAGACATGTGGTGCGCTTACAGTAAAAAGCAGTCGCTAACTACCCACCATGATTATCATGGCCTGTACCACGTGTACTACAACAACAACAACAACAAAAAAGCCTTTATTTAGGGTCACTGACCCTATACAGGATTCACCAGAGGTATGCATAAGAACAAAGCAGTGAGACAACGGAAATAGCGATATATACAGAGTAAAAAGAGAAAGAAAAAAAAAAAAAAAAAACAAGAAAAGGAAAAAAAAAAAAATAATAATAAGAAAGAGGGAAGCAAGAAATCAACACAAAAAGAGTAGCAGTAAGAAAGTGAGGAGTGAGTATCACTTGGCCTTCTTCTGAGATATGGACTTGTGGAAACCATAAAACGCCGTAGCAATATACTTATTCTGGGTCATATTGTCAATTATTGATGGAAGTGAAGCACAGAGTTGCCCAGTTTTGAGCATAAGGGTTCTTCTTTCTTCTTTCAGAGCAGAGCAATCAAAAATATAGTGAGTGATTTCATTTTGTAGTTTTGAATTACAGAAGGTACAAGTCGGGTCCTCACCGCAGAGCATCTTGGTGTGGTTTTCTCTAAAAAAACTTGAAAGTATTCTAACTTGTGCGAGTAGTCTTACAACCGGGAAAGGAAAATCCCCTAAAAGGTATCCCTCCGTCATGAAAGATATGTGAATGTCTTTGTAGTGAGAGTATAGCTTAGATTTATCCATTCTTGTAAGGTCGTTTTGTATAGATTGGTCTGCCGCTGTTTTTAAGAGCCCTGTAATCGCGCTCCTCAGCGTTTCAGGGTCATCACAGGAAACAAGTGCAGGGGATCCATTATCGTTAAGCAGATTAGTGAGCTTTTTAATGAAACCGATGGGTGTGCCCGAAGCATTAGAGAGTTCCAGTGTTCTATTAAAACATATACTTGGCAATCTGTCACTGCTCATATTCAACACCCGCAGCCAATACTTCAGGGTTAATTTTAAGGCTGTTACACTCAATGAGATACGACCGGTTTCTAATCTGATTAGGTAACCTGGAGTGTATCTGGGCAGATTCAGGAACCTACGGATAAATATGTCTTGTATATTGTCCAGTAAGTCTTTATGCTCTGTTGCCCATAATGGAGCGGCATACATCAGGACAGCTCTCACTATTGTATCAAAGAGTTTGATTGATAAATTTATTGACTTTGCTTTTGATTTTATTAATATTGGGTGTGTGGCGTTAATTGCTGTAAGTGCTTTTCCTTTAAAGTAATTTGCCGGGTGAGTAGTTGTTATTGTTGGTGTCAGAGGGAATCCCAAGTATGTATATCTTGAAGTTATTGCTATGGGTTTATCATTCCAGAACCATCTATCCTTATTTGAGGGTTTACCTCCATTACGGAACACCATAATCTTTGACTTGGACTCATTTAGTGTCATTAAGTTCTCATCGAGATATTCTTTCAGTATTTTGATCTTCTTTTGGAGGTTTATCCTGGACTCACCTATAATTGCTATGTCGTCGGCGTACAGCAATAAATGGATATCTCCAAATTCCGGCAAATTTACACTCGGCAGGTCTGAGTTATTATAAATTTCGATTAAGTCCGTGATAAATAATATAAATAGCAGTGGGGAAAGTGGTTCTCCCTGGAGGACTCCCGAGTTTATCTTAATACTTTCCGTAAATGATCCCTTCCATCTGATAGCTATAGTTGCTTGTTCGTAGTAACTTTTGATCGTACTTATGAATTGGTAACTTATGCCTAGGTTGTAAAGTTTTTTCCAAAGTAGTGAGTGGGGTACAGTATCAAATGCCTTCCTTAGATCGACAAAAAAGACATATAGTTTTCCCCTCTTTTTTCTTAATGATAGTTGGATTAAAGTAGTTAGTGTAAATATGTGGTCAATACATGATCTTTCTTTTCTAAATCCCGCTTGGTTTTCGGGTATAACCCTTCTTCCTTCGACCCATTCCTCCAGTCGTGATCTTAGGATTGATGTGAAAAGCTTTGATACATTGCTAATCAGTGCAATACCTCGGTAGTTGGAGGGGCTGTTCTTATAACCGTTTTTAAAGATTGGGTGTATAGTGGAATTAGTCCAAATTGCTGGGTATTTTCCAGTCGTCATAACACTATTGTAGAGTTGTTTCAACAGCAGTATGTACGAATCAGGGAGTGTTTTTAATACTTCATTGGGGATGCCATCGGGCCCGCATGCCTTGTTACTCCTCAAACCAGCTATCTCCTTGTATATGTCTGCATTGGTTATCTCTGAGTCCAATATAGGATCGTTCTGAGAAATCACATTATGTAAATTACAAATTCTCAAATTTTTCTCTGTAGTCATTAGTTCGCGGTAAAAGTTCAGCCAGTCCTGTATAGATATTTCTCCTTGGATTATAGATGTGCTTTTGTAGAGCGCAATAGTTTTCCAGAAGGTCTTTGAGTCTTTAGCATTTCTGAGTATTTCCTGTTTTTCATTATCAAAGCCTTTCCTTTTTAGATCCAATAAAGCAAGATATTTCTTTCTGGAAGAAGCATAACATTCTCTGTCTTCCAATCTATTTGTTTTACGATATTTCTTCAGACTTTCTTTTGCCAGTTTTTTCATATCATAGCAGTCCTTATCGAACCACGGCTTAGATTTCCTGGGGCCGCCCTTAATTGAGTAGGTTATTTTTGCAGATGACATTGCTTCCAAAATTCGCTGATTGAAAGTGTATACAAGGTCATCGGAGGCTGGTATGTTTTTTTCCCGCAATTCTTCCAGTTTCATTTTAAACGTTGCGAGTCCATCGGCTGACCATCTATATCTCGTAATATTATAATCTTCCCGTTTGGTTTTTTTCTCATTGAAGTTTTGGCCTTTTATCGTTAAAACCAAAGGATGGTGGTCTGAGTACAGTTGGTCATCGACTTTGAAGTCCAGTAAAATTTGTAGTGAACCCTGTGAGAGTATGCAATAGTCAATAGTTGAAGAGCCTCTTTCGGATATGTATGTAAAATCTCCATCTTTATCACCTCTAGATCTTCCATTAACTATTGTCAAAGAATTATCTTCCAGGAAATCAAGAAGTTTATTAGACAGAGATGATATTATATGATCTTTAGCCCTTCTTTCCGATGTTAGGGGGAGCTGGAAATTAAGTGGATTGTGTAGTCCTCCCAACTTCCCAGTTCTGATGTTTAAATCTCCAAGTAAAATAATTTCTTTTCCATCTGCTATTTGCTTTTGAATGTATGTAAACAGCTTATCTAAGTTATGCAGCTGTATTTGGTTTGGAGGAAGGTATACAAATATTAAACAGATAACATGTTGGGGGGCTCTTGTGTTTGTTGATAAGAAAATAGATAACCAAGTGCCATCCTTTTCAGAACTCTCTACTCTATATTTCCCGCCTTCCCTAAAACCGACAATTATACCCCCTGACCCTCTTCCCCTTCCAGATTCTTTGGTGGCAGGTAATTCGATAATTTGATAATCTTTTAGTGTTATGTTAGTCCTGTTCAGGCACCATGTTTCAAGTAGAGCAAAAATTTCGTAGTTCTTTATGTGCTCGAGGAGTGGAAATATCGAAAGAATCCTATAGAAACCATTTATATTCCAACATATTATTTTTTCGGTGATGTCTCGCGAATTTTCAGAAAAATTTGCATTGTCATCGTCTTGAGAATCATATTTACATGTATTTATGTCGTAGTAACTTTCCGTTATTTGATTATGGGGCGGAGAATTAATTTGTGATTTTGATGTCGTATTTCTTCTATTTACACAATTGTTTCTACAAGGTTTTTGCTATATAGCAACTCCTGTGCTATCAACAACTTGGCCATTCATCACTTTACAGACTTTATCATTTACCAAAAGCTTGTTATCTCTCAACTTCGATTTTATTCCCCTTTCACCCAATTCTTTCCTTTTTGCAATTAGGATGCGCCGTTGCTCTCTAACATTTTTACTATAATCTTTACTTATCGAAATTTTAGTATCTCTGAGTTTGTAGGCATTTTTAAATATTTTTGCTCTATCAGCATAATCAGGCACCACAACAAGAACTGGTGCATTGGATCCGCGTGAAAGTCGGTGACATTTTGTTATTTTTAAATCATCTCCGATTTCCATTTTATCTCTAATTATGTTTTGAATCTTTAAGTTGCAATCTGCCTGATTTTCGTCACCCTCCCTCTCAATACCATAGAACACTAGATTGGGCTCACGCAGTCTCGTCTCAAAAAATTCGACTCTAGCCTCCAGTTCATTTACCTTTAACGAATTACATGAAGCCAGTTTTTCGGTAGCCTGTTGAGACTCTATACATTTGGTTAGCTTCTCCTCTATATTGCAGAATCGCTTATCCCAATCGTCCATTCGAGTCTCTATTTTGGTAAGTCTGATGTCAATTCTCTCTCCTAGACTCTTTATTTCCGTCGCCATGTTCAAAATTAGCATTTTTAGCTCGCCATCTATTGATTCTCTCTCTCCTGAGTGTACTGACGCAGTCAAAGTAGTTTGCTTTTTGGTTGGGGGGCCTGGGTTTTGTTCAATGCCTGAGATAAATAATAGAGCCAGAATGATACATAGCAGTCTTTTTTGGTTACCAGATATATTCCCAGATGGTAAGTTTATATTTAGGCCACATTGTCTATCATTATCCCTTCGTACTGAGTTTTTTGCATAGTGCGTTACCTTGAGTAAATTTGCATATTTATTGTTGCATAACACGAGTACTAAGAGTGACAGTATTATCCCTTTCATAGTATAAGGCAAATATACACTGAAATATTAGTAATATAAACTATATTTACCGGAGCGGTGCTGCACGTGTTGTTTATTGTCCGGCCACCTAGCGGCGAATCATCGGAAAATATTATCAAAAAATGGTTAAACAACTTTTTAAAGATATTAACCACAAAGAAAAAATAAGTTTTAAATATCTCAAATCAAACTTTTTTTTTTTCAAAGAAGTAAATGTGGCAGACGAAGGTTAGCAATACCACGTGTACTAGGGATAAGCAAAAAAAAAAAAAAAAAAACTTATTTGGATTTGGTCTTGTTACCTTGTGTTTCTAATCTATGATCCAAATTGTACCTATCATTTGAAAGATTATGAAATAATAAGAGATTCAGTCCTCCAGGTAGACCCATTATGCCTTAGACTATTGCCCTTGCTACAGGACAAGAATAATTAAAGTGAAATGGTGTCGATGTAATAAAATCTAATTACGCTCCAAAAATTTAACATTACTGTTTGAAAGTGTCTGTAAACCGACTCCCAGCCAACAGCTCTGTCATAGTGCAATGGCTTCCAGCTCACATTGGAATTCCTGGTAATGAGCAGGAAGCCATTGCACTGTGACAGAGCTGTTGGCTGGGAGTCTGTTTACAAATTTAGCGATACTCTTGAGAAGATGTTCTTGACTGGAGAAGCAGGCTTGATGGGTATAAATGGCTGCTCTTGAGTCAAAGTAGATTATTATTTTACTTGGCAAGTTGATGTTTTTTAGAGCCATATATATTGCAGAGGTGTCTGGGGTGGGAAAGGAAGATTTTTTTACAGGATCTTTGTAGATAGCAATTTCACTGCCACACAGTCCAGTTTCAAGTTGCCTACAGTCAGTGTAAATTGTAATGTCAAAGAGGGAGCTATTTTCCTCAATGATTTGGAGGCCAAGAGCTTAAACTAATTCTGGCTGAGCTTCATGTTTGTGGAGATTGGCTGGGGGATGAGGGATACAAGTGAGTTTGTCACGAGTTCTATGTGGAGGGTAGAAAGTTCTGTGTTTAGGATTAATTGGGATGTCTAAAAGGTGAGTTGTTTGAGCCATGTAATAAGTCCAAATAAATAAACTGTGTAGTGTTATTACCTTGTCCCCCAAGTTAACTAAGTCTAGGTATATTCTAGCAAACACCAACAGTAACTAACTATTGCAGCTATCGGGCATCGCCATCCTCTTCATGAGCCTGTACTTCTATTTCGTGGTGGTCTCCCAGCACCTCACTGAGACGGCAGACAAGGACAAATTCATCGTGCCCCTGTACATCTTCATCGCAGCTGGGGCCATCAAGACATTCCTTGGCTTCTTTGGCTGCTGCGGGGCTCTCTGCGAGAGTCAGACTTTACTTGGGATGGTGAGTTGTGCCTGGTGTTGATCAATTATATAAACACAAGGTAAAATAAGACTACAAATCTAAATAAATAGTGTGTGACGTTTCGGTAACAGGGTGTTGTTACCATCTTCAGACAAAAGTATGCGTAAAGTATGAAAAGTAGTAAAAGTATGAAACATCACACACTATTTATTTATTTGGTCTTATTACCTTGTGTTTATAATCTATAGTCCGAATTGTGCCTTATCATTAATTTTATTAAATAAGGCAACAGGTTTCTGGAGACGATCTCATTACAATCTCAAGCTTTCAGGTATTATCCCCCTTTTACAGGAGTACAATGATGACAATGATGAAACGCCAATAGATATTAACTCTTATTTCATCATTGTACTCCTGTAGAAGGGTGGTGATACCTGAAAGCTTGAGATTGTAATGAGAAGTAACTCATCTCCAGACCCCTGTTGTCTTATTTAATCCATATATTCACATCTATTGCATTAGTTATATATGTTGTATTAGTTATATATAGTTATTGTTGGATCCTATAGTTAATAATTTCCTTAAATTCAATTTTATATATGAAAATTAAGCCAAAATATTCTAAATTCAATTGTACAATATAAATCTTTAATATGTAAATTTTAAAGCAATCAACATGTATGTAAATTTCCAGTTTGGTTAATTAATAGCTTTTTTGTTTTCTCTCTCTCTCTACCACTAGTATCAAATTCTAAGTCAATTTCATGTATTCTAAATTCATGTGGTAGCTACTCATAACTCTAAAACCCAAAGATAATAAAACTAATTCAAGACAAGTGGCAAAGTGCTTCTTAGTATCTTTTACTGAACATTCATGCCACGAACATTATGGTCCCTCATCGAGTCGGATACTTTAAAAAATTAAGGTAAGCCATTTGAAAACTTAAAATTCTTAAAATAAAGTCATGCCTAAATCAGAAGTTAAAATTCGGCACAAATTCAACTTTATTATTCAGGAAATAAAGGATCTGGAATCAGAGAATGAAGCTATTGTAGAATCCAAAAACATACATAGATTAAAGCTATTCCAACAAGAAGTTAATGAAAGGAAAATTAGCCTAAATCAAGTTATCAACACATTATTAGAATCAGAGTTAGATGAGACACAATATGAGGATTATTCAAAGGCCAAAGGGGATATTTTTAATATGTTGGTGTCTATTGAAGAAGCTTTATCTTTGATTGAAACCAAAGAAAATACTCATAGTGATAAACAACTGCCCGAATCCAATGTCAATTTACCTAAGATAAATTTACCCATTTTCAATGGTGATTCAGCCAATTGGCTTAGTTTTAGAGAAATATTTAACTCCACCATTAATTCAAATCAAACACTAACGGAAATACAAAAATTTCAATATCTAAATGCATCTGTTAAGGGTCCTGCGGAAAAGTTGATTCGGGGTTTTCCCATTTCTGACAAAAACTACCAGCAAGCATGGGATACCTTATGCAATAGATTTAATAACAGAAGAGAATTGGCTTTTTCACAAATCAACAAAATATTCTCCATAAGGCCATTAAAATCTATTTCGGCTGGTTCTCTCTATGAAATCCTTGATGTTTGCAATGAAGGCATTAGAAATCTCTCAGTGCTAGGACTTGAGAAAAACACATTAACAGATCTAATCCTGATCAATTTTTTTGAAAAAAGAATTGGTGAAGCCCTCAGGAAAGAATGGGAATTAACCCTTCAAAATGAAGAATATCCAACATTTGAAAACTTTGTGAATTTTTTAGAAAAACATGCTAGAAGCCTGCAAGGTATGAGAATTCCTTTGTTCCAGGAACAAAAAACCTCTAGCAAAAATATGATGGCTCATGGCCTTTATGTCAACAAAGGTCAAAATTGTATTTTATGTCATCAAATTCATAAACTAAATGACTGCCAGAGATTCATAAATCTTCCCTTGCCTAAAAAATGGGAATTAGTTAAAAAACATAAACTTTGTCAAAATTGCCTTAGAGCAAATCATGAGATATCCAAATGTCTCATCACATCAAGATGCAAAAATTGCAAGCAGAACCATCATACTCTTCTGCATCAATACAACTCTGAATCATCCATTCCACAACCAACAACCTCTCAAGAGATGTTGATTTCAACAAATACCATCTGTAATGTGATGCCTTTGGAAACGGAAACAAATATTCTACTGTCAACAGCCCTTATTAAAGTCAAGGCGAAGGATGGCTCATTTGTGCTATGTAGAGCATTAGTGGACAATGGGTCCCAAATGAGCCTAATTTCAGAACAATGTTGCCACAAGTTGGGACTTGAAAAAAGGAAAAATTCTTATACACTAAAAGGTGTAGGTGACATTGTTGTCAACAGGACAACATCGCAGGTTGAAATAGAGTTCACCCCACATCATAATGATCAATTATTTTCTGCCAGAGCATTTGTGGTTGGGAGGGTAACTGCAGACCTTCCAAACTTCCAAATTCAGTCAGCAGACTTTCCTCATTTAGAAAATTTGCTCTTGGCAGACCCAGAATTCTATGTCACCAAGCCCATAGACCTAATTTTGGGTGCAGATACCTTTGTAGAAATAATTCTAGGTCATAAAACAGATTTAAAGCACCATCCTATAGCACTTAATACCAAGTTAGGTTGGCTTGTTTCTGGGAGAATCCATTCAACTATTAAGTCGAATACTTCGGTAATCAATCACTGTACCACTGAACTTGATTCCAGCATAAGAAAATTCTGGGAACTTGAAGATGTCCCAATTTCTAAGGCCCAGTTGGGTACAAAGAATGCCTGTGAGATATTATTCAAGTCAAACCTCAAAAGAGACATTGAGGGCAGATATTCAGTCAATCTCCCTTTTAAATCAACCCCTAATTTAGGTGATTCAAGATCTCAAGTATTGGAAAAAGGGCTACAGGAAAATCCAAGTAAATCTGAAGATAATTCGAGTAAATCTGAAGAAAATCTAAGTAGATCCGAAGATAATCCAAGTAAATCTGAAGAAATTCCAAGTAAATCTAAAAAGTCACGTATCTCTAAGTTAACTCCACAAATTACTTCTAAACAAAACCAATTACTTCCTTCTGAATCAAGTCAACCATCCACTCCAGAACAACCTCTCGCTTCTCAGTCAAGTGAACCACTCTCATCTAAGAAAGAAACTTCGATTATTCCTAAGATAAAGCCACCACCCTATTATAGGCGAAAACGTCAACTTCCTACTGAGAAAACTTCATGGGATGAACCAATTGAATCAGATATAAAGTCAAATTGGAATAAATTCCAAACTCAACTATCGTGCCTAAAGGAAATCAAAATACCAAGATACCTGAACAGTTCACCTTCTGAAATAGAAGAATTACAACTACATGGATTTTGTGATGCATCCCTTAATGCTTATTCAGCAGTTTTTTACTTGAAAACTAGATTCAAAATTCAAAAGATCAAAATCAATCTGATAACCTCAAAAACTAAGGTTGCACCATTAAAGACCATTACAATTCCAAGACTTGAACTAAGTGCAGCATTGCTTTTGGCTCAACTGAATCAAGTCATTCTTGAATCATTTCCTTTTCAACCTGACAAAACCTTTTTGTGGACTGATTCACAAATCTGCATAGATTGGATAAGATCAGATGCCAGCAGATGGAAAGCCTTTGTTTCGAACAGAGTGTCGTCAATTCAAAATTTGACTCAAATCACTGATTGGTTCCATGTATCCAGTCAAGATAATCCAGCTGATTGCGCATCAAGAGGAATCATGCCTCAAGACTTGGTCAATCATAGAATTTGGTGGCGGGGTCCTATTTGGCTTCAAGAAAATAATGTTCGATATATTCCTTCTTCACCAACCCAAGTAAATCTCAATATCATTCAAGAAGAACTCGGTGAGGGTCAAGTGTTGGATCAAACAACCTTAATTCAAAATTCAGAAACTATGTTAAATCTAGAATTCATTGTAAGGTATTCCACAATGACCAAATTGATCCGAATCACAGCTTGGTGTTGGAGATTCTACTACAATTGCCTCCTCTTTGATTCAATTCGTCAGAAAGGACCTTTGACAACAAGAGAATTAACAAAGGCAATTCAAGTCTTAGTCAAATCAATCCAGCAAGTTGAATTCTGCACGGAAATAAAATTACTGAAGTCAAACAAACAACTACCTCTGTCCAACAAGCTAACTTCTCTAAATCCCTTTTTAGACACTCAAGGACTTCTAAGAGTTGGAGGTAGACTCAAGTATTCCTATTTAAACGAAAATCAAAACTTCCCTCTCTTACAACCGAAACCCCCACGCCAGGAATCACTTATCAAAATTCTCTTAACTGAGAATGCCGACATTCCTGAGGCTATTGATGAGAATCAAGAAGATTCTTCAATTTTAGAAACCACTTTTGTCATTGAAGACGAAGAGTCTAACAAAGATATCGGGACTCCAAAGATTGAAATCTCCGAAGTTTCGGTTATTGATAAATCGGAAGGCAAATATTCGAAAGAACCAGTGGTCAGTGTAGAAGCACTGGATAAGAAAGAACTGTGCCATGATGACTCAGCTCACCTCAATGTAGTTGAAGCTGATCTTAATCGACCTAAAGAGGCTACCAGTGGCATAATCAATGTTTATACAGAAGCTAATGAATCGTCAAGCAAAGAGAAAGTTGTACCTGTTGAAATTGTAGATACATCAACAAAGGATTATCTACAGAGCGGTGAAAAGGCTAAATTATCCCGCTGGAAACCCATCGATTCTCTATGCTTAGAAGACGTCAAGGAATCTGAAGACGACGATGAAAATTACAGTTCATCGGCATATATAGAATGGCCAGAAATCTTGAAGAAAGAAGTCTTAAGACCCGAAGCTTTAGAAAAGGCAGTCAATCTGGAAGATTTTGAGAAGGCGGCAGAAAGTCGACAACTCTCCAAAGAACATTTAGAGGAATCGACCGAACAAGGCTCATGCATAAAGGCTGAATCAAAACCTTGGGAAGATCCTATTGAATCCGACTTAGCAGCCGCAGAGTCTGATAATCCAGCAGTTCCCGAAAGAGAACTGGCCAACGAATCTGAAAATCTCATCCAAGATTCACCTCAATCGGATACTCAAAGATGGAAGCTGATTCCATTACCTTTCAAACAATGAGAATTGTAATCTTAGCTACATAGTCGGAATCAATTAGTCCAGCATCTATACTATTGGAACTCTTTTTTATTTTTATTTATTTTTTTTATTTTTTATTTTCTGGTCATCTCTTCCCAGCCGGGGGAGTATGTTGGATCCTATAGTTAATAATTTCCTTAAATTCAATTTTATATATGAAAATTAAGCCAAAATATTCTAAATTCAATTGTACAATATAAATCTTTAATATGTAAATTTTAAAGCAATCAACATGTATGTAAATTTCCAGTTTGGTTAATTAATAGCTTTTTTGTTTTCTCTCTCTCTCTACCACTAGTATCAAAATCTAAGTCAATTTCATGTATTCTAAATTCATGTGGTAGCTACTCATAACTCTAAAACCCAAAGATAATAAAACTAATTCAAGACAAGTGGCAAAGTGCTTCTTAGTATCTTTTACTGAACATTCATGCCACGAACAGTTATATAACACCTGTCAATGGGCGGTTATGCCCGAAAGCTTGTGATTTGATTATATTAAAGATACTCTTCCCTCATCAAGTTGTTCTTTTAGTATATTGGAAACTATTATAGACGCGCGTGTATGATTCTTTTGAAAATTAATCAATTTCTCCTGTCCTTACTGCAATGGAAAAATTAGTTAAATATTGCTATTTGTGAAGAATATTATCAATGCCAGTGCTAAGTATTTTGGTCTCTTCAGATAGCATTTATCTATTATTGTAAAGCTAGAGGCTGCCTGGCCGGCATTCATAGTTCTTCAAATACTTCGGCCAGTAAATCTTTTTATTGTCTCGATGTTTCGACAAAAATATTTTGTCCTCATCAGGAGCGAACAAAAATTAAAACATTTGACAAAGCGTTAAAAATTATTCTAAGGCTGCAAGGGCGTTCTCACGCGATATTTCTAATTTTGTACAACATCTAAAGAACGAGTCAAAAAACAAATATTTAACTCACAAAAGACTATGATCTTTTAGATAAATTATATAATTTCTCATTATATATATTTATATAATTTATCTAAAAGATCATAGTTTTTTGTGAGTTAAATATTTGTTTTTAGACTCGTTCTTTAGATGTTGTACAAAATTTGAAATATCGCGTGAGAACGCCCTTGCAGCCTTAGAATAATTTTTAACGCTTTGCCAAATGTTTTAATTTTTGTTCACTCCTAATGAGGACAAAAGATTTTTGTCGAGACAATAAAAATATTTACTGGCCGAAGTATTTGAAGATCTATCTATTTATTCAACCATCTATTTGGTTATCAAAAGTTTGATTTTCTCCACATTTTCTGAAATAATGCCGGTCATCCTGGTCGAGAGGCATTTTCTGACATCTCTCTTTAAATTTGAATACCATTTATAAACATAAAATCATTTTGTAGTGAATTCTCCTTTAAAAATATATATACAGTAAAACCCCGCTAATACGAACCCTGGATATAACGAACCTTCCCTTATAACGAACCCACGGTGATTCCCAATTCCATTCCATTGAAAATACCATCGTTATAACAAACTTTGCGATTTTTTAAATAACGAACTACCCCTATAACGAACCTATTTTTGGTCCCAAAATGATAAAATCTATTAAAAATACTATGCTTATAACGAACTTAAAATTGTGATTAAAAAAAAAAATTAAACAACAAAATTTTGAGCATGTTTCAGCTCACGGATCGCGATTTCAAAGCAAAAAATTAGCTGCATTGTTTGTTTTCATTTCCATTCTATTTTTGCTGTATCTTGTATAAATTTTTACACATTATGCTTTTATTTAATAGAATATCTTTGCATTCGACAATTTTGAGATAGAAGAAAAATACAAATGGCTTCCAAAATAAAGAAAAGAAAGAGTGGCGTTCTAAAAAAAAAAAACAGTGAAGCATGCCCTTTAAGAAGCGTACTATATCAAGTTTAACCTAGGCTAAAACATAATTGCAAATAATTTTAAAGCCAGAAATGGTTTGAATAGCAGGTTAAAAACAAATTTTAATATACACTAAAGAAAATTATGTGGAAACTGGAATTGGAAAAAGAAGAAGAAAAAAAAAAAACAGTTCCCCCAAGTTCCCCGTGTCTCATGAGCCACAAACAAATCAACTTATAAATTCTCAAAAACTACCAATGCAGTTCTATTTTTAGAATGGAATTCTTGTTAGGTATATGACTCATTCAGGGTTCGCGGATATTCCCCCTGGCCGGCCGTTTTACCACCGATTTTGTTTACAAATTGGCGTTTTTTATTCGCAATTTTACCAATCGCGCTATCGAATCAACATGTTTCGAGTCCGATTTTTCTGAATTGGATACTTTTGATTCATCCTCAATTGATTCAGAATACACGGAGCTTTATTCCTTTGATAGAAATAACGATATTTTAAGACAATTCTTATTTTCAAATTTCACTTTTCACTTTCAAACAACAAGGTATTAGAGGAATTTTTTCAAATAAATATAGTATTATATTATTTGAGAAACATGTTCTAAAATACTCTTATACCTTTCAAATATATAATTAATAATTTTTTTCCCTGGGGGATTTGGCATAATTTTTAAATAATACCTAGGTTTATATATAAACATGTATGATAATGATAAGAAAAACCTATTATCAAATGACTTCTTTTGATATTCAGCATTACTGTAAAGAAATAGGTCAATTTAGGGATTTAAAACAAAGTGACCATTATTAAGTGGCTGCCTTTTCCTGTTTGTATGGTTGTTTTTTAATTATACGGTCTAAAAATTTAGAAAAGTTGAAAAAAATAGCCAAACCGTGGCTATAGTGAACCAAAAGCTCTGTCCCATTGGGGTTCACTATAGAGGGGTTTTACTGTAATAAAATATAATGATGATAAAGTACAATTTGGATTATAGATTATTATAAACACAAGGTAATAAGACCAAAACCAAATAAATAAATAGTGTGTGACATTTTGGTGTAACAGGGTTGTTAGTCAAACGTTACACGCTATTTATTTATTTGGATTTGTTCTTATTACCTTGTGTTTATAATATAATGATAATTAAAAAAATATACAAAATAAAACCCTGCTAAAACTAACCTGGGATATAGCGAACCTTCCCTTATAACAAACTTAAAATAATCTTAATTTTTATTTTATAATCCAGTGAACTATGGCTATAACAAACCATGGATATAGTGAACCAATGGTTCAGTCCCATTGGGGTTTGCTGTAGAGGTATTTTACTGATATTCACCCACACAAGCCTTTATTAAGACATTCCGTCTTATACAGACAATTCTCCTGTTAGAAATGAATCTAAAACGAAATGAGAAGCAGGAGAAGAAATTAGATCCTCGCTTTAAAAAGAGAAAAAGAAGAAAAGCAAAGAATATCTATGTACAAAAGTTGAGACTATATACATCATTTTCATGCATAGAACACAGTGAAGAAGTAGACTATTGAGTAAATGGTTGCATCTTGTGAATAAAACAATATTTAACAAAGTTCGATTTTACAGTATATATCACATGCTAAAAGTTACAACTTCCTTAATTTTGACCACGAGTGTATTTATCTTATTATATTTCCCACTTTCATAGGTTTCTCCGTCTTGTAACCCCAAGGAGAATCCTCTGTAAGACCTGTGTGTCTTTATAAAGGCTTTTGTGTGTGTGTGTGTGTGTATTTATCTTATTACTTTGTGGTTCTAATCTATAAAATAGTTTTTTTTGGGCTCATGTTAATACTGAATTGTATATATTACGTGATTTATGTTCAATTAAAACTATTGCTTTACTGGGAGAATCCTGTATGGGGCTTGATCCCTAATAAAGGTTTTTGTGTGTGGTTCTAATCTATAATTCAAGTTGTACCTATCAGATCTCCTATTATGATAAGGTACTATTTGGATTGTAAATTAGAAACATAAGATAGAGCCAAATCCTAATTAATAAATTTTATGTGACGTTTTGGCAACAGCCTTGTTACCATCATCAGACAAATTATCAGCATTGCTACTATTGCGATTTCACCGCCACTCTGTGTTGTGACGACGATCTAAATTCTATAGAGGTAGTCACTCACCTCTATTCTTGGTCGGCGGGGTTGAAGGTTCAAAGTTAAGGCGTCGTTGTTTATAACACTTTTAAAATATACGACGAAAACAGGAGGGAAAATTATATTTATTACAATTTAAGAAAATAAGTAAAGTATTATTTAAACATTTACACTAAAAGAATCGGAGATCAGGGCAAATTCTAGCGTTCGAAAAAGTTGTTTACAAGTTCTTCCTGTATTGTTTCCTCATTTTTGCCGCTGCATCCCCGTAGCTGCCTCCGCCGGCCTCCCATTGGCTGCTTCGGACGTCTTCTTTTCCAACAGCTACAAACTTCTATTCCTTTTTTATTGTTTTCTCTTGTTTGGCTGTCTTAAAATCTCTCAAATGTGCTTAAAAAAAAGGTAACAAGATTATATACTGTTATGTATGATATTAATATTCATTGAGATTTATTTATCATCATCATTTATTGTATAAATACTTTGTTTTTAATTAAAAGATGAGTATGTAAAAATAACTAGTGTTGCGTGATAAATCTTAAACTAGATACATAATAATTGGCGACGAGAAAAAAGAATTTTTTCAAGGTAAAGTAATCTTGAGCTAATTTTTAAACTAATTTTAAACTAAACTTTAATTTTTTAAAGATGGCTAGTTTCGGAAATATTGAGAATTTTGATCCTTCTAAGCCAGAGAAGTGGACAACGTACGTGGAGAGAATGATCTTCTTTTTCCTTGCAAATGGAATTGAAAAGATCACGCAGAAAAAGCTATTTTTCTCACTTTAATAGGCCCTGCAACTTATGCATTGGCAAGGTCATTGGCCGCGCCAAAAGATTTAGCTCATGTAAATTATGAAGAGATACTTAATATCCTGACTGGACATTTTTGCCCTAAGCCCAATGTGATAGTCCAGCGATACCATTTTAACAAACATAATCAAGGTAATGAACCGATTGCTACCTATATAGCAGAATTAAGAAGATTAAGTGAGAACTGTGAGTTTGTTGATCTGGATGATCGTTTAAGAGACAGATTAGTGTGTGGCTTAAGAAAAGAGTCACTTGTGAAGAGATTATTGTCTGAGGCAGCTTTGACTTTTGAAAAAGCCATGGATATAGCACTATGTGATGAGTCGGCAAGTGCAAACGCTAGTGTTTTGATGGAGACGACTCCTGATGTAAATATATTAAAGAAAGTTAATAAGAGTGAACCATTTAATTTCAAATCGAAGCAACCTGAATTCAATAGAATTGCGAAAGGATTAAATAAGAAAATTATTTGTATACGATGCAAAGGAAATCATTTGCCTCATGTATGCAAATTCAGAAATTCAAAATGCTTCAAGTGTGGAAAAATTGGTCATCTGCAGAAGGCATGCCTGAATAGAGTAAAGAAATTTGGATACTTGAATAGAAGTAATAGTGATACATACCTACACTGTCTTGGAACTGAAAGTTTAAGTAATCCTTTTTACATAATGGTAAAATTAGATAATCATGACGTAGCAATGCTTATAGATTCAGGAAGTGCATACTCATTACTAAATAAAGAAACATTTTTAAAGTATTGGAGAGTAACCCAACTTGAGAAATCTGAAGTGCTATTGAAGACATGGTCGTCAAGTCACGTCAAGATTTTGGGAAAGCTTTTTGTTGAAGCAAAAGTAACAAATGGTTTTAAAAAATTATCAATCTTAGTGGCTGATGGTCTGGGTCCTAACATTCTGGGAAGGCAGTGGTTTGAAGCGTTTTGCCTGAAGATAAATATTTTGAATCATATCGAAACAAATCCTTTTTCTTCTGAATTTGAAGAAGTATTTAAACAGGAAATTGATGCCTATAATGGACCTTTGATCCATATTGACATTCCTGAGAATGCAGAACCCAAATTTGTAAAGGCCAAAACCATGCCATTTGCTCTGAGAGAACTAGTAGATAAAAAATTAAAATCACTGGAAGAGCAAGGGGTTATTGAACCGGTTAAATTTACCAAATGGGCATCACCAATTGTGACGGTCCTAAAGAATGACGGCACTATAAGAATATGCCACGATTATAAAATTACAGTAAATTTGTATAGTAATCCTGATAAATACCCACTGCCCACAATTCCGCAACTTTTGGATAGATTGAGAGGTGGCAGAGTGTTTACTAAGTTGGACATGGCTCAAGCATATCAGCAGTTGAAAGTGGATGAAACATCTGCAGAGATTCTCGCTATTAATACACCTAGAGGATTATATAAGGTGAAGCGTCTTCCTTTTGGCTTAAATTCAGCCGTGGGAACATTCCAGAGATTCATGGATACTCTTCTGAGTGGAATTGATGGAGTTGCAGTGTATTTAGATGATGTCCTAATTTCAGGAAGAGATTGTGATGATCTTAAAAGAAAAACTGAAAAGGTACTGCTACGCTTCAGAGAATCTGGACTTCGTCTTAAAAAAGAAAAATGCCATTTTTTTGTTCCAGAAATTGAATTTCTAGGAATGATTATTGATCATAAAGGAATTCATCCATCCGAAGAAAAGTTGAGAGCAATTAAAGATGCCAGACCACCATCTAATAAAAAGGAATTGATGTCTTTTCTTGGACTTCTTAATTATTATGAGAGGTTTTTGAATAATAAAGCCACAGTAGCTGAACCTCTCCATAGACTGTTGGACAGTAATAGTCCATGGAAATGGAATAAAGAACATCAAAGATCTTTTGCAGAGGTTAAAAACTTGTTTAGCTCTAGGTCTGTTTTAGCACATTTTAATGAAGTTCTGCCTATCTTGGTCAACTGTGATGCGTCAGAGTATGGTGTTGGAGCCATTTTGTCGCAAATAGACCATGGTGTTGAAAGACCAGTTGTGTTTGCCTCCCGAACTTTAAATAAAACTGAGAGAAGATATGCAGTAATTGATAAAGAGGCATTAGCAGTCATTTTTGGTGTATCAAAATTTTCGCAGTATCTTCTAGAGAGAAAATTTAAAATTTTGACTGATCATAGGCCCCTAGTTGGAATATTCAACCCCAAAAAAGCCGATACCTCAAGTGCAATCGCCGCGCATGTTGAGATGGTGTTTGACTCTGGCTGCGTATACTTATACTATAGAGTATAAACCGGGAAAAGTGAATTGTAATGCCGATGCATTAAGTAGACTGCCTTTAAATTAATGTCCAAGTGTAGTTCCGAACCCTTCAGAGGTGTTTTTTATAGAATCGGAACATGCTGCAATTAATTCTTCGGAAGTGGTAAAACTAACTAGTAAAGATCCAATTCTTTCTAAGGTTAAATTCTGGGCAATGAATGGGTGGCCTGAAAGGAAAGTTGATGATAAATTTAAAGATTTTGTCTCCAAATCTAGTGAAATATCAGTTCATAAGGACTGTTTATTGTGGGGGAGCAGGGTGATTATACCTGAAAGATTAAGAAAAGATATTTTAAATCTTTTACATGATACTCACATTGGCATAGTGGGGACAAAAGCGCTAGCTCGAGGGTTGTGCTGGTGGCCCAAGATGGATGGAGATATTGAACGGATGATATCCAGTTGTGCGGTTTGTTTGTCGTGTAGTCACGATCCGCCAAAAACTGACGTATATCCTTGGATTTGGCCATCAAGACCTTGGTCGAAACTACATATTGATCATGCGGGTCCTTTTCAAGGAAAACTTTTTCTGGTTGTAATAGATGCCTATTCTAAGTGGATTGAGGCTAAAATCGTATCTACATCTACTGAAACTACCATCAATTGCCTAAAGGAAATATTCGCGACCCACGGGTTGCCGGATGTGATAGTTTCAGATAATGGTATGTCCTTCACATCGGAACTTTTCAGGACTTTCTTAAAAAGAAATGGCATGAGGCACATCTTGTGTGCGCCTTATCATGCAGCGTCAAATGGGCAGGTAGAGAGAGCTATTCAGACGCTTAAAAATCTGCTAAGAAAGAACAGCTCGGGAAATTGGACGACTAGGTTATCTAGATCGTTGTTATCCATGAGAATAGCTATAAACAGCACGACGCAGAAATCCCCAGCACAGTTGTTGATGAACAGAAACCTGAAGAGTCTCATAAATAAATTTCATCCTGAAGGTGTGTCGGAGGGAAGGATGCGACAGGAGGACAGGTTCATAAGAAATTGGAAACCCCATAGAGTGGTAAATGAAGGACAGGCAGTTATGGCACGAAGGTACCATGGCCCCAGATGGCTACCAGGTGTAGTGCGGGAAAAAACTGGTCCTGTTTCTATTAAGGTAGAGACAGATGACGGAGAAATTGTAAACCCGGCATTTAGATCAAGTCAGGAGTTGTGGGGAAAGTGAAGCCTTACCATCTACATCATCGACCCCTCAAGTGACACCTGATTTTGAAAGACCTTCGGCTGTTCAAGAAACTGATTCTTCAGAAGGAACTCCAAAGCCTGTGTTGAGGAGATCCTTAAGAATAAGGAAACCTCCATCGTTTTTTGAAAATTAAGTTATCTTTGGCTAATGGGGAGGAGTTGTTATGTATGATATTAATATTCATTGAGATTTATTTATCATCATCATTTATTGTATAAATACTTTGTTTTTAATTAAAAGATGAGTATGTAAAAATAACTAGCGTTGCGTGATAAATCTTAAACTAGATACATAATATATCCAATTGAATATATTATGTGTGACGTTTTGGCAACAGCCTTGTTACCATCATCAGACAAATTATCAGCATTGCTACAAACTTCTATTCCTTTTTTATTGTTTTCTCTTGTTTGGCTGTCTTAAAATCTCTCAAATGTGCTTAAAAAAAAGGTAACAAGATTATATCCATTTGAATATATTATGTGTGATGTTAGGGGGGTCGGTGGAAGGCTGGTTAAACCGTTTGGTTTACGACCACTACGACCCGGGTTCGATCCCCGCATTGGACACTTTTTTCTGTTTAAAAAAAAAAAAATGCGCCAATGGCCCCCCGATTCTTGCAAAAGTCCAACCCCACCAGCGAGTGCAAGTAACCAAACGGGGCTCTGGCACATTTGTAAGTGCAAAGTCGAACTGCTTTCACATGTGTAGACATGTGGTGCGCTTACAGTAAAAAGAAGTCGCTAACTACCCACCATGATTATCATGGCCTGTACCACGTGTACTAGGGATAAGCAAAAAAAAAAAAAAAGTGTGATGTTTTGGTAACAGCATTGTTACCATATTCAAATAAAAGATGGTAACAATGCTGTTACCAAAACATCACACATAATATATTCATTTGGATATAATCTTGTTACCTTATTTGTCTAATCTATAATCCAAATTGTACCATATTATCCTTATTATGGAATCTCCCTGAGGATAGTGACAGCCAGTCACTGAAACATTGAGAATTAAACAAGTTATTGGTTGATGTAGTTACAGTAAAACCCCTCTATAGTGAACCCCATTGGGACGGGACTTTTGGTTCACTATAGCCACGGTTCACTATAGCCACGGTTTGGGTATTTTAATTTTTTTTGAGGATATAATTAAAGGGCATGCGCAAAAAAAAAAAAAAAAAAAAGGCTACCTCTTAATATTGGCTGCTTTTTTCCCCCTAAATTAACCTATTTCTATATATTAAAGCTGTATATTAAAATAAAAAAAAATCATGTGAAAATATTGCCTTTTTGATCAGTTCCTCTGATAATTTAATTAGTATAAATGCAACCTGCCCCCCATATGTCAAAAAAATCCAAGAAAAGTATACCTTATATATAAAAATTAAATAAAAACTTTATTAATAATATTTTAAAAGGTATAACAATATATTTTATATAAATAAATATTATATTACAATATAGGATACAAAGGCTTACTTGAAGAAGTCTGTTATTTTTTTTTCTGCTTTAACATATTCCTCAAAAATTTGGTTTCATATCTAGCAAAGAAATCTTCATTTTTTTAAATGAAGCCTAGCTTGTACTAACCACGTATACAAGGCTTCTAAAGTGGATAATGACACTGACGATAGCGGCAATAGTTGGGATTGATTCCTCTTTGTAGCATTTTTTTTAATAGTCTTCTTTTTTGCCCCATATCGTAGAAATGCTACTTTTGCTCATTTTCATTTTCTTCCGAAGTTCCGCTTGCGATGTACCACTCTCAATAGCTTTTATGATGGTTAATTTCTTTTCAAGTGATATCTTGGTACGAGCGACTTTTTCTTTGGCACTTCCATTATCTTTTAAAACTGGTTTTAATTATTTAAATCATGTTTTAAGGAATTTTCCTAATGTAGAGTTAAGAAATTTAGTTTTCAATAAGGCATGAAAAATTTATAAAAACACGCAGTATAAAAATAGAACGTAAATAAAAACACCCAATGTCGCTAAATTCTTTATTTTGAATTGCGATCTGTGAGCTAGAGCTCACACAAAATTTTAATTAGTTTTGAAAATTATAATTTTGGAATTTTAGAATTAAAATTAGAAGTTCTTTATAAGCATGGTATTTTTGATAGAATTTAATATTTTGGGACCAAAATTGGGTTCGTTATAGCGATAGTACGCTAGTTTGAAAAGTGAAAAGTTCGTTATAACGATGGTAATTTTAATGGAATGGAATTGGGATTTTCGATGGGTTCGTTATAAGGGAAGGTTCGTTATATCCATGGTTCGTCTTAGCGGGGTTTTACTGTATATATTTTCCAAACCAACTTTCAACCAACAAATGATCTTCAAAACTATTATGAATGTGAAAAAACAGTACAATATGTGATATTGTACTGGGATAAGGTGCATTAATTATAAAAATAAAAAGGCATCTACTCATTGTGCAACTGAAAGTTGCTGATGGCTTGCACCATCTATCGGAATAAATATCAATTATTCTCGTTGATTTTTAAGAAAAGCTTTATTAAATCAAGAATGGGTATTTGGCCAATTCTGGAATAATTAAAAATCAACGAGAATAGTTGATATTTATTCCGATAGATGGCGCAAGCCATCAGCAACTTTCAGTTGCACGATAAGTAGATGCCCTTTTTTAATATATTATGAGTGTAAATGTATGATATTTGCCAGTCCAGTGTGTATAACTAATGTTGTGTGTGGGCAGTTCATTGTGGTGTTGGTACTGGGACTGTCCACAGAGCTGGTGGGGGGAGGTTACTTCTGGCACCATAAATACCAGGTGGGTGGCCATCTCTCCATGTCCTACAACGTTATTGTCCCTAGTGCATCTGGTACAGGTCATTTTGTTGTTTCTTATCCCCTTGATGTGTATGCTCCTCAAGCTGTTTTGTGATAAGCAGCAATCTCTCCCAAAGGTCCTGTTTAGTGCATAAAGGTCATAATAATCATGGTGGGTATTAGTTGGTGACTGATTTTTACTGTATAAGTGCACCACTTGTCTAAAAACACATGGAAAACAGTTCGACTTTTGCACTTGCCAGAGATGCATTTGGTTACTACTTTGTACTAATTTGTTACAACTCACTAGTGGGGTTGGTCTTTTGAAAGAATTGGGGACCCCTAGAACAATTAAAAAAAAAAGTGCCCAATTATTTGCAAAATTACTATTTTTACAATTTAGCAACTCTCTGGTAAGAGGACACCTCTCCCTAAAATACACTTTGGCTCTACAAATAAGTGTCCTTTACAGGGAGGTTCTACTGTGTAAGAAATATAAACTATTTTTGATGCGTCCGATTCTTTACAATGTGTAATTTGCATGTTGTGTCTTTTGGCAATCTTTTTAGAATATTAATCATGTAAAATGAAAGGATTTAAAAGCACGAATGTTTCTTTTAACCATAATACAAACTTCTACTGCCCTTACTGCGATGAAAAAATATATTGGGAGGGCTTGGCTCATCAGTGGTGAACCCTCCCAGTGGTTTCGCCAATTTAATCCACCAGACCGCTTCTCAGAGCTCTAATACTGTATTGGACGATTCTACTTATATACGCACCACTGAAGGATGGAATCTCAGAAATGGTTTTCAAGAAAACTATGGAGATAAGCTTATAGGACAGTAGAATTACATTCAAATATTTGCATCGAGCAATACTCTTCCGCAAACATGTGCGCAAACATTAATCATGTGTATATCTCATGAATGATAAAACATCTGATTATATTTAAAAAAGGGTGTATCTGGATCTGTGAAAGTAAATAAAATATTTTAAAAGATTGCTGCCTCTTTATCAATTTATTGCACAGAAAAACTTTAAAGTAATTTGGAAATTCTTGTAGATCACATGGAAACAACTTTTTTTTTTTTTTTTGCTTATCCCTAGTACACGTGGTACAGGCCATGATAATCATGGTGGGTAGTTAGCGACTGCTTTTACTGTAAGCGCACCACATGTCTACACATGTGAAAAGCAGTTCGACTTTGCACTTACAAATGTGCCAGAGCCCCGTTTGGTTACTTGCACTCGCTGGTGGGGTTGGACTTTTGCAAGAATCGGGGGCCATTGGAGCATTTTTTTTTAAACAGAAAAAAGTGTCCAATGCGGGAATCGAACCCGGGTCGTAGCTGTCAAAAACCAAACGGTTTTTTATTGGTCAGAATTGGTCAAAAAAAGTTGAAAATTAAAAGGATAAGAAAATAATAAAATAAGAGTAATAAAAGTGTATATATGCATAAATTTCTAAATTATTAAAATGAAATTATTCTCAATACTCAAATACATAATAAAAATATAATACAGTAGAACTACCTCCCTGTAAAGGACACCTAATTGCAGAGCTGAAGTGTCCTTTAGGGAGAGGTGTCATCTTACCGGAGAGTTGCTAAATTGTAAAAATGGTAATTTAGCAAATGAAAACTGTCCTTTATAGAGAGGTGTCGTCTAGCACTAGTGTCCTCACATGGAGGTTCTACTGTACTTAAATTGGACAGTTACAGTATTTTTTTAAAATTTTGCATCATATGATAATCCCTGAAGCATGGCGTGACACATAATGCTGGCTTATTGGGGCAATCTGGGCAGTAAAATGTTTGCAAGCACCTTTCCCCCAATTTTTACATTTACTAGGAAGGCATATCACACAATTAGGTTTGCATTTTTTATCTTCAAATTGATCAGGGAAGTGTCCCTTTTCTAAACGATGCTCAGATTGAACCGGCAAGCTTATTTTCCGCTTGCTTGTAGAAGGTTTACTTTTCGAATATCTTAAAAGTACCTCAATAACTTCTTGTTTGAATTTTTTTAACTAAAAAAATGAGGGAAAATGCTACCAGAGTCTTTCTAAAGCCAATAAACTAACTCTAAACAAATAAAAATCAAATTTCCCAAATTGGGCGGGCAGAAATGAATCAGCAGTGTTATTGGGGCGACTAGCATTGACTACTGCACTGAGGGGAATTAATTTTTATAGCATGTGGACTAAAGTCACTTCCTGACCCTACATTCAAAGTGACTATCATTGCCTCCTGTACCCAAAGGGTTAAAGGTAGAAGTGCCTCTTTTGGTTGGTACAGAATATATATCACATCTATAAACTTTACTAATATAATTTCTATAAACTTCAAAGTCTATTAAAAATATAAAGTAAAAAAAAATAAAAATAAATAAATAAATAGACCAAATCCAAATTTCTAATCTATAATCCAACTTGTACCTAATCATTCAAACTCTTACTGCTGCTGTTGGGAAAGTGTACAATTTGTGAAACCCCCCTCCTCTTTGTTGCAGATGACAGAATCAGTCAACGACGGCTTCTTGAACTTAATGCAGAAATATACAGAAAACGAGTACTCGAGGAGAGTGGTGGACGCCATCCAGTCAGATGTAAGTTATAACTCTGTGGTAGTAGTGCGAGATGCCAGGTTGGTTTGTTTACCTCAGCTCAAGTGCTGCGGAGCCACCAAGCCAGAAGACTGGGCCAATGCCCCGTTCAACGCCCTCAATGGTATTGTGGGCCGGGTGGTCCTGTACAATGTTCCAGAGAGCTGCTGTGCCAACCAGCAGAACGATGTGTGTGACGCTGCGCGCAAGCTTCGCGTGGCAGCCAAGATTCCAAAATCCCTCTTCCAGGAGGTAAGGTATCCATCCATTCAGGACACAATTGGATTTGTAAGTAGAAAGATCCAAATAAGCCAACTTGGCCTTGTAGAGCTAGCTGTAGAACTGATGATAGTAAAAAAATGTCATATCTACTCAGTTTACTTACTTACAATAAAACCTCGATAAAACAAACCAGGGATTTAGCAAACCTTCCCCTTAAAACACCCTTAAAGTATAATATTCCCAACATTAATAATACCATTTAGTAAATCCCCACCATGGCTATCCTTCCTTCCTTCCTTCAATGCCGTCCTCTACTGAGGGTGGGCCACATGGTCTCTCCATACTTCTTCCGCCATCCTCTTCATCTCCTCATAGATGTGTCGTCCAGTCCATTGTTTTAAATTGCCTGTGTATCCCTGTCGTCTCCTTCCCCTGGAGCTTTCTCTCCAACACTGTCAGCAAATGTCAGTTTTTGTTGTTTTATGAACTTTATCAGCTGGCGTTCTGTACCCATTCGAATGAGAACTTGATTATTTGTTTCCATATCTGACCAAGGAATTTTGAGAGTCTCTTCTGTAAAAGTATGTCTCGAAGGCTACTCTCTCTCTGGGGCTGATACTGTGACAGGGACCTTCCACAGGCTAGTCTGGTCCACCCCAGGTATTTCATTTCCTTGGTACAACCCATTTCTGGGAGGCATTCCTCTATCCGCCACCTGGGGAGGTGCCCGATGGGGGGAACTAGCAGACCCCACACTGGACCGTGGCTATATTGAACCAAAATTCAGTCTCTTTTGTAAAAAAGCAAAATTTCTTAATAAGGGCTTATCTATACATGTAACTAGATGGAACATCCGGACTTAGCTTGATAGATGCTAACAACAACATACATGTAACATATGTGAATATATATGCTTTATTTTATCTCTGTATTTTCCTTGGACATATAATTTGTGTATGATTTACCTAGGGTTTTGAGTATGTTACATAGGCTTCATTGTGATAGCAATGAGGATACTGTGAGGATATTGATGTATAAAACTGAGGGTCGTCTCTCCTGTCAAAGTAGACATCAAAACTAGACGGCATTCTTCAACTCTCTTTGCAAACTAGTGGCCTTGGGTCGAGACAAAGCCACCAGCTTTGGCAAACTGAAAAGCGCCCACTTGAAGACCATGATTTTGGGCTATGGCCCAATAGATGGCATCTAGCTTCAAAGTTTATTTTGACGGGAGAGATGACCTTTATACCTTTGCCAGCTAAACGTCTCTTTGGCCGATTGTGAAGATTCCATTTGATCCCTTGTGGATCTCTTGAAATGAAGCTCGTCCTGGACTGACGAGGGCCATTAGCCCGAAACCATGGTCTCTAGGTGGACGCTTATCAGTTTACCAAAGCTGGTGTTGTGGCTTTGTTACCGACCTGAGTTTGTGGAGATGGTCAATAGATGGTGTCTTATTTTGACGGGAAAGGTGACCTTTATTTTTATAGATAGGCATTATTGTCATTAGATATAAATAGCTTTTGTTTTTTTTACTCTTTTCCTTCGCATGGTAAATCCATACATAAGAATATACAGTAAAACCCCGCTAATACGAACCCTGGATATAACAAACCTTCCCTTATAACGAATCCACGCCGATTCCCAATTTCATTCCATTGAAAATACCATCGTTATAACAAACTTTGCGATTTTTAGAATAACGAACTACCCCTATAACGAACCTATTTCGGGTCCCAAAATGATAAAATCTATTAAAACTACTATGCTTATAACGAACTTAGAATTGTAATTAAAAAAAAAAAATTAAAAAACAAAATTTTGAACATGTTTAATCTTGCGGATCGCGATTTCAAAACAATAAATTTAGCGGCATTGTTTGTTTGATTTTTGCACTTTATTTTTACTGTATGTTGGGTGATACGCACGGCTCATTCACTTTTATTTCAGAAAGAGGTTCATCGGTTTTGGATTATTTTATGTATACACACGGTTTAACACAGATCATATCGGATATGTGGATCGAAGAACTTTCATATTCAGACCACTTACCAATTGTTTTGCAAATTAATACTGGGTATGAAGCTATTAAATCCTCGTACAAAAACGAAATACTAACACGAAAATTCATTTGGACGAAAGAAAATGTGGAGATGCTAAAACATAATTTAAGCGATATTGAAGTTGGAAATGAAACCGATATTAACATAGAAACAGTAAATTTTACTAAACAGATCTACACGGCAATGGAATCGGCAAATATAATTAAATTTGCTAAACGACGACACCAACTTTCAAAACCTTGGTATGACAAAGATTGTTACATTTTGAAAAAAACGACCAAAGTAAGTTTACAAAGATGTAGGAACTCAAATAACATACACGACCGCCAAAAATATATTGAGGCTAGGAGGGAATATTTTAAGCTCCTGCAAAGAAAAAGAGATGAATTCAACAAGGACAAGAATGAAAAGATAAAAAACGCCAAAGATCCCAAATCCTTCTGGAATGCCATTGCATCCTTTAGAAAAAACCAATAATACAAGGAGAGATTGATATAAAAGAATGGTTCTTATTTTATAAAAATTTACTGAACAAAGAAAATAAAGAAGCTACTTTTACGTTAAACCAGATGATTGGTTGGAAAGATCCAGATTTAGACGCGGAAATAACCCTTGAAGAGATCCATGATGTAGTTAAAAAACTAGCGAATGGCAAAGCAGTGGGACTCGATGGTATACCAAATGAGTTGCTAAAGAATTTACCGATACCGACTTTAACTAAACTGAAAAACCTATTCAACAAAATAATGTCCACAGAAAAATACCCACAACTCTGGACGAACTCAATAGTACACCCTATATATAAAAGCGGTGATAAGAATAACCCAACAAATTATAGAGGGATTGCCCTCTGCAGTAATATATCTAAATTATTTACTACAATACTAAGAAACAGATTAAACAACTGGATAGAAAAAAGAGAGATTATTTTAGAAAACCAAGCAGGTTTCCGTAAGAACCGATCATGCACTGACCACATACTACTACTGAATTCACTCATCCAACTATCTCTGAGAAGAAAACGAGGCAAGCTATATGTCTTCTTCGTCGATCTGACTAAAGCTTTTGACACAGTCCCACATGATTTACTTTGGCAAAAATTGCAGAAAATGGGCATTAGCAATAAATTTGTAATGCTGATAAAAAACTTTTACCAAGAAGCTAAGATTACTATCCGATGGAAAGGACAATATTCAAGTAATGTGAAAATTAATTCTGGAGTGTTGCAGGGAGAATCACTTTCCCCACTTTTATTTATACTATATATGGCCGACCTATTAGAACTTTATAATAACTCAGCACTTACAGGATTTCATCTCCCTGATTTTGGTGTTTTACACCTACTTATGTATGCGGATGACATAGCCATAATTGGAGAATCGAAAATTAATTTACAAATTAAAATTAATTTACTAAAGTCTTACCTGGATAATAACAAATTAGTTTTAAATGAAAATAAGTCCAAAATAATGGTATTCAGAAATGGAGGAAGACCGGCAAGACATGAAAACTGGCACTGGGGCGACACCCCACTGACTGTTGCGTCCAATATTACATATCTGGGATATCCATTCACTTCCACTAATAATAGTAAGAAGGTAGCCCTCTTTTATAAAGCCAAAGCAAATACGGCAATAAATGCAACTATTAGACTGATAAAAAAAGAAAAAATTAACTCATTAAAAGTTGCACTCAATCTATTTGACTCAGTAATTAAATCAATACTACTCTATGCGGCCCCTGTGTGGGCTTGGGACAATACGGATATTATAGACCAATTACAGAATACGTTTATCAAAAATTTTCTGAATCTACCAAGATATATACCAGGGTATATTGTAAGGCTGGAAACAGGCAGAATATCTCTGACTTTTACAACGATCAAATTAATTATGAAATATTTCATTAGATTACAAAAAATGGAGGACAATAGACTACCTAAGCTATGCTGGAATAGATTGAAGGAAATTTCCTTAATGACAAAAAAACCTATAGGATTTTGTAAGAATATTATGGATATCATCAATCATTGTGGACTCACATGGCTAAACTATAGGTTAAATTATGATGACATACAGATCGAACTTCCGAATATACTAAAAATAAAAATTGAACAGCTATTGCAGCAAGATCTGGCAAAATTATCTCTTACGAAAACATACTCAAACTATAGGTTACTTTATGATTCATTCATTCCAGAACATTATTTTTCATGCAATTTGTCTTCAGCTTTAGTGAGTTTTATTGCACAGATCAGATTAATGTCAACAATGATCAAAGAAAATCATATTTACGCAATTAAGAAAGAAGATTTGTACTGTGGGTTATGTGGAAGTCAGATAACTGATGAAATATACCATTTTATTGTTGAATGCGGGGATCTGGAAGGAGAGAGAAAAAAGATCCTGAAAAGTCTTCCTAGACCGCATTTGAACTCAATAAAGCTAATAAAAACTGTTTCAGATAAGAAAAGTTGGGCAATTGAACTGTTCAACTATCAAAAAGCGGTTGGAAATAAAATTGCACTCGTGGAAGAGAGAAGAACAGGGGCACAATAAAAAGTCACCCTGTTTGCCATACCTTAATTGTAAATACTCTATCTTCCCCATTTCTCTTATGTTTAATATTGTCTGTAACTCTATGACGAATCCGTACAGGGCAGGATGCCCTAATAAAGTTTTTTGTTGTTGTTGTTGTTTTACTGTATGTTGTATAAATTTTTACACATTATACTTTTTATTAAATAGAATATCTTTGCATCCATTAAATTTGAAATATAAAAAATGCAAATGGCTTCCAAAATGAAGAAAACAAAGGCATTTTAAAAACAAAAGCATTATTTCTTTAAAAAAAAAAAGGCCATTTTCAAAACTTTTCAAAGTGAAACAACATAGGCAAAATGTTAAGAACATATTAAAATAAGAGAATATAACTTTTCTATTATAAAAGATAAAATATAAAGTTATTAAAAATTGTTACAAAGAGGAATCAACCTCAACTTTTGCCGCGATCGTACGTTTTAGGGCTAAAAAAAAAAAAAGTCCAAATAAACGGTCCCGTGATGAAACAAAAATTATTTTTATGCCATTAACTATGGTGATTTTAAAGTCAGCAATGTTTTGTATGGCAGGTTAAAAAAAAAAAAAAAAACGAAATCTAGACCTAGAAGAATAAGGGGAAACATGAAATGGAAGAAAAACACTAACTTTATTTGAATGGTGCAATGCTTGAAAGAATGCTTTGAAACAACAAGGTATTAGAGCCATTTTTTCAAGTAAAAATTGTATTATATAATATGTGATAATGATGTTTTAAAATCATTTCATATCTTTGAATATATATTTAATAAAACTTTGCCTAGGATTTGTCTTGATTTTTAACTTAGACATAGAGGTACATGTATGTTAATCATAAGAAGAACCTATTATCTAATGATTTCTATTATTATTCAGTATTAATATAAGGAAATTAGTCAATTAAGGGAATTAAAATAAAGTGACCACTATTAAGAGGCAGCCTCTTCTTGTGTGTATGGCTGTTTTTTAATTATACGGTCTAAAATTTTTGAAAAGTAAAAAAAAATAGCCAAACCGTGGCTATAGTGAACCGTGGCTATAGTGAACCAAAAGCTCTGTCCCATTGGGGTTCACTTTAGAGGGGTTTTACTGTATGTTGTAATGAAGATCTTTTTGTACAAAACATAAAGACCTATTTTTGTTATCATTATTAGACCCATAGATAAACCATTAGCACAAAAACTCACCTTATACCAAGCAATATTGTGCATTAATTGAGTGAATTCATTTTAAAATATTCTTCATACATTTAAAAGAAATCTTATATTTAACTTGCACACATATCTTGTGCACTCACACACACGTCCTGTTCCAACATCAGCAGTCCTGACTGTGGGTGGTAACCAGGGCTGTGCGGAGACCCTCACCTCACTCCTCATAGACCACATGGTTATCATCGTGGGGACTGGCATCAGCTTGGGTATCATCCAGGTGAGCTTGTTCATCTCTTTCTTTTTATACATGACTAGCCGAATGACAACGCCCGTGTTTTACCCGACTGAATGTTTTGATTCAAATACTATTTGTTACAATTATAAATTGGCGCCTTTAATAAATGCATATATTAGTTAATAACTATAGCCTATGTGCTTTATCTGTCTATGTACTGTTGGCTTCCGTAGGCGTCTCTTACTGGGAAAAAGAAAGAGAGGATTCCATTTGGTTATTAACTAATATATGCATTTATTTAAGGAGCGACCCGCTCCAACACAATAGTTACAGAAATGGGGGGGGGGGGCAAAGGTGGCGTGATCGTAGCCGACCAATAGGAGGGCGCCATTCCAAAAAAAAGCAAACCATGACAGAGGCCACGCATGACGCTCGTAACTGTATATAGAATGATACCATTTGTGGATTATAGATTTCAATGTGTGAAAAAATATATAATCTAAATAAACCAGTATACTGTAGAACCTCTCTGTAAAGGACAACACCTAATTGAAGAGCCAAAGTGTCCTTTAGGGAGAGGTGTCCTCTTACCGGGAGAGTTGCTAAATTATAAAAATGGTAATTTGCAAATGAAAACTGTTCTTTGTGGAGAGGTGGCTGCTAGCGAGGTGTCCGCTAAAGGGAGGTTCTACTGTATGAGTGTTATTATCAAACCGTCACAGATTATTGATTTAGATATAGTCACCTTTTATTTCTTTTAATAGATTAAAAACTTACTCTCCCTTACCATGGTGGAAAACATTTATATATTTGGAAGGGCCTCCTGCCTTCACACAGCAGTTTCGCCAGTTCAATCCTAATTGTGAAAGAGCCTTGCTCCATATATGTAATTATACATTGATTAAGCACAATTTGGATTATAGATACAATAAAATAAGACCCAATCCAAATAATTTAATAGTGTGCGACATTTCAGTAACAGCATTGTTACCATCATCAGACAAAAGAATAAAATGGAAAAAAGATTTTATTGATGGTCTGATGATGGTAACAATGCTGTTACTGAAACGTCACACACTATTAAATTATTTTCTTGTTTATAATTATACATTGTTTTGATAACAACATCGCACATTATTTGGATGTGGTCTTGTTAACCCATGTTTTTAATGTATTATCCAAAATGTAAGATATACTATGTTGACAGAGAAATTAAATACGGTAAAGAGTAATTTGAAACACATAAAGTAACAAGACAAAATTCAAATAAATATATAGTGTGTGACGTTTTGGCAACAGCGTTGTTACAAAATTGTCACACACTATTTATTTATTTGGATTTGATCTCATTATACCTTTTATTTATAATAGATAATCCAAATTGTACCTTATCAAAACATTTTCCTCTAATTGAGTCAAATAATTGACAAATGTGTCACAGGCAGGCTGTGATGTGTTGATAACAAACCCTATTTACACATCTTGATAAGATAATTAGCAGTGCAAATTGTTTTTTTTTTTTAAATATCATCATCATGCCATCTATGGGGGCTGAAAACCAGAGATATTTTTAATCTCTTTTATTTAAAATATATATGTAGAACGGCGTTTGACAATTTTACCGCAAATGTTTCTTTTGAACCAAAAATCTTGATTTATTTTAAGGAGAAATATTGACTATTTCTTAACCTTAGGGATGAATTGTGAAGAGTAATGATAAACGGAAAAATAAAGTGTCCAGGGATGGGAATCGAACCCACAGCTTACCGGGCAGATGCCATGTCCACTAGGCTACCCTGGACATATTTTTTCGTTCGTAAATATTATATAAAGTAATTTATAATACAATATAATGTGGCTTATGATATTGTAAAACAACATTTGACAATTTTACCGCAAATATTCCTTTTGAACAAAATATTGTATTATAAATTAAATATATATAATTAATAAAAAACATTTTTTCTATACACACCTTATACGCAGGCCATGGCCACACTCTCTGATTTTTATTTATTAAGAGTGTAAGAGGTATGTCGAAATGACTTTTAATTAATTATACTGTCAGGTAGAAAATGAGGAAAGACAAACTTCAGGTTGACACAGCAATTTATTTAAGGCACAAGTACAAACTCAACAGACATAAAATACAAGATAAGCAATGAGGGAAGTTTGCAGAGTAGCAAAATATAAATATGTCAAATTTGATAATCTGTTTAAAAATAATAAAAACTTTGCTACATAGCTCCTTTCCTATAATGGGAGCTGTGACCCACAGCTTGCAAATAAGAGATACTGACATGGATCTGATGTGCTTCTGCCAAGGATTCCCTCAGCATCTTGGAACTTTGTCCCTAGTAGCTTGGAATCTTTTCTTTTGCAGTGTGAAGAGCGGCTTCAGCGTCGTATCATCAATAGGGACATCGTAAGGAAGTCTTGACTTTGACAGGGCGGTGGAATCCTGAAGACAGTCGCTGAAAAATGTAGATCACCGCACCCAAGGCCTTCTCAGCGATCTTCAGTTTGTCTTCTTTACTTATTTACCCAGCATCTCTGTCACATAGAAAATTAGGAAAGATAAACTTCAGGATGACATAGCAATTTATTTTAAGGCCAGAACAAAATCAACATTTCTAAAAATGCAAGATAAGCAATGAGGGGTAAGTTTGTAGAGTAGCAAAGTATAAATATAAAAAATATGTTTAAAAAAATAATACTTTGCTACAATATATATAAGAACAGATAAGGCACAATTTGGATTATTCTATATACAGTTACTAGCGTCATTCTTCATCTCCTAATCAATCAACTCTGTCACCGTTTGCTTTTTTTTTGGAATGGCGCCCTCCTATTGGTTGGCTACGGTCACGCCACCTTTGCCCCCCCCCCATCATGCCCCTCCCCCCCACTCGCTATTTCGTCTTTGTAACTATTGTGTTGGAGCGGGTCGCCTCCTAAATAAATGCATATATTAGATAATAACCAAAGTAAGAGACGCCTACGGAAGCCAACAGTACATAGACAGATAAAGCACATAGGCAATAGTTATTAACTAACATATGCAATTATTTAAGGTGCCAATTTATAATTGTAACAAATAGTATTTGAATCAAAACATTCAATTGGGTAAAACACGGGCGTTGCCCGGGTCATTCGGCTAGTAGATTATAAACACAAGGTAAACTATTCGGATTTAGTCTTATTACCTTGTGTTTATATAAGAACAGTTCTGTTGCTCCTGCATGTTCCCTACATTTCTACTTGGAGAATCTTTACAAGGCTGAAAGGTCTTAATAAAGTCTTTTGTTGTTGTTGTATATATAAGAACAGTAGTGTGTGTTAAAAATATTTCAAATTTGCAGCCAACGATGCAGCATCAGTTTACATCAGCATGGTGATGGTTCAGTAATGGTTTTCCCACTATGTACTATGTGTCAACCAGCAGACCACATCATTGACTGTATTGACTCATCCATTGATGAGCTGTACTCATCACCAACAAGTTCTACAAGCTTTATACTCTAATATGTGATTGAGTGGAGATAAGAAAGAAGAGTAGTCCAACTATTGTGCTGCTCTCTATAGGATCCTTTTTACAAGGCAAAGCATCAATATACATTTCAGCATTGGAAACATCTTGTGGCCAACACTTGAGTTGGCAAAATCTACCCCGCTTGTCCAAAATGTAGCTTGGCATCTGCAGCTCCAGAACACATTTTGGCTTGAATTAGATGCACTAAACAGGACCTTTGGGAGAGGCCACTGCTTATCATAAAATAGCTCGAGGAGCATCAATTCGTGGAATTCGTGTAATCTTTACACAAGGGGATAAGAAACAACAACATCTTGCGGCAAAAGTTCTGTGTGACTGAGTCTACTATAATTCAAACATGTTTTCACATTTAGTACTTTTGTCTGGAGATGATAATAATGTTACTAAAATGTATATAGAAATTATTTCTATTTGAATTTTTGGTGTATTCTTATGTGTAAAAAGTTTCCCACCAGTTAATTTTTTGTGCTCAGAGTAGCTTTCTTTATACAGTAGAGCCTCTCATGAGAGAATATAGTCAGTCTCTCCTGCAGGTGGTGGTCTCTTATTGGAGATTCTCATAGAGGAATCTTTCAACCAAGACTGTTGAGAGACCATCTCCAGGAGAAACTGGGTTAGCCATGTTTTTAGGTTACAAACACTCAGGGGAGGTGGACTTTAATGGACATGTTCTGAAAGTTTTCCTGTGTTGTTTCACTTTGAAAAGCTTTGGTAATGACTTTTTTCTAGTAATAGTTTTTTGCTTTTCAGAATGCCTTTCTTTGCTTTTTTTTTCTTTCTTTATTTTGGAAGCCATTTGCTTTTTTTTTTCTATTTCAATATTTAAATATGTCTATTCAATAAAAGTATAATGTGTAAAAATGTATATATAAAGTTGTTCCAAAAGTTTGTGTTTTTATTATTATTTGGTGGATAATATTATTTAGGGGCAATACATAATAATACATAATATAATTACTTTATACATAATACAAAGACATTATACATAACGGCAAATAATATTGGTATTTCAATTTTTTGTAAGTGTTTATGAACTTTTGGGACAACCTTGTAAAACATGTGACAAACAAAATAGAACGTCTTCTTCTTTCTTATCTCCACTCAATCATATCAAGCCTGTAGAGCTCTATATTGACTGGGTGAAGTAGAATGTGTCTGCCTTTGTCATTAAGACTGGGAGCACTACTTAGTGGCTGACCGACTTAGCTCCAAAATTAAAAGAAAATAAGACCTAATCCAAATAATTTATTAGTGTGTGACGTTTCGGCAACAACATTGTCACCATCATCAGACAAAAGAATAAATGAGGGATTTGTCTGATGATGGTGACAAAGCTGTTACCGAAACATCACACACTAATAAATTATTTGGTTTAGGTCTTATTTTCTTTTATTATAATCTATAATCCAAATTGTGCTTTATCACTAGCTCCAATATGAAATGGCCGCCTCTGACATGGGGAACAGACACCATGTGCAGTCGCATGGAGTACACTCACCTGTATCCCTGGATCAGGAGCCCTTACAGGGTACTATCAGCATGGCCAGCTGAACCCAGGTTTTTTAGCGATCTTGTTACTACTCCCCCTCCTCTTTTTTTTATGCCCCTAAATTCATTGTTTTGAAATGGTGAAAGCAGCTCTAATTCACCCTGCTGTCCAGGGTCTGGGGCTTATCTTCGCTGTCATCCTGTGTTTTGTCATCCGGGGAGAGGAGGAGGAGGCTGGCTTCTCGCCCCAGTTCAGCGGCCCGGTGATGCCCCTGGCCAAGAAGGCTTGACTCTCTGTCTGTTGTCAGCTAGTCGCTGGCACCATTGCAAACCTCAAGATAATGACGACCTATTTTTATAGCAAAGAGCAATTTAGATTTTTATCTTTAGCTATTTTGGAGCAAAGCTTATATCTATATTATAGATGACTCTATTTTAAAACAAAACGAGATATATCCAAATGGTACACATCTAATTAATTTTTATTTTCTACGAAAGAAAAAAAAAAAAGATTACTATTATATACACATGATTTATATGAACATATATTAATCTCTATATATACCTATATATATATATGCCTCAATATCTCTTTTTTATCATTTTTCTCTCTTTTTTTCTTCCTTCATTTTTTTCACTAAAGAGTCTTGGATTTTTTAAGAAGCATGAGAGGTATTTTGTAGGACCATGGTTTTATAAGATTTGTACTTCTTTCTCTGTAAAGTGCTCAAGTTTTGAGTTTGGAACCTTTGTGTTATCCAGAGTAGATGATGCTTCTATCAGTATTAACCCTTGTTTGATGGTCGTAATCCTCCTTGTCCCTCTGCATCATCTTCCTCCCTGTGTACAATCTCTTTGTAAAGTCTCACCACAAACTCATCTCTCTCTTTTTTTTTTAATTTTTCTTCTCCATTGTTGTCGTCGTTGTGTACTTATTTATGTCACATTTTTTTTGGCTTTCAAAATGCTAGTCATATATACCTTTCTAAAAATTCTCACATTTTTTTTTTTTGTTTTAAATTTATTGCTAATCAGCCTTGTGTGTGCTATGTATAGATTTATTGTGTGGAATCTCAGCAGCTGCAAACAAACAAACTCATTCATTCATCATTGAATAATATTTTGTAAGGTCATATTTAGTACCAGTCAGGTGGATGGATCCATTGTTCAGCTAGTGCAGGTTTTTCTTGTTCCTCTTTGGAATAAAACTCGAGATAGCACTCTACTTTTCTACTATCACACTCTAGCCCTTTAGGGATTCTCTTGGAGACATTGGGATGGTGTTAGGAGAGAAAGAACTGTCACAACCTAAAGTTTAGGTTGTACAAAACCCTATTATGACCACTTAACTAACTTCTTTCTATGGATTTTACCCCATCTTATATTGGGGTTGGCAGTGTTCCCTGGATGAATTAATTACCTGTATAGCAGGTAGGCCATGATATTCACTCAACTTTTCATTTATTTTTATTTGAATACAGTAGAACATTACCATTCTCACTAAAGGACAATACCTACTTGCAGAGCCAAACTGTCCTTTAGTGATAGAAGGTGTCTTCTTACCAGAAAATAGCTAATTGGTAAAAAAAATGGCAAATTTTTGGCCATGAAAATTGCCCTTTGTAGAGAGGAACCAAAGTTTCATTTTTTTTTTTTGTAAATGACAGAAAGATGTACCAGAAAGCAACTAAAAAAATGGTAAATTTGGCCATGAAAACTGTCCTTTGTAGAGAGGAACCAAAGTTTCATTTTTTTTTGTAAATGACAGAAAGATGTACCAGAAAACAACTAAAAAAATGGTAAATTTGGCCATGAAAACTGTCCTTTGTAGCGAGGAACCAAAGTGTCATTTAACAAGAGGAAGAAGTCTTTGTATCAGAAAACAGCTAAAAAAATGATAAATTTTGGCCATGAAAACTGTGTACCAGGAGTGTACTGTATATATGGTGAGAGACAACACTGCTAGTGTAGTTCAACTGACGTGTCACTAGCTAGAGGAACCCTGTCAAGGAGGATCCTTAAAGGGTTCTAGTGTCCCTCCTTCACTGACTTTTCCCTCGATATCTGCTCCATTTGTGTACTGCCACTCGGACCACTTAGTCTTCTGTCTGTCTGTGCCAAGCTAGTTTGTTGCTTCCTTCTTTATTAGTCATTTATTTACTTTTTTATTTTGTTGTTGTTATTTATATGCCGCTTTTTTATTTTTACATATATTTATACATATATATATATTTTTTTTTGTTGTTGAATATATTTATTTTTATCCTATTTTTTATTGTGTTCATTTTTAAAACAAATATATTTTACAAACTTTTTTTTTTCATCGCATTTTTTAATTAATTTTTTTTTTTAGCTTTAGATTTTTCTTTTTTTGTATACCAGAGGAAAGACTTTATATAATACTGAAAAAAAAAGTTATTTATTTGTATTTAAAAAAAAGTAATATATATATTTAAAAAAAAAAGTAATATATGGAAATATAAAAAAGGTGAAATGTATTATCTCCCTGGATTCTATCAATGTTGTAGATGACCCCCATATCACTCGAGAGCATATCACTGTTGTACATACATACCCCTCGCTACATTCCCCCTGAGCAAAGTTTGGTTGCATGGAAGAATATGATATCAAAACGCAGATATTATTTTTGTATCAATCTGTGGAAACTGACCTGAACAAACAACTCCTTCATATTTATAGAAACTATGGCAATTGTGTGTGTATGTGTGTGTGTATGGAAGAAGTTATCTATTGAATGTACAGAAATTTTACCTCTTCCCCTTTCACTGCTTGTTATATGAAGGTCCATCAGCATTGAATTCCTCTATCTCTCTGTTTAATATTTTTGTTTCTTTTCTCTCACAACAAGACTAAATCTCTCTCCAAATTAATAGTGTGTGATGTTTCAGTAATAGCGTTGATAAAGCACAATTTGGATTAAAGATTATAAACACAAGATAGCCTGCATGATGTGGTGTGGGGGTGCTGTTGCTCTCGAAGAGTTCGGGCACTTTCAGTAGCAGTGTGACTTTGACTCTAATTTGAGGCCGCTCCTCACATAGAGAAAGACGTCTTTGCAGCCGCCCATAAACACAAGGTAATAAGAACTAATCCAAATAAATCAATAATGTGTGATGTTTCGGTAACAGCGTTGTTACCATCATCAGACATAATCTTTTGTCTATAGATTATAAACAGGTAATAAGACCTAATCCAAATAAATTAATAATGTGTGATGTTTCAGTAACAGCGTTGTTACCGAAACGACACACACTATTAATTTATTTGGATTAGGTCTTATTACCTTGTGGTAACAGCGTTGTTATCATCATCAGACAAAAGTACTGAATCGGTTACCGAAATGTCAGTTTATCTATTTAGATTTGATCTTATTTTACCTTGTGTTTCTAATCTATAATCCAAATTGTAGCATTTAGTTACTTTTGATAAATACTTCAATAATAGAGGTACACCTCTCTCTCTGTAAAGGACAACACCTAGTTACAGAGGGTGTATCTATTCCTACCAGAGTAAATAGTAAAAATGGCAATTTTGGTGATGGGAACTGTCCTTTGTGTCCTCTCATGTTCTACTCTAAAAGAGCATCGGCAAGTTAGGAAGATTTAAATGACTAGGTTTGAGATAAATATACTTGATATACACTCATGGACAAAGTAAGTGGAAAGTATTTAATGTCCGCCAGTCATCTATTTTTTTGAAGGAGACAGAGTTGAATTTATGATTATATAAAAGGACGTACCTGGTTCTGTAAAGAAAAAAACAATTTTTTTCTCAAAATATTTCGAGAGATTGCTCCCTCTTTATCAATTTATTTCAATGTAAAATTAAATTTGTTCACACTTGGTTATCTCGTGTGTCTTCAATAAAGGTAACTGTATATCAAATATCCTTCAGAGTTATTGTCTGAATCTCGATATATATATTCTAAAAGGTACAACTTCCTTAAGTTTTAATAAAGAACAATTTTAATTTTAGATTATAGATACAAGAAAATAAGACCTAATCCAATTAATTTGATAGTATGTGAGGTTTCGGTTACAGCACTGTTACCATCATCAGACAAAATAATAAATATTTATAACAAAAATAAAATGTGTTCTTTTGTCTGATGATGGTAACAATGCTGTTACTGAAACGTCACACACTATTAAATTATTTGGTCTTATTAAATAATTAGGTTTTATTTTCTTGTTTCCTTAAGTTTTGTTTGTCCATGAGTGTATTCTCTCTATGTAATATTTTATTTTAAAATAAAATATACATATATTCCCCATATCACTTGATAAATCATGGATTTTAAAGAATCCCCATACATCTGTTTCTTGTATCCAATATGCACCCACAAAAGGAAAACCAACATTTTCAATCATAAAAAGAACTACTTTATTCCTTGCTGGTGGACCTTTATGATGTGTCTATGCCTGCTTGTGTGTTTCACAACAGAGTAAAATTAATATATATATTTAAAAACCTGTTTTCCCAAATAACCCTGCTGCTCAAAACATGTCATTTTGAACTTTGGAGCATAAACTCTGGTGGCCAAGTTGAAATCCAATTTTTAATGTTGTTGTAGCTCTTTGAAATTGGCATAGTAAACTTTCAAAACTCTTTCAATTGATTTTGTTTGTTTTAAAAAGTATCAGAATGGCTAAAATAATATATCTACCTTTATATATATTTTTCCCCCCTAAATTCCTATCCAGTAAAACCTCACTAAAATGAACTAGGGAACCTTCCCTTACATAACAAACATAGAATATTATGAAAAAGGCATCTCCTTATCGTGCAACTGAAAGTTTCTGATGGCTTGCACCATCTTTCGGAATAAATATCAACTATTCTCATTGATTTTTAATTATTCCAGAATTGGCCAAATACCCATTCTTGATTAATCAAGAAAAGCTAACCACGGACGCGTTTCAGGCTGTTGGCCCTCATCTATTTCAAACCTAGAATAATTCCCAATTAATGATTCACTAGGGCTATAGTGAACCAATCACATTGTAGTTTCATTTTATAGAGGTTTTACTGTAGTTACACAAGTAGTTGACCATTTTAAGAAAAAAATACACTTTTTTTGATTGATCTTTTAATATATTTATTATTCAAACAACAACAAAAGCCTTTATTGAGGACCTCTCGTCCTATACAGGATATATTTATTATTGACAAAATTGTATCATGTGTTTGTGGATAAAAATACTTCTTACTAAAAACAAAACTCTTTTTTTTTTTGGCTAAAGTAACAATAGCTTAGGAAAATCTACTTTTTCTCCCTTGGTCTTGTACTAATGTAATTATGTTCTTGTGCAGCTAGAGTTGGCTACAGAATGTGAACTTTTTATAAAGCCTTCTCTCACTAGGTACTCTTGATAATTGAAACTGCTTTGTGAAACCATTGAGTGCAACAATCTTAACTTTATATTTGAATGTTTTCTTTCAGCCAGTTCTAGCTAAAGATTACTGATTCCACCTTCACCATTGCTCTGATTCAATTCTTGGGATAATGCTTTTATTGCATTGGCTTGGTAATGTGCCTTTTCTCACCCATCTCTTGTTCTCCTTATAAAATACTTCTCTGTTTATAAGAAACTATCAGGTTCCCTCTACCCAGATTCTGTCCCAGTATATGACAAGGCACAATTTGGATTAAAGACTATAAACACAAGGTAATAAGACCAAATGAAAATATATAAATAGTGTGTGACATTTTGGTAACAGCATTGTTACCTGATTGGGTTTTTCCCGAGTTTATTCTTACTCAGGTGTATATAGAATCGAAAAAAAAAAAAAAAATTCTAAATTAAATTTTAAATAGGATAATTGAATTTTGAGTTAAATATTAATTTATCCTTATGAGATCCCTATTAAATGCAATTGGAGTTTTTATTCCAAACAAATAACCAGTAACAGAATTGTTACCAAAATGTCACACACAATTTATTTATTTGGATTTGGTCTTATTACCTTGTCTTTGTCCCAGTATATGTTTACCAAATGGTATTGTTTCAACTAATGTAGGATTCAATTATTACCCGGCTATTCCACTTGATTGGGTTTTTCCTAAGTGTATTTTTACTCAGGTATATATAGAATTGAAAAAAAAAATTTTTTCCCTTCTAAATCAATTTTTAAATAGGTTAATTGAATTTTGAGTTAAATGTTAATTTATCCTTATAATTACTATTAAATGCGATTGGAGTTTTCATCCCAAATAAATAACCAACTGTAGACAGAAATGTATATATAAATAGATAGAGGGAAGCCCATTCTATTAAAAAAAAAACGAGAGTGACAGCAAAAGTTGTACCTTAATAATTTGTTGATGATAAAGCTATGCTTAAGAAGCTAAACTATTGCTTTTTTTTGGGAAAATCCACAAAGATATTTGCGGCTCTGAATTTCTCTCAAGGAGCCAAAAATTTGTTTGAAGATGGTAACAAAGCTTTTACCAAAACATCAACTAATTTACCTTCTTGGATTTAGTTTTGCTGCCTAGTAAGTTTTAATTCACCTAAGCTGTGTATCAATTAAATCACACACATTGACGTTTATAGATATTTATAGAAAACCCACATTTTTAGTAAATTTTTTAAAGATCTTTCTGAAGAAAGGATTGTCGAAGGAAACTAAATAAGGGTAATTGTCACTTCAAGTTAGCATTGTCATTTGGCTAGGAGCTTTGGTAGGCTGGCATGTCAACTGCTCTCTCTTTATATTTCAAAATGATAAATGTCCAAAGGTATATTTGGCCTAAGGTCTAAAACTAAGCTTATTTTTTCTCAACATGGAGTATCTCGCTATAAGAAGTTTAAAAAAGGTAGAGATCTCCAACTTTGTGGGGCAGAAATAATTTAAAGAATTATTTGCTTTGTTTAAAAAAAGTTTTTATTATCCTCATGGTGCTTTACCAAGTCACATTCATATCCAACTTTTCAAGACTTTCTGCTATTTCCAAAGTTTGAAGATCCTCTCTGATGATGCCAATGCTCTGTATATAAGGTGAAGCTTCTTTTGATGGTGGATTGGGGAGATCTTGCCTCAAACCACCAGGGCTTCTCTTCAATTTTGCCCATCATTTCTGTTGGATCGTTTCTATTTAACTTTGTTAATATCTTAATATATTGAGGAAATCATTTTCTCTTGGGTAAAAACCCCTATTTTGAAAATAGTATCCTTAAAAGAGAGAGTAATAACAGTTGGCCTTTTCAATAAAAAGGACAATTCTATATACAGTTACGAGCGTCATGCGTTCTTAATAATTCTTCATCTCTGTCACCGTTTGCTTTTTTTTGGAATGGCGCTCTCCTATTGGTTGGCTACGATCACGCCACCTTTGCCCCCCCCCCCCCCCCCCCCACTCGCTTTTTGGTTTTTGTAACTATTGTGTTGGAGCGGGTCGCTCCTTAAATAATCTATTGTTAACAATACCTCATTATAGGTCCGCAAATATCGAAAGTATAGGTATGTAGCTTTTGTACGGGTAGATATGCACACGGGTCAATCCCGGGGCGAAGCCCGGGTCACCCATCTAGTTTGTCATATATCTGAAATTTTGGAGCATTTTTCTTATTTTTATAGATATTTCTCTGATATCATTCAACTCTCTACCAGAAATTAATCCAAATAAATTAATAGTGTGTGACATTTCAGTAACAACATTGTTGCTATCATCATACAAAAGAATAAATGAGGAAAAAAAATTATCACAACATGTTCTTAAATAGTACTGTTATCTATTGTGTAAAGAAGATTATTTAAGTGTACTATTTAAGAACTTGCTGTGATATATTTTTTCTCATTTATTCTTTTGTCTGATGCTGGTAACAATGTTGTTGCCAAAATGTCATACCCAATTAATTTATTTGGATTAGGTCTTATTTTCAGGTAGCTATTATCCAAATTGTGCTTTATCATCATTCAACTATGTACTTTTATACTAGTCTTTAATAATGGTGCCCTTTCTTGGTCTTCCAATCTTGGAGAAGTTTAAATTTGAAGATAACAAAGGTCTTCCAGCCCGTGGATAGTTTTGTTTGTTTCTTCTGCTATTGTCACAGGGTGCCAGGTCCTCATTGGGTTCTGCCTTGGTCTTCCAACTTAGTTCAGGGTGCTAGGATGTCATCTAAAACTTTTATTCTTTATTATCCCTAGTACACATGGTATACAGGCCATGATAATCATGGTGGGAATAAGTTGGCGACTGCTTCTACTGTAAGTGCACCACATGCCTACACATGTGAAAAGCAGTTCGACTTTTGCACTTACAAATGAGCCAGGAGCCCCATTTGGTTACATGCACTCACTGGTAGGGTTGAACTTTTGCAAGAATTGGGGGCCATTGGAGCCAATGTGGGATATGATCCCGGATCGTAGTGGTTGAAAACCAACTGACCCCCATCCAAAACTTTCATCCTAAGACACTCTATTCTGTGGACCTATTATAAAGCCTTCGAAATATCTTTTTTTATAACTTTTGTTATTTCTCAAGGCAACTTTCAAATAATAACTTTAGTTCATTTAAGGCCACAATAATCACAAGCAATTTTCTTTATTAAGTTGTCAGGAAAATGTAATGGAACCTACATAAGTGAAACTAGCAGTTTTTAATGATAAAAGAATTAACAAACACAATAAAAACTTATGACCTTGATGCCAATGCCAACAGACAACTCCCAAATTGGCAACTCTTTCAACCGCTCTGACCTTACAAGTCAAAACTCAAAGATACCTTCTTGAATTGTTCATCTCCGGTGACTATAACAGCATCAATAGAACTACCCTTCCAGCATCAATCTGTCAATAATCATTTCCCAGAGTCTCCAGTTTCATTTAGATGTGCTGTCATATCATTATTTTTTTTAGCATTGTTCATTGTCTCTCTGTTACTTCAATAAGTCTTCTTCTTTCTTATCCCCACTCAATCATATTAGGGTATCAAGCTTGTAGAGGTGCTGAGTAGAGCTCATCAAAGGAGATACTTTAATAAGTTAATCTCCCCTATCAAATTATAAGGTGAAACCATCAGGCTTCCAGGGGAATAAGTTTCTATTTTAGAATATTTAATATGATTCTCTCTAGCTTTTTTTCCTGGTCTAAAAGCTCTTTTACAAGAGGACAGAATAAAATGAATTGCCAATAGAATTACGAATTATATTTTAGAACTAATTTACATAACTTCCTATAAACATTATATAAAATGAATTTTAATATATCAATTAGAAAAATATATATATACAAATGGAGAGAGGCAAAACTATAAAAATATATCAAACAAAATAATGAATATAGACATTTTTTGGATTTGAAAGAAAGATTGGTAAATATGTAACTGGGATCATTCTTTGTCCTGGAAGTATTCTTCTAGTTTCATCTTCTGAGGGATCTCTATTTGGGGATATTGGCTGATGGGAAAGTAGATTTCTAGAAGGTCTACTCTGTTTATACTGCTGTATTTTCTTGATAATGAGGTATTTCATGATGTTGTTTTTTTGGGCATGTTGGCGTAATGAGTTTTTGGTTCAGATAAGAGTAAATTATAAGGCAATAATATCCCATCCATATATAAAAAATGAAAATATTAAAGCATGAATGTTTCTTTTATGGAGTAGCCTCTTGCATTTATATGTTGGTATGATAATGATTTCCGCTGTCTCTTGGTTGTCAAAATTTTGCTTATGTGCAGATATCTATGTATTTACATATCTCCCAGTCTCACCTACATATCTGGTCTTACATTCTATGGAGTAGATGGCATTCCTACTAATCAATGATCAATGTTGGCATTTGTTATCAGTTTTTTCCTTCTAATGAACCTATATGGAAGGAATTGTGCTGAGAAAGGTTTTTACTCTAAATTTCTTCAAATGATCGACTATTGATATAGATGATATGCTATTGAAGTTTTTTTTCTCAATTGGGGTTTCAAAATTCCAGAAGGGTTGTTGAAATGTCTTAGAAAGAACTATAAAGAATATTCTCAAGTTATTAGACTAGTCAAAATATATTTAGGATTATGTCTGTTTTAAAGATTTGAAATGAACAATGGGTTTGAAAACTGATCATGCACAGTTATTTGGAACTGCTGTTGTATATGAATGATTTTTTTATATAGCTAAAAAATGGAAGATTATTGTTTGTTTCTTAGTTGAAATTGAAGTCAGGATGGTAGATTTAGAATGTTGTTGGGTTTGATTATCAGAACAGATACAAAATGTGTCTTCACTATATCTACATCCATGTCTTAAAAAAATAGACACTTCGACCAATGAAGTTTTATTTTCTTAACGTTTCAAAAAAAATCTTTTATCTTTGTCAGGAAAAATAAAGCATTTGGCAAGGTGTTAAAAATTATTCTGAGGTTATTTTTAAAAAGAAATATGAATGCCAGTCAAGCAACCTCTTATCTTCAAGATACATCCATATGTTTATATCTAGCAGGAATATGGAGGTTATCCATTTATATATTTTGGTGACAAGTAGAAATAGAGGGCTCCCCATTGGATATCCTTCAATCTGTTACCAAGTTTTTAAATCATATGACACAGGATAGTTGTTTTGAGGAACTGGACTTGATGTTATGTTCTTGACACATTGATTGGATCATATTTTAACTACAGTAAAACCTCTCTGTAAAGGACACCTAGTTGCAGAGAAAAAAAGTATCCTTTATGGAAAGGTGTCCTCATACAGGAGAGTTGTTAAATAGTAAAAATGGTAATTTTGAAAATGAAAACTGTCCTTTGTTGAGAGAAGTCCTCTAACGAGGGTTTTCTATCATGGAAGTTCTACTGTATTATCTCATTTTCTAATTAATTTGTGTGCAAATTTAATGTTATTAAAAAAAAAAAAAAAAAGCGTGATATGTTAAAAGTTAGCATTATATAGGCTACTCTTAAATGAAAATGAGAGGTGTCCTCTATCCGGAGTGTCCTCTCATGGAGGTTTTGCTGTATTTTTAAAAGAGAAACTTATCCCCTGAAGGCCTCATGTTTTCTTACCGTAACTATTTCTCTATTTAAAGAAAACATTATTATTTTAGATTCTATGATTTGTTTGTTCTCTCTAAAATTTTGTTTTTTAGAAATTTATAAGTAAAACCCCTACCTGTAAAGGACAACACCTAATTGCAGATCCACAGTGTCCTGTAAGGAGAGGTGTCCTCTTACCGGAAAGTTGCTGAATGGCAAAAATGATAATTTTGCAAATGAAAACTGTCCTTTGTTGAGAGAAGTCCTCTAACGAGGGTTTTCTATCATGGAAGTTCTACTGTATTATCTCATTTTCTAATTAATTTGTGTGTAAATTTAATGTTATTTAAAAAAAAAAGTGTGATATGTTAAAAGTTAGCATTATATAGGCTACTCTTATGGTATGCAATTTGAATTATATATTTGAAAAAAGTTAATAAGACCAAATTCAAATAAATAAATAATGTGTTTCGGTAACAACGTTGTTACCATCATTAGACAAAATACTGAATGGGAGTTTCAGTAACAGCTTTGTTACCGAAAGATCGCACACTATTTATTTGGATTTGGTTTCATTACCTTTTTTTTAAGGCTCCTCTTATATTTGTCTCCATTTTTTTAATAGGGAGCCTGGAGATGGACAAAAGGCTAGCTTCTTGTAACTTCATCATTTATACTCTCTAGTCCTATTCAATTTAAATATATTTAGAAAGAAAAAAAGAAGATCTTATCATGCAACTGAAATTTGCTGATGGCTTGCACTCTCTATTGGAATAAATATTGACTATTCGCTGATTTTTAATCATTCCAGAATTGATCAAATACCCATTCTTGTTTAATCAAGAAAAGCTAACCAAATTACACATTTTGGGCTGTTGGCCCTCGTCAAAAGTTGCTGATGGATTGCGCCATCTATCGGAAAAAAATATCAACCATTCATTGATTTTTTTTTGTAAATATATATATATATTTTTTTCAACTTGGCCACCTATCCAAATGTTCAGACTTTCTGTTGTGTATCCCAATAAAATGTTTATTTTGTTAAAGCCATATCTATCTAGTGTTGAGAGCAAAAACTGTTGATTGGATCTATGGAATAAACCACTCTTACAAATGAAGGATAACGACGAACAAATATTTTTGATACTTGTTGTCTAGAGATACCTTTGCATGGATTTTAAAATATCATTCCTTTTATTTTTGGTCTTTTCATTATATAAAACTATTTCCCATATATTCCCCCCCCCCCCCCCCCCACTCTCAATCTGAAACTGTTTCTGTGTTGTTGGCAAAACCCTCTGTATTTTTATCAAAAAAATGCATTTAAAAAAAAAAATAGAAGGGAAAATGTCAAACTTTTTCCACATTTAAAAAAAAAAAAGGAGGATGAATAAAAACATATTTACTCACTCTCTTACTGTTGTCATCATGCCTTGATATCTTTTCAATACACATACATATTTTTTTTTTTGTTTATTCCTAGTACACGTGGTACAAGCCATGATAATGATGGTGGGTAGAAGTAGGCGATGTTTTTACTGTAAGTGTACCACATGTCTACACATGTGAAAAGCAGTTCAACTTTGCATTTACAAATGTGCCAGAGCCCTGTTTGGTTTCTTGCACTCGCTGGTGGGATTGGAATTTTGAAAGAATCGGAGCCCATTAGCGCATTTTTTTTTTTAAATCAGAAAAAAGTCCCAATGCGGGAATTGAACCCGGGTCGTAGCGGTCGAAAACCAATGGTTTAGACCATCCTTCCACCGACCCCCTACACATACACGTACAATAGCCATTACAGAAGACCATTTGTTGGTTGGAAGTTTATTCATAGACAAACACAGCCACATCAACCTATAGTTTATTTCAACTCCCGAAGTTTCAATGACTTCCTGTCACTCTCCCCTGAAGAGAAGTTGATGTGGTTTGTTTTTCTCTGAATAACCATTACATTTAACAGCAAAGGTATCTGCTTCCATGTTAGGAACAGCCTAAAATTACTGGTAAAGTTATACTTTCACCAAAGTGTGCCTGGATGATGGTGCCATGATCAAAGAAAGCTGCACCCCTACACCCCATTCTATGAGATCACTCTTTGGAATTCATGTAATCTTTGCACAAGGGGATAAGAAACAACATAACATATTCATTATAAGGTACAATTTGGATTATAAACACAAGGTAATAAGACCAAATATAAATAAATGAATAATGTGCGAGGTTT